>JAWWEM010000044.1:23662619-23681522 GCA_035582935.1 Ormyrus thymus | reverse complement strand
GCCTCGTTAGAAGAATTAACCTCAATTGGTTTCATTCCAATGGCTCGATGCTTTTTAGCATTGTAAGCTGTTAGCAATTTTCTTGTAAGCTGAATCTTACCCACATTCCATTCTTGAGAGTTCGATTAAATCGTTTACAAATCGATACTTTCACATTGCTATACATAGAACATAAATTAATATTATATTTTTTCATAAGATAATTAAAGTTTTTATTGTAAAACTCCTTACCTCTGTCAATCTGTAAGTTTTTAGGTACTCTACCTTTACTCAGTACAGATTTCAAAGCTGAAGCTACTTCTTCTCCAGTTTTTCTTTTGACAGGTACAACCCAAGCATACTTGGAAAATACGTCTATTACGGTGAGCATATATGCATAAGTATACTTGCAGCCTTTATTTTCCCTCGCCTAAGGTATCATTTCAACGAGATCGGTTTGCCAAGTTTCATCACACCTCGTTCATCGAACTATTGACTTTGACTGTTTCGTCGAGCAGGTTTGTGTAATTTTTGTAATTTGTATAATTCTTGGACTACTACTGCTTTACGATGATTCATTTTGATGTTTAGAGATTAAATGTTTGGAAAAAGTTTAGATAACATGTCTTTTATAGTAAAAATTTCAACATCGTAACTTTTAAATTTCGTGTCAATGTCGTCTCTGTGACTTTGGAGCAAGCGGTCTAATTCATTCAAGCCTTTTTTTAGGTCAGATACTGCATTCATTACATGTTTAATTTTTGCACGTAAAGTCTTTAAATTTACAGCTTCATTCAAGTTTTTAGGAAAACCTAAATGGCATAGTTTTTTCTGCTCCATATCGTAGTTACCTTCAGTTGTGAGTTTGTAACCGACTCCTTGAGGACCTTGAGTACCCTCACTTCGCTTCAGGTTGGGTTTCGTCTGAATACGTCGACGCTCATTTTGTAAATGAATAAAAAACTTCTCGGACACCTAATATATATAGCCGGCTTCGCAAAGTTCTTCGATAATCGAATGAATTTCGTTGATGTGACTAGGATTTCCAGCTGATTGTTCAGCTAATAATAGTCGAAGACGATCTACGAGTTCGTTTGAATCATCCCAGTAAAAGTAATCCAATCTTGAATTTTTACTAGCGATTTTGTAGCGAGGCAGCAGTGCACCACCTTTCTTCGTACTTTCAGAAAACATTGGAACAATAATGTTGATAAATTTGTTGCTATTGTGCTTACGAATGGATTCATATTCGTTAAAATTTTTTTTGTGTGCATTAGTTGCTCCTAGAATTTTTTCAATTCTGTATATTCTTATTAGTAATGTGCTGTAAATCGGGATGTTTTTTTAACAAGAAGCTCCATTAACGTTTTCTACCGACATTTATGCTAGAATCCTTATGCAATTCTAGGTAGATTCTAGGTGGCCGATCTATCTATCTAGAATCTAGAATTCTGGCTAGAACTTACAGGAAATTTTCTACCAGGGTATGAATTTAAATAAAGAAATTGATTTATAAGGAATTGTTCGTAAGTTTCTTTTGTCTTCGAGTTTTAATTCAGTCATAATTTTCAGGTAAGTTGAAAATTTGAAATTTAAATTTCTCGTAATTTTAAATTAAAAGTTTCTTGTAAATAAATTATTGCGTAAGAACTATGAAATAGTATAATGGTTTAAAATTCCCCGTTAAATAACATACGAAGTTTCATTCTACAAATTTTATTTTAAAATAATAAGTTCGCTTGAAGAAACTTACCAGATTTGCGCTAAATTCTTTGTCCACTGCAAGGACGACAGTTTGAAAGCATCTGTAACAAGCTCATCTTTGATGTCCAATTTTATGGGACGATAAAACGTCCATACAAAAGACCGTAAAGAGCGGATGGGATCGCTCATCTGTGTTAACATTTCTGCCCTCGTCTGTCCAAGAAGGGCCGTAAATTAGAATTCCGGATTTAGATCAACATTTACTATCTCATTACAAGAGTTATCGCGTAGATCATTTCTTTAATTCGTCATTTCGTGAATTTTTACCCACACAGAAAAAGTTTCAGTTACAATTACTATACTATTTAGAAAAGCGAGCACAGACTGCCAAAACCCAAAAAATTACCATAGTTTTTTGTAAAATGAAATTTTAGTAAAAATTCGTGCATTTTTATTAAATGTTCCTGAAATTTCAGTAAAATTCACTAAAAAGTATGGTAATTTTTTAAGTTTTGGCAGTCTGTGCTTGCATTACCGGAAAGTTAAGTAATTTTTATTCGAATATTTGTAATTTTTACTGAAATATTTCTGAGAGCTGTTGATTATTTCGTTTAAACGCGTGTAATGAGTGACACTGGAATATTTGCTTGATTAGAAGGGTTTTCTAATAAGAGAGCTGCGAGAAAGAGGAAATTGCATTTTTAAAGATGATAGTTTTGTATACAACTTTCAACCGAGGACCGCAGTTTGATAATTTCTATATGAAAATGAAAATTTATTAATTATTTCTTTTAATAAAACCAGGTGTCTTTTAAACCTTTTATGGTGGCACAGTTTTTGAAATAATAATTAATTGTCCATGAACAAATGTAATAAGAAAAACGTTGAAAAACAATTTATACCTTATAAAAGTTTCCTTACAAATACTTTATTTTCTTTATAATTATATGTAAATCTTTATAATTGTACGTAAATGCATTCAAGCTATATACAAGAAATGTTAAATGTAAATATAAAATTTAATAATTTAAAATACAAAATAGGAAAAACAATAATTTAATTTTAAAAGAGGTTGCCAGAAGTTGCTCAACCTAAAAAGATTTCTGCAAGACTTGCAGAGGATACCAAAGGAAAAGATAAACATGAAAGATCAGCCAAAGCTTTTGGTATTACACGAAAACTGAGCTTAAAAAAAGAGTCAGGCTCTGACCTAGCTTAAAGTTTCCGCAATAGCAGCATGCATGGCTGGAATATATAAGTAGATACATCCGAAGTTGAGTAAGACGTATCTGGAAACATGTATATGCAGTTCATGAATTTATATGTATACATATATATATATCTAAACTTCCCAGTAGTGTACTATGGTAACCAACGGGCTATTTTCCTATAACGCTATCTCTCTTCCCCTCATTATTTTATGGTAACCACTAACCAGGTTACCATAATTTCTTCTATCCTTTTTTATCTTACTAAAGAAATAATTCTGTCTCTCTTGCCGGTTCCCATAATGACTTAAACTCAAAAATATATGTATGTACCTATTCACATAAAATAATCTATTTTTTTCTAAAAGTCACAAAATGCTTTCTGCAATTGTATTCTGGCTGGGTAAATCACTAAACATATTTGGAATTTCGCAGATAAAAGTATTTATTTGGTTAAATATTTATTTATATATTAACAGAACAAAACATTATATCATTAGCATTAATATATTTTAATAAAATGGAAATGATTGTTTGACGTAAAAATTGATACATTAAAAAACTTATTTATCGAACATTTTCCTAAACGATAATATTAATTGTTCACAGTATGCAAACAAATTTTAAATGTAGAATTTAATAGTACATACATATCAATATTCAAAATATGCTAATAGGACATTAATTACATAATAGAAGATATTTTAATAATATTGAATTATAATATTTTATTTTAGAAAATTACTAAAAGTAATTTATTACAAGTTACATAAGTTTTAATAATTTCTTTTTTGTAACAATATTTTAAATAAAATAATACAATATTTGTCAATTTAAAATAATTTCAATTAATTTTTAAATGCAGGAAATTTGTATATGAGAAATGAAATGTTTAAATTCTTTAGAATGTGATACGCGCGGAATGTGAATTTGACGTGTCTTTCCAAAATGACATAACCTCAAACATATTCATAGTTTTGAGGATAGTAATTAAGTAGTTTATAAATATTTTGTAAATAATTGTTTTATAAAAATGAATGAAAAAGATTTTGTTCCACCAAAGGCTCCAAAAGACCTTTGCTTTAATGAACTCGATTTTGTTCAGGTAAAAAGAAACGTAAAAATATTTTCTAACCTCCGAGATAATTTCTACATAAAGTTTATTTTTGTCATAAATTTATAATAAAAACTTGAAATTTTAATTTCAGAAAGTTTTTGATACTGACACATTTCTTCAAGAACATAGAAAAAATGTAAGCCTTGAAAAAATGCGAGATGATTTGGGAGTATACTTGAAGATCTTACGATCAGCTATGATAGAGCTTATAAATAAAGATTATGCTGATTTTGTTAATCTTTCTAGTAATTTAATCGGATTAGACAAAGCTATAAATAATTTGGAAACTCCTTTGGGTCAATTAAAAGAAGAAGTTATGGTAAACACAATAATTACTCATTCTTGATTCAATTTATTTTATTCTCTATTTTGTGAATGAAATTATAAAATTTTTAATTGTACATTGACATGCAAGTACATTTCTGCTTTATAAATTTTTATAATTTTAAGTTTTAATTTTAATATGAAGTTTTAAATCACAATTTTGTTTTATAGCAAGTTAGGCAGTGTCTAGATGATACGATATTAGAAATGACAAATAATCTGAATAAACACAATGAAATCAGAGAAAGAAAGCAAAGTATACATAGTTTAATTAGGTTTCACAAATCAATTTCAAAGTTGTGCAATATTCTTGGTTCCTGTGATACATCTAAGGTTGATTTAAAACCAGATGTCTTAGAACGTGCTGCAACAGAGTATAATCAATTGAAATTTCATTCAAGTCGGTGTAAGTCAGATCTTTCAGCAGAGCAATTAAATGTAAGTAAAGAATTTTTGGCCCAAACGTAATGTTAAATGGTTATTTAGGTAAAAAGACATTAGTTATGCATTTATTTTTTATTGAATGCAGAAAATGAATGAGCTCGATGATCGTCTAAAAGACAGTTTAGCTGCATTACTTGTTTCCTACGCGACTCGTAAGGACTCAGCATCGTTAACTCGTTGTTTAAGGATTTACGTAAGTCTTGACAAAGTTACAGACGCAGAAGAAGTAGTAAGAAAAAAAATTATAATGCCTGCTGTTGAAAATATTATTAGCGAATATAGTTTCCAAAATGATCCACTAGGATTAAAAGGAATTTACCAAAAATTAGAAAATGTTTTAGATAATGCCTTAAAAGAACTTTTACAGTTAACATTAAATCCAGACAGGTAATTTACCATAACTTATTATGCTTTCAGTTAACAGCAATAAATGACTATTGACGAAGGTTTATTAACTCCTTTATAACTATAATTTCTATTAATTAATGTATTATTTTATTTCAATGTATTATTTTATTTACTATTATTTTATTTCAGATTATCGGTAAAAGGATTTAACTTTCTAGTAAATAGTTATTGGCCTGAAGTGGAACAGAGAATTGAAGACTACTTACCTGTAATATTTGCTCCAGGAAATCCAGAATTATTTCATAAAGTAAGTTCCATCTAAAATTTATTTTCTACTGATTTAAAAAATAATAAATTGTTATCATAATAATATCAACCATTTTAGAGATATTCAGAAACATTAGCTTTCTTATTAGAAATTGAAAAAAGATGTTGTGCAGAAGAAATTGTAAACAGTTTAAAAAGTCATCCACAATATAACAGGTTTTTAAAAAAATGGAATTTGCCAGTTTACTTTCAAATAAGATTTCAAGAAATAGCAGGGACTGCTGAAAGTGTCCTTTCTAGCAATGTTTCATCTCTTTCGATAAGAAGAAATAAAGGCTCTATTACTGGAGATAGTTACACGCTTCATGCAACTTGTATTGTTTGGGATTGTCTTATCAGAGTTTGGGCCGGAGATGTTTATCTTCCTCAATTACTTCACAGGTAAATAATTTTTTAAGCACATTTTTTAATTAATATAATCTTACCAAGAAAGTTTTATTATCTTGACCTTTTAACATTTTTTAATTTAATAAATATGATTCAGGTTTTGGAAATTGTGCCTTCAATTGTGCTCCAGGTATCAAGAATGGTCTCGAACGTCTTTAAAACAAGTATTTGTTATTAATCTTTTAGATAAAAGAAACTGTTTTCTTAGTTAATAAATAAAAACATGTTTAAATTTACCTAGGTTTGGCCTGTAACTACAGTGAATGAAACCAGCCATAGTACAGAGGTTGAAAATTCACATAGACTTGAATTTCTTGTTGGTCTTTTTACTGATCTTGAAAAACTTTCCTCAAAAATGTCTAATTTTCTAGAAATAGTGAGTGATAAAGTGTCTTATTTAAGACCTAACGTTATTGAATTACTAAATGGTAAGAATATTTTCTTCATATTGAAAAAATTATATAAATTTAAAAACGGATGATAATGCAACCTTCCTTACCAACTATTGAAAATCATTTCACAAATAGTAAATTTTTCAATTCAAATTAAAGGAATGTATGGAATTTTTCATAAAAGAAAAATTATATAATTAGAAAGAAAACTAATTGCGATAAATTTCTTTAACAAAACTTATTGGAAATTTCAAAAGCATAAATTTAAAATTATTAAATTTAATGGATGTTTCTTAAATTTATTAAAAATATATTCATAGTTAAAAGAATTTTATTTCAATGACAAAATGGTGAATTCGTTATGTAATTTAAAAAACATTTGCGCAACAAATCATCCACCAATTTTTAATCCAATTTACATCTACGTCATTTTCAATAAAAGTATTAGTCTATTTTTACACCAACTAATCTCTAACAAATAATGATTAAAGAAACACTCAATCTATTTTAAGATTTAGCCTTCGGATTTCCAGTCAACAAAATCTCGAATTTATAAATGAAATTCTAAAAGAAATAGAAACTAATAAAATTCTATTTTTTTTTTAGATTGTACACAAGAAACAACGAAGAATTTCGAGGAGTGCCTGCCGCTGGTCACGCACGAGATAGTGGGCGAGTTACTGAGGCACAGCTCTTCGCACCTGCGCCAAATCAGCGACATTCCCCGCTTGTTTAGACGAACAAACAGAGAAGTCCCGACGAAGCCCTGCACCTACGTTAAGAGAGCTTTGGACTTCCTCGCCGCCTTTCATGCGGATTACAAGAGCATCATTCCGCAAACCGTTCGCCGCTGGCTCGTGCTCGCGCTCACGTCCTTGACTCAACAGTAAGTTTATAATAAGCCGCTTTACTGCTAGGAAAAACAAAACTTCATTTTCGTAGAATTGCGGGAGTCGAATTTGTTGTTTTCCCATTTTAACGTTATTACAACAAAGTAAAGCATGAATGGAATAACTTTCAGATTTTCATAATTCAAATTAATATTTCTTTATTGTAATGAGTTTTTAAGCACAATTTTTTAAACTGTATTTTTGTAAAAATACAAATTACTCCGCAAAAAAGCATTTCCCTAAATTGTATGTAATCAGATTTACTTCTATCGTAACACTCTTGTCACTTTGAACAGATATATGGCCGCCGTAACAGATGTACTGACTTCTGTACAAAAAACGGAAGAAAGCTTGAGAAGATTAAAAAAGATTAGAGACAAATCGGCAGGAGTTTCAACGTCTGAAAGTCAAGGAACTAGCGATGATGAAAAAATTCGCATTCAATTACTTATTGACGTTCAAAGCTACATTCAAATGGTGAGAATATATTCTTCGATTTGAGCTTAAATACCAGATATTTCAATTTAAATGTTAATTTTGTTTTTAGATTAAGGAATTTGGCATAAATCAAGAAGATATAGAGAACTTAAAGGGTTTGTTAGATGTTGTAGAAACGGCTACGAAAAGTAAAACTGAATCTAAATAAAATTGCTTTTAACTTGGATATCAAGAATATGCTTTAAAGGAGTCGGCAATGTACAGGTTTGTATGTAATCTTACAACTAATTAAATTCAACCGAAATCACTTTTATAGTCAAATTCTAAAAGAATACTAACCTACAGAGAAAAAAAGAAACTTCGCTTCAAATTAATAAATAAGTAAGAGCATTATACTAAGTAAACCAATACGTTGTAAAAGAATAATCTCATTAACAACTATTTAGACCTCAAAAATCAGTGAAAGTATTTTGTCAGATTAAGTTCAACCTACGGAATAAAAACAAACTTTCTTAAATGCAACATCCCACAATAAAAACGCATGTCTTCTAAATTTTAGAAATCTGATGCCTGCAAACTCAAAGTTCTCTTTCCTTCAAGGGAAAGGTCACGTGTATACACAGCTGAGAAACGGGAGCATGCGACCGGGGAAAAAGCCCTGACTGCAGGCAAGCGTGACGGAAATACTTTGGAGCGCACACACCTACAATCTCATCCAGTGAAACAAGATTAAGAAGCCCCATCGCTTCGCCGACGTCACGGAGCTAGTCGTTTATAAAAGCTCAGGCTTGAACTCGCGCGCAACGCAGTTGTCGCAGCGAA
Source organism: Ormyrus thymus (assembly GCA_035582935.1). Taxonomy (NCBI): domain Eukaryota; kingdom Metazoa; phylum Arthropoda; class Insecta; order Hymenoptera; family Ormyridae; genus Ormyrus; species Ormyrus thymus. The sequence goes on along the minus strand of JAWWEM010000044.1, from coordinate 23,673,142 downwards.
TCCGTCGAACGTAGCCAGCCATGGTGGTGAATTTTAAGGTATTCAAGAAATCCTCGCCCAACGGCAAAATCGCCGTTTATCTGGGCAAGCGAGACTTCATTGATTACCTCTCAGGATGCGAACTCGTCGACGGCGTAGTGCTTCTTGATCCGGGATATGTGGATACCAAGCGCAAGATCTGGATTCAGCTAGTTTGCAGCTTTCGCTACGGACGAGAGGAGGATGAGGTGATGGGTCTCAATTTCCAAAAGGAATTGTACTTGGCTTCTGAGCAGCTGTACCCTCCGGTAAAGAAAATAGAACACAACCTGACTAAGCTGCAAGAACGCTTGCTCAGGAAGCTTGGATCCAACGCTTTTCCCTTCACCTTCGAGTTCCCTTCAAGCTCGCCTTCCAGTGTAACTCTGCAACCTGGTGCTGAAGAGACTGGTGAACCCTGCGGAGTCAGTTATATTGTAAAAGTATATGCTGGCGAGGCCGAAACCGATATTACCCACAAACGTAGCACCATCTCTATGGGTATCCGTAAGATCCAGTACGCTCCTACTAAGCAAGGCCGACAGCCCTGTACCGTCGTACGCAAAGACTTCTTGTTGAGCCCTGGAGACCTTGAACTAGAGGTAACACTGGACAAGCAGTTGTACCATCATGGAGAACGAATCGCCGTAAACGTAAGTGTAAAGAACAACAGCAACAAAGTAGTAAAGAAGATCAAAGCACTGGTACAGCAGGGCATCGACGTCGTCATCTTCCAAAATGGCCAATTCCGCACTGTCATCGACGCCGTTGAATCACAGGATGGCTGCCCCATCAACCCCGGTTCAAATCTGCAAAAGGTGCTGTATCTCAAACCCCAGCTGGAGGGAAACCGAAATCGTAGAGGTATTGCCTTGGACGGTCAGCTGAAAGGAGACTTGGGAGAATTAGCCTCCAGCACGTTGCTCACCTCGCCGGACGTCAGAGACACGTTCGGCATCATCGTCTCCTACGCCGTAAAAGTTAAGCTTTACTTGGGAGCTCTAGGGGGAGAACTCGTTGCTGAACTACCTTTCATCCTCATGAGACCTAAGCCGGCCGACAGATTCAAGCTTCTCACAGCAGATAATGTTGCCATCGAGGACATACCATCCGATGAGAAGGAAAACATGGCTGGTTAAAAAGAATACCTCAGGTTTTTTATTGTTGAATATTTGAAGGAAGGCTTTTTAGCTGATTATGGGTCTACGTATATGTACTTTCTGAGCAGCGTTACTATTTGAAAAGAATGAGTATTCTGTGTGTACAGTATCGCTGTATTTCATTTACGAATTTTTTTAAGGAGGTGAAGAAAGTTTGCTTTTCAGACTGAGGTAGCTTATGTAGAAGTAAAGCTGATTTTTATGTCTACAAATTTTATCAATTTTTAAATTGATATATATTTTTAGATACATTATAATTATATATTATAAATTTATTTTTTAATTCAACTTTCTTTCAAGTTAAGAAAATTGTTATTTAAAATATTAAGTCAAATTTATAATTTTAAGATGTGCATTTGTATATTATACCTTAGACAAAATAAAGATTTATTTTGCATGATACGTAATCAATACAGTATTACATGAATATTTTTCCATCGATGTGAAACTATAAAATGGTAACTTTTTTCATAAAAGTTCTTATGGAATTATGACAGCTCCATTTATAACTTAGCAACTGTTGTTTGATAACACAGATTTCAAAAAAATGAATTAAGGGGGTGTGGCAGTTTGCTTATATATAAAGTAAACTTGATGAATAAGATTTCTGCTTTTCCACCTCCTTAAAAAAGTAAAAGTTGCAACGAATTTTGAATTTAAAAATCAAATGTAATAAAATCTATTTTTAATTATCTTTATTGCTATTACGTTGAAATTGTTTTATTTAAAATAGTAAATATTTGAATGCAAGGATATTTCCTTATGTTTTAAGTAGATGTGATATGTACAATTAATAATTCTTTATGTAAAACTTGTGTTAATAAAAAATTCTGTAAGATATTATTATTATATAAATTATAATATTATAGAAAACGGTATTGGTTGCCTTGGATCTATAAAACTAAATAGACATTTGTATCAATTTGTCAGCATTTATCATAAAATAAAAAATAATAAACATTAAATAAAAACTGTTTCTTATTTTGTTTAAACAATGCAATTAGAAAGTTAATATCAATATACAATAATATAGGTATTAATAACGTAACATGATTCAATAAATTTAATATTTAAAAGGTAAGTCCTTTTAGAATTTAGTTAAATAAAAGCTTAAATAAATCTATATTTCATTTTAAATACTTTTTCAATATTTCAAAAATAAAGAGAAACATTTTGATATAATGGCTAAATTTAAAAAGTATTTAAAAGGCTTATAAAAGCAATCAAATTTATTACGAAACCGCGTGAAAAGAATTTGTATATACAAAAGATAAGCCTGCAGAAAGTCTGCAAAATCGTCTTGCCCAAATTCATAATAATAAATCGCAGCCCTCACAGATTCTTTCGAGGTTCAGAAACGCGTCGTTTTTCTGCTTTCTTTTCTTCTCGTCTTTATACCCTTCGCTTTTAATGCACCGCTCCCTCCTCTTTTACTCCTTTTACTTAAATCTCATCTCCCTCTTTTCTTGCTTTTCACAATCTATCCTTGTCTCTTTATGATTCCTTTGTGTTCTCTTTTTGTATTCTCGGGTGCGTCTGCTCTCCTGGTTCCTCTTGCACTCCGTTTTCTTAATTTTTTTTAAGAATTTTTTTACTAATGAGATTTTTTTTAAAAGCGTACTTTTTCAAATTTATTACTATTTAAAAAATTGTGTCATACAATACAATATCGCGCTAAATAAATGTCTGAGTAGTGCCGACTGTTACTACTCAAATATTTGAAATGTATATATTTTAAACATTTTTTGGAATCTCAACTATTTTTATTGCAATAAATTAAAGTTCCTGTAGTAACACATTTTATCGGTTAATCTTTTTTTAGAATTTAGTTTTTCGTATATGAATCTGAATGGGCATTTATTAAAAACTGTATATAAAAAATGATATGAGTAACAATTAATACTAGATCATTACTAATACTAACTTTATTAACAACTTATCGATTTGACGCAAGCTATCATTGAAATCCCAATATTAAAAGCTAATACATATTTAGTAAACAGTTTTATTCAATCTTTTTTATCAACAGTTTTACTTCACCGACACATATAACAGATTGTGATTTGTAATACTTACGCACCTTCGTACCATATCATTTTCTTATAATTTCTGTGAATCAAGCACTTCTAAATAATACCCACAGAGCTTAGTTTGAATTACATTACAAAGTATGACGCAGATACTCTTTAGGTACTGGCTGGCGTTATCTGTAGTAGATAAAAAAATATTTTATTCGAAAATATGTCAGAAATCTTTATGCTTCATTTCGCATATAATTTTTATGGGTTCCCAGATCCTGGATCTTACAATTATTCTAAAATTGCATTTCAGTAGTAGAACTTTTTAGCTCTTTTACATGAACAGTTTTTATAAGATTCAGAGTTAAAGAACCCATAAAATTATAAAAATAACTACGACTATTTCACAATTGACATATTTAAAAATATAATATTTAAAGTATCAGCAGCATTCTCCTTACAGATTAAAATTGAAAAATAATAAAATAAATCAGTTGTGCAGTTTCCAAACATGTGAAACAGTCAATTAATTCCACAAATTCCTTAAAAATATTCCACTCGCAGGAGGTACATTAATTAATTTCGCTAAAATAAAAGCTCTTCAGCCCGCTCGAGCAGTTTTCCAAAATTTCCCAGCTCCTCGTCGCTCCGCCTCGCTCGCGTTCGCCTGCTCCGGGCGCGATATTTCGAGCGCTCCATCCCCTTTCCTTCTCCTCTCTCTCTCTCTCTCTCTTTCTCGTTGGCGTAGGTCCGTCCGCGCCGGGCAGCACTGTACTCGAGCTATCGGCTCGCGCGGCTCTCAGTCAGTCACGCTCGACACGCCGTCGTGGGAGGATCTCGCGCGCGCGCGTCTCTGTATATCCAAAGCTCATAGGCACGCAGTCGTGAAAGCCAGAGTCCTCAGTACCCGGCGTCCAGGCACGGTAAAGAGAAACTGCAACCCTCCCGATAAACTGGCTGTGCGCGGCTGCCGCCGCCTTTTTTTTCGCCCGCTCTCTCTCGTGTGTGTGGGTGTGTCTGTGTGTGTGCGAGGGTGTGTGTGGGTATTCTTTATACGTGTGCTTTTCCTCCTCTCCCTCTACTCCTCCGGTACTTTTTTTCTCTTGTTATGGTCCGACCGGCCGGCCGCTGTCTCGTCTCGTCCTTGGAGCAGGCGCGCGCGCGCGCGTCTCTCTTTCGCTCTTTACTTTATACTTGCCACTCGCTCTTTCTCCTCGCGGTGTATGTGTGTGCGTGCGCGCGAGAGAGATTTAGTGCCGGATTATTATCATTATATATCGTTATCATTGTTGTTATTGAGCGAGGATGCGAGTTTTGTGTACAGTGGCCGAAGGACTCTCTAGTGCTCCCCGAGTGTAGCGGTGTGCCTTCGATTTTTTTTGCCGTTTCCTCGAGCTCCACTCTCGCGCTCCTAGGGTTTTAAATCCCTCTTTGCCCCCGCGCGTACGTCGTATTTCAGCAGCCGCGCACAGCCAGCGTACGCGTCCAGAGAGAGAGAGAGAGAAAAGCCCGAGTGCTGCTTAGATTCGGGTGGATATATAATACGTTGTAGTTGGCCGTCTCGCCCGCGAGGAGAGGAGTTCGGAGAAGAGGAGGAGGAGGAGGACGAAGCTGCAAAGGCGGAGGCTCCCGGAACGCGGCTCTTCTCTTCGACGAAGCGTCTTCGCCGGATTTTCGAGAAGGAGAGAAAGAGCGGAGAGAGGCGCTGGTCTTCTTCCCCTGTTAGCGTGAGTATACGAGAGATCTGCTATTTTTTTTTACCTCCCCGACGAGAAAAGCCGGGAGGGAAATTTGATAAATTTCTAGGCCTGTTAAGTCGTAAAATCACTCGCTTGATATGAATATACAGAAAAAGCCAAGGGGGGGCGGGCCGTAAAGCGATTTTACGATTATCGCGAGAGAGAGAGAAGTTTCCTGTTTCGCGATTTCGTAATAAAAGAAAAACTCGCCGGGGGAAATTCCTTTTACCGGCCGCGAAGGATCGTCTTCTAAGTAAGCTTAGAATGCGTTTTACCACGCAGGCGCTTTATGCGTTTTGGGATTATTTTAAACCCAGGGGGTAAAAGGCGCATTTTTGGGTCACATGGGAGAGAGATGTGGTATGCGAACATCGCGCCGTCAGTGCGGACTATAATTACTCGCAATTGTGCTATTTTCGGACGCTCGCTAATTATAGATATTCGGGCGAATCAGTTTTCTTTTTTTTCGTTTTGCTTAATTGCCACGATGAGAAAAGGTTTGGATTAATTTTCGAAAAATCGAGGAGTTACTTTGCCGCATTTTGCAAGAACAAAGGATCCATCGGGTTTTACGGCGCGCCGCTTTTTGTCCAAAAACTACAAAAATTTATATATCCTCGAGCATCACTTATGTTTATTTGCAAATTATGTGGCCTTTCGCAACCCAAATAAGCAGCGAAAGTCATAAAGATGTCTTTAAGACGCAAAAGTGATCCTCAAGTCATCATGAAGAACCTTACAGCTGATTATATGGCTCCACGTAAATTTAAAATAATTTATAAAATGTACTTTGCACAATGTACTTTTGACAACGGAGCACCGAAGCAAGTTTCGGAACGAAACTTTCCATTCACTTCCCCTTTCGCGCTTTAAACGCATTTAACATAATAATTTCAAATTCCAAATAATGAACGTCTGCAAATTTCGAACAGCGCTTCGATAAGTCGAAAGAATTCAAAGCGCCGCGCGAGTTTGTTGCCACCCAGCGGAAAGAACTACACTTTCCACAACGTCAACAACTTCTTTTCCTCCCACAAAAGTCGGCGGGTAGTTTTCGAGCTCGATTCAAGGTGCACCGTCCGCACTTTCGTGCGGCGAGCTGCAGGATTAGAGGCATCGCACCGAGTGCAGTATAGAAAAGGAGAGAGAGAGAGAGAGAGAGAGAGAGAGAGAGAGAGAGCGAGTGGCCGGCTTTATTTTTACTTTTTCGAGGTAATACGACACCGGTACTCTTTAAATAAGGTGCGCATTGGTCGATTCAAGGACAAGAATGTCTCTCCTCCTTTTCTGCGCGCGGCGGCGGCGACAACGACTGCCGAAGCCGACGAGCACCCCGAGGCTACGTTTTGCGCCTTCTTTGAGAGAGGAGGAGGGTTGTGTCCCGAAGTGCGCACTCAGTCGTTGGGCCTCTCTGCCTTATCGACGCCATCTCTCTCCGCGCGTTTGTTTTAGATTGTATTCCGCGCACAGATCGCTAAATGACGATTGCCGTCGCTGGGGATTAATTTTTTTTTCGAGGGTTCCTCGAGGAGATGGCTTTTTTCAGATTTTCGGAGTGGAACGTGAATTCTCGGCGGTACGTCTTTCTTAAAATGCGACTTTTGTGAAGTGGAGTTGATAGGTCGTTCGACATACAGTTACTTCACACTTTACGTAAAAGCACAAGCCTTTGATCCTGTTAGTAACCGCCTAAGGTCAGTTTTCACTTAAGCACTTTTACTGACAGACCTCGTTTACAAACAGAATCAACTCGTCTGTTTATCAACATCTTCTCAACCAAAACTCAATTCCATTCGATAGAAATGAATCGCAGCCGTCGAGGGAAAATTGGAAACCGTATTGATCAGCTCCGAATCCATTATTCCTCCTCTCTTTTCCTTCGTTTTCGGGCGCAGCCGAGAACGCAATTACTGTTTGCGGGGAGCAAAAAATCCCGACTAATTTCTAATTTCAATAGGAAGACCTTGTCACCGCGGCTTAGGGCACATAAACAGGTCCCCCCCCCCCTCGTCGTTTTTAGCGGGAAAATTCGCCATTGAGGCGGAATTCGTCGAGGGTCTCCCGGCTTTCTCAAGGGAAGAGCATCGATTTTACGGATATTTTTACGACGCGCATAAAAGATGAGTTTGCCGGCATCCGAAACATTCGACGGGGGATCTGAATTTATGAAGAAAGTTCTGGAAATTATTAAATAACTCGCGGGGCGGCCGTGTAAATATCTATTTTAGAAAAATGTGTATCTCAAAATAGTCTAGAATTTTCGAAAGTATATTCTCCGGTGAAAATGACGGAATTTCGTATATAACAGTTCGGAATTTAAATTTGGAATTTCGAGCAGACAGGAGATATTACACCAATTAAAAACTCGCAGAGCTGACATTGACAAAATTAAATTAGATTTCGGTGTGCGATCTCTAATTACTTTTTAAACAGAAGCGGCGAGCATTTTAATTAAAAAAACATTCGAAAGTGACGTTCGTCGACGCGCCGTGTTTTTCTTCAAATTCGCTCCCCCTTCGCAAAACAATTTCTCACTCTCCTCTTTCAATTATATTACATTATTGTTTAAATTTAATTGAAAGTAAGAGCGGCGCGCGCGCGGCAATGTTTGCCTTGGAAAGAAGAATACTTTGAAGTGCCTCGTCATTAAAAAGAGGCATCCGCTAATGCGCCCGACGAACAGCGGGGTAAGTCCGTAGCCGAGCAAATTTGCCGGCATTGTTTGTTTACACGATGCGAATTGCCTCTTCTATTGTCGGAAAGTCGCCGCGCGGCTCATCAGTCTTTGTTTTACTAAGTGGTTTTTAAACTTCGCACAAACACGTATCTCCTCAATGGCTCATTGTGAGTAAACGCGAGTGTGTGCATTTACGTTTGCTTATGAAAAGTTTTTCAGCGTTGCGCAATTCAATTAAAATCTAAACATTCGACTCGATTTAAATAGATGTAAAAATGGAAAGCCTCTCGCGCGGCATCATCATTTCTCCGCCGTCTAATTATAAAACTCTCGAAACCTGTCCCTCGCGCCCGATCGCTCATTGTTACCCTCCACAATGGTCCCGCAAATGGGCGCAGATCATTTCCGCGCGCTTCATTCACTCGCGCCTTATCACCGGATCGTCAGCGAACGAGAGGAAAAAAAACTACAGAAAAGAATGAGAGATGAAACTCTCCCCTCCTCGCGAGAGAGAGAGAGAGAGGGAGAGAGAGGCCGTTGCGCCCCCCGACTTTTCCCTCCACATAGCATCCCTTGACTCCTTAGCCGCAGACGGTGGCATTGATTTCCTCCTCTCCCGCGAACCCGAGTCGAGAGAGAGAGAGAGAGAGAGAGAGAGAGGCGAACGCTCGGGCGATTCGTTTCCCGCGATAAGCACAGCGCTCGACTCGGGAGAAAAGAGATACCGGCGGCGTAATTTGTTATTGTTTTAATGGGGGCCTTGCCGCCGGCCGCGGCCGATAGCATCTTTGTCCCTGTCCCGCGGGCTGCATTTGTTATGGTTCCGTGGAAGTGCGTGGCTGGGATTTAATGGCGGGGGGAGCCTTTTTTTTAATGACGAGGGCGGCGATGTACGTATGTTGTTGCCGTGGATATTTAGCGCTATCGCGAATTAGGCTGGTAATTAAATTATTGTCTTAAGCGATTCTGTCTCGGAAGGCGTTTTAATGCACCTGATTCGTCATGATTTTGAAAGAATTCCGTAATGTATTATTAAAGCACTTTTATCCTTATGAATTCTCAAAACAGAGGAAGCGGCGAGAACGCCGCTGATAAAAGTATAATACAGTACTATTTAAATAGCACGTTTTTGCACTCAAAGCCATTTTTATTCTACGTATAATAGACTCATTACAGCAATCCGCTTAAAGAGGTACGCGGAAAAAAGCGCTTACCCCTGAAATTCCTAACTCCGGCGTTAAGCCGCGTAGGATGAATATTCAAAAAGGCGCGTCGCGCCTCCTCGCCGGCATCCACCTAATTAAACGAAAACCCGGTCAATTATATATCAGCGCGTGGAGCCTGCATTCCGCGCGGGAAAAAAAGCACAGCGGGGCTAATCGAGCGATTGTGCAGGCCGTATATAAAAGCACGCGTCGCTCTCTCTCGGCGCAGGAGGAAAAAGAGAGATATGCGGTTCCGCTACTGTGTGCGGTGCGCTGCGGCGATCTCGGCTCGAACTCGCAAATCTGGTCTGATAAACCGACGACGACGACACGCGAGCCGCAGATGTGCGTGAGCCGGTGTATATGTAAGATTCTCGGCGGAGATGAAATCCCGGGTAGAGGCGCACCGATGCATAATTTATAGGGACGTGTGGTGCTTGGCTTTTCATGATCATTTCGAGGATTCGCGGGTGCTTCGTTATTTTGGACATGGTCTATTTCGCGTTCGCTCTGGGTGGCGTAACAGCACCTTGAGCTATTTATGAATATTTCAGCTCCGATAGAAAGTAATAGTACTAACTTTTTTCCATTTAAAATCGGTGAGTTTGTTTCGTATAGTTTTTTGTTTTAAAAAAGTAGCTTCAGCGTCCACTTCCCTCGACGGCATATAAAAAATGCTCTTATGCAACGAGGCATGTCAATCGAATTACTGGAGGTAACGCCAGTCATAATAGGAAGAGAAAAAAAAAACAAACGAGTCCAGAAGCTTTAGAAAGGCCGCGTCCAATCGTAACGTTATTTGAAGATGTAACCAAATCAACACAATTCCAGAATACTCACATAGCAGAAAACGCTGCAAAGCTTATAACTGTGATGTAATGATTGAAATAAATATTCCTATTTTTCTCTCTGTTTACAACGAGAAAAATGACAGTAAAGCTAAAATTATATTTTTTATATACTGAGAGAATAAGTATAGTAAAAATTACAAATAATCTTATAAAAGACTACCATACTGTCTAGTAAAGTCACCACAGACTGTCAGAACCAAAAAAAATTACTATACTTTGTGTAAGAAATTTTACTATACAAAGTATAGTAATTTTGTTGGTTTTGACAGTCTGTGGCGGTCTTGCTAGTCAGTATGGTAATTTTTACTAAACTTTTCTCCCAGTGGAAAGTAACTAGTCAAAATTTCAAGCAAAAAACGCACTCTTTAGATGGTTTCCCCGGCGGTCGGCTGCTGTTCGCGCAAAATCCCGAGGTGCAACGTCGTCGGTGGGCGCGACGCCGATTACGTCTCGTCGTCCCGACGCTCGACGCCGCCGAAGGTCACTTTCACCTCCGAGAATGCCGCGCCTCGAGAGAGCGCCGCGCGCGAAATAAAATGCTGCCTCCTCTCTTCTCCCTTCGAATTCGCGACGTTTCAGGGTAAAGGTGAGAGAAACGTCCGCCGGAGAGGACAAAGTAACGGAGAGTACTCGGCTTGTTTTTCAGAGCAAAATTTATCTCGCTCTTTTTTATTGGGCAGTGCAGTAAAGTGAGGATACGGCGAGAGTTAAAGTTTTGCAGTAAAAATCTATAGTAAATCTGTCAATTCCACTGCTAAAATCAAGATTTTCAAAGCGCGTTACACTGAGAGAAAAAAAGGAGTAAAAATTACTATTCTGTATCGTAACTTGAGATATGAGAAGAAAAAAAAAGAT
>JAWWEM010000044.1:23604855-23627811 GCA_035582935.1 Ormyrus thymus | reverse complement strand
TTAATATACAAAAGTATAAAATAAGATTAGAGCCACGTCCAACCTAGATTACCGATGTGCCCTTATTAACAGTGTTTCTGCGTGAAAAAGAAGCAACCTTCTCAACCCAAGAAAAGCAAAAACTAACAAAGCAATCTCTCCCCCGCTCTATCGCAGATGGATTCGCCGGACCGCGAGATCTACCGGGATCCGGACGTGGTGCGCGCGGAGGACCGCACCGAGCAGATCGTCCGCACGGACACGGCGCGCAAGATGCTCTCGATCTTCCGCCAGATGGAGGAGAACGCGACGAAGGAGGATCTGCCGGACGGGCCCAAGCCCCTCAAGTGCTTCACGCCGCCGCCCGAGGACAAGTTCGTGCGCCAGACCGCCTCCGAGACCGAGGAGGAGGAGGACGAGGCCGAGGAGTCGGAGGACGAGGAGCACAACCCCAACTACGTCAGGGCTTCCGACAAGGTGATCTTTCTTTTTTCTTTCTTCCTTTCTCGGAACGAGCTGCGAGTGTGGCTTTTCTCTTCTGGGCCCTTGAGGACTGATTTTTATACACACTAAGAGCAGGAACGACTGGATCAAATAAACTTTGTTTCAAAAATTTCTTACAGAGCCGCCTTTTTTAATAAATTTCTAACTTGTATTAAGGACGTTCGCACAATAATTGCAATTTCTTCGAATCGTCTTAAAATTTGTATGATACATATGTGGTAAAAATTTCAACTCATCTTTCGGTATTAAAATTTGCAAAATTCAATGTAAAACCTGAACTTTTAATTAACACGGAGGTCGTATGCTAAGCTTTCTTAGGTAGAATATTCTTGCAAATAAAAAAAAAAAATTACCTTTGAAATGTAAAAAACTACTTCATGATTCTATATAATCTATACAGAATATGCTACCAATTTTATAATAGCTTCCGCTACTAATTTTCGAGAAATAGTTGAACAAAGATAATTTTTTTCACGGATTTTGCATCTGACTGAAAGCCCGGCGAGACTTGACAACGTCATCTAATATTGTTTGGATTATTTATGCACAGGAAACAAACAGTATAACTGTACTTATGTGTTTCACGAGGTTGTTCTCAACTTTTTCTCGCGAGGAGCCGGTAAAAAAGTATTTACAGATAATTACTCTGAGTTGAGGATCAGTGTAGCGTGTGAACGTCCTTAAACAGTGGAAAAGATCTCATTAGAAAGAAACTTGTAATTTCCTCTTATAAAGAAAAATATTCAAGCCATTTATTTTGATTCCGCAGGTAGAGGACGAGTTCCTCAAGCAAGCGAAGAACGCCGCGCGCGCCAAGACTCTGCGCGCCAAGTTCGAGCAATGGGAGACGACCGACGGCAAGACGAGCAACCATCGCGTCGCTGAGATGGAAATCGCCGAGACCGACGGCAACCAGCCCAGCATCGAGTCCGCCAGCAGCCTCAGGGCCCGTTTCGAGTCCCTCGGCTCGCAACCCGTCGAGGCGCCCCGAACACCCAAAGTCAAGGTCAACCGATTTGTGGTGAGTCTTCGTATAGCGAGTCCTTTTCGTTCCTGGTTCACTTAGTGTTTTTGTGAAAAAAGTTTGAAAAACAGTGACGCGCTTAGAATCTGCAATGTAATTTGTGCTTCTGTAGAGTCACTTTGAAAAGTTGTGTTCGTGAAAATAAGAAACTGGTTTTTAAGTGTTCTAGTAGAGATTTACGTGTTATACTGACAGTTTCGTATTTATTATTATATAAAATAATTGTTTAAAACGATTAATGAATGGTTTCAAACTTTTTTCAAAATATTTGTTTGTAAGTTGTAAATAATATCTTTCTGCACGGAGTTTTATAAATAATCAACTTTTTTAATATTTAATTTTTTAAGTAAACAAGTTAATCAAATATTTCTTTTAACGGAATTTTCTTTATTTTTAATCACATTTTTACAAATACGTTAACCGACACGCAAATATTTTTTTCTAAATTGTGACTTGCTAAATTTGTTGTTTGACCCTCAAAAATGCACGTAATGTATAAATGTTGTCGTGTGTATTATTTAAGTAATATTGTTAATTTATTATTTTATAGTGTTAATATTATGCTAATGTTACATAACTTATTAATTTAGTTGCGTTAAAATTGTGTTACTTAATTTAATTTCTGTTACTTATAAGTTCATGTTCAATCGCCTGGCATGACTAATTTTATATTACTTTATTTATTTTAATAATGGTACGCTGTTGTTTTTAATTAATTACGTTTATTTTAATTACTTCGAGTTGGCCCTGATTTCTTTACTTCAAATTCACAAATGATTTCAATAACAATATTTGTTTATTATTTTATGAATAAAATATTTTAGTTAATGTATCACAAAACCTTTAGAAAACTTACTTGCTTAAAAGATAAAATGAAGTACATTCTAGAAAGTAAAGATTGTGAAAACTATTTTTCATAAATTTTTTTTCATTCTTTCTACTTATAACGGTACCAAAAATAACGCTCGAGCTAATTGCACTTTCATATATTATACCTGATTAATAATATATGATTAATATAGTAAGCTAAAAAAAAGGACACGGCCAAAAAACTTAATGCTCGATACATAAAAGAAGGTTATCGCTGTTCCGTTAAAGACGAAACTCGAGCCTGAAAGTCAGGGCCAGCTCTATACCCGAGAGAAATAAAGAAAATGCCTCTCGACGTGCCCAGCAAGCACACGGAAACCCTTGGAATGTGCGTACATAAACCATATAACCCTGCTTGCCGTTTTCTCGTCGTCGCCGCCGCCGCTGCTCTACTTCTTGCTCTTTCTCACCTCGCCTGTTTTTCGGCTGTGCCGCCCTATGAGCCATATCGAATTACCTCTGATAATTACCTGTGTGATGTGTTTTCGTCGTCTCGGCAGTAATCAACCTCTTCAAGACTGGGAACGAAGCGAGAGAGCCTCGCACGAAAACGAGAAAGGGAAGCCCGAGGATCGCACACTCACCTACACTGGATTAAGAAGATCACGTATATATGCACAAGAGAGGCGCGTGGGAAGTCATTGTTGCAGCCTATTTTTTCAATCGGATGCGAGGATTTCAGGAGGGCCTGCGCATCTTTGAACAGCCTTAAAGCGATTACTATATTAATTAATTATTGATATTTTATTACGATAGTGATTTATCGCGATTACGATTATGTTATAATAATTAATTATTATAATATTAAATGATATTAGTAGAGTTGGACACTTTTCGTTAGAGGGGCTTTTACACTTTTAGTAGCTAATTATTGTTTGTCGTTTAACTTTTAATTGATTTTAATTGTACGTTACAAATCCATTATGACAGAAACTATAAGTCTAAATTTTTTAAATCCAAACTTATTTTGAAAATAAAATTATTGTTTAATAAATTATTGAAAATGTCCATCTCTAAATATTAGTATATTATATAGATAGCATTCTTTAAGTTTTTAGAGATGATTTTAACTTGAAACGTTGTGCGTTTTTAGCGGATTTTACGGATTTTATGAATTTGACTAGGATATTGTGGCAGTTTTTTCTTTATTCTGTTGAAAAGCCTGCAAAACTCAAATGAAAACGTAAGCAAATGCCAGTGGTCAGATTTGTTAGAGATAGAAGAGCGCGCGCGCGAGAGAATAAGCATACAACTAAACTAAAATGATAAAAAAAGAATTAAAAATAAATGTATGCCTCAACGGCAAGAATAAAAATTGAGAAACGAGGTAAAAGATAAACTATTATTGTAAAAAAGCATAATTTTTTTACTTTACAGTATACGCAGTTTATAAATGCTATTTAAACAACACTGTCCAGTCTTCGTGCTAATAGTGCCAAGTACAACGTCGAATTCAATCGATTCATTTGTCTCATCCATGCAGCTTTTTACAGTTTATTAAATACCAAGATTTCAATTTTGTCATTATTTGAATTGCATTTTGGAATCATCTCTTCAGTTTTTGGTTCCTTAATGCTTAATATATTTCTTATCTATTTGAAAGAATTTAAAATCGAAAATTGAGATTCGATGATTCTAACTACAATTCGAATGTGGTAGAAATGGAAAGACAATGGTATTCAAAGTAATTTAGGAAATAAACAGCTTATATTTAATAATACTCAAATGACTGAGCGATTAAGATACACTTTTATAAAGCGAGTTGGTACGAACTTTTTGACTATGTGTATTTCGAGTGCTTTTATATACACGTATTTTGAGAAAAGTAATACTTTGTAATACTTCTGGTCCATCATCAACTGACGGAACTCGCTATGTACAACGCGGACGGTCGACTAAAAGAATTTTTACAAATATTAAACGAAATCCATTGAGTTTATTTATTAAAAAAACAAGCGTGAATTATATAAGAAAAATGAAAAAATTACTTGTCTATAATATGCGTAGCTGATAGGTAAAATGTGACTAACGTTAATTTTAGATTATTATATATTTTAATATTATTATGTGTTAGAAATGTTACTTTTTGTTTAATATATGAAAGTGTCGAGTGTCAAGAAATTATATTTTCTAAGATGAAAAGTTTTCCATATTTTTCTAGTGAGAATTGCCAAATCGAGAAAAAAAATCAAACTTTCTCGCCTCAACTTCCAAGAATAAACTCAATGAGCTTTCGTATATTAACGATATAAAATATAAAATAGTTAACACATACCTTAATCTGACTGTATATTGGCGTAACTCTTAAGATCCCCGTAGAAAAACTCGTAGAAAATTTTATCGATTCCTACTATGTTCTAGTTTATCAATATTATGTAGATCATCGAAATCTTGCATCACCAACTAAATAAAATTTTAACAATTTTGAACATAGAATTATCTTAGAAATATATTGCTCTCTTAATTAGCCCGATACACATAATACATAAAGTTTTCAGTATTTTTCTCAGTTGACAAAAAATAAAAGGTTAACACTTCGAAATTTACACTTGCAATTGCACAAGGGCATTAATCTCGATCTTCATATTTATGCATTTTAAAAAATAACATTTTTGATTTGTAACAAAAGAAAAAAGTGCGATAGTGTAAGTTTATAATCGATTGAGAATTAATATAATTCGAAGAACCGATTGTATACTCCAAGTCTCCTCCGTATGCGTAGCGATTATAGGCTTACGTGTAGCTCGTGCGTTTGCGTTTTGTTGTATAACCCCAGAAAACATAAAAACAAAAATATCACATTAAGTCACTTGTCACAACGTATAATATTTTATACAACACACCATGACAATTGTGGTAAAAAATTAGTAAAGATCGGTTTTTTGAGGGTCGAACTGATTTTCTCAATAAAATAAAAATTGTACTTTATTGGCCTTTTTATTGAATTCATACACTATCCAATCAATCATATTTCTTTATTTTTGAAATTTTTCATATAATTTTTTATTGTATATCTACAAAGTAGTTTTTATATATAAATGATGACTATTTTCTTTTTTGTTTAAAAAATATTTTTTGATTAAAAAAAATTGATTTTATAAATGTGCAGTTTTATTATTTATTTTAATTTTTGCATTATTATAATTTATTTTTAGTTAACTTTACTGTTATTATTTAATATTGAAACAGGAAATCCAAACAAACTGCATGGACGTATGCGAAAGTTGCGAGAAGAAAGTTTACCCTCTCGAAAAAGTTGAAACAAACAACAAGATCTTCCACAAACAATGTTTCCGGTGTCTGCAATGCAATTGTATTTTAAGGTATTGAATGCTTTTATTATTAAACAAACATTCCTTTCAATTGTAACCATTAAAGTAATTAGAAGAAATTAATGTGCAAAAGTAATGCTATAAACACCAAAATTCTTGCAGAATGGACACATTCACATTGAACAACGGCAAGCTGTACTGCATCCCACATTTTAAACAGCTCTTTATCACGCGGGGCAACTACGACGAAGGCTTCGGAGTCGATCCGCACAAGAACAAGTGGTCGGCGGGAACTCCGCAGGCGCCTGCGACAACAGCCGCCCCCATAGCTGTCCGAAACGGCGACGTCTGACGCGGCTACCCACAGAACCCTCGCTGCGTATTATGTTTATCTGACTCTCTTTCTCTCCCTCCGACGAAGAGAAATTTTAATCAACAACCACGGCGGCTTCTCCCTTTGCGTTATGATTTTTAATCGAGCTGTGCGGATGTGAGAGGAAAGGAAGACAGCCGGGTGTCTCGCGGCTGTACTCTTCTTTTTTTACATGATTTTTTTCTTTGAATATCCTTCTTTTCCTTTTTATATATTATTAATATTATTAATATTATTATTTTATTATGTATTATTACTCGACGGAAAAGTAAATGAAAGAACAGAGCGTGCAATATGTATTTTGTAGATAGGGAATTAGAAGAGAATTTTTGAATTTTTTTGGTCATATGAACATTTCTTTTGTGTTGGGTGTGTTGTCGGAATTTTTTAAGTCTTGCCAAAATCAAGTCTTATATGTAGCTTTGCGCTCATTAAAATTGTAATTTACATTATTTTATTTTATTGTACTTTCTTAAAAATTAACGAGAACTTTTTTTAATACGTTAAAAAAAAATTGGATATAGACAATTAATTTTAAAGGTTTGATATTATTCATTTTTCAAACTATGATTAAACTAATATTCTTTTATCACATTGAACTTGTGATTCGTAAACACGAAAAAAAAAATATCATTTTAGCTACGCGATTGAACTCGCGCTTTATAATTGTTATATTACTGTGAACATTTTTGTGCATTTGCAACGCTATTGATTTATTATACAATTATAAGTAAATATGATTATATGTCACGTTGTATTATACAGTGCCACATGCGCTTATTATACTTGTCACTCTTTTTCCTTTTACATTCCTTCGTTGAACAACTTCGTGTAGAAGCTTTTTATTTGTCGATACAATATATTTAATTATAAAATATTTTCAATTCCTTTTTCTTCCTCAGTCTGTTTTCCTTTTTTGAATTCAAGTATTAACTTTTTATTTTATTAATATTTTACGCCAGTATCATTTTCAAGCAGTAACCAGGGACAATAAAGAACATTTAATTATTTTTCTACTTTTTTCTTTTTATTTAAATAAAATATTTACAATTACTTGTGAACTATGAACTAAGTAATACAATTCATGTTTAAGTTAATCTTTGGAAAGTTTATTAAAAGTATCGCAGCATTATGACAGCATTCAAAGAGTATTCATTTATCGTGTCTTATTTTGAGAATCAGCATTTCTAACAAGTTGTAATAATATACACGTCAATATACACATAAAATATTATTCTTTTATCAAAGATTTGAATTTTACCTTGTATTTTTTATTAATAAAATTGAATATAATCGGAGTATATTCATTGTAAATATTTATTAAGATTGAATGTATATGTACATGAGTAATTGATATAAAAATATTTGTTTAAACATTATCTTTTTTTACAAAGGTGCGCGATACGCAACATTAATAAGGAATGGCACGTTGTTTGATAAATAATCGGTTGGGTTCCCTTTGACTTCCGAATGATTTTTTATTTTTAACACTTCGCGGTTTTCAAGTAGTTACGTTTCATAATTAAAATAGTAAATACAGCTATAGTTAATTTATATCATTCGAACTTACTATAATCAATTTATAAAAATAACACGTAATTAAATACCAAACAAGCATTGAAACATTTTTGTACAAGCACATGTAAAATATTATATTGAAATATGTCTAAACTTAATAAAAATTATTGAAATTACAATATTAAAGTAATAAGACACTACGAAACAAATTTTCGTTACTCTGGCACATATTTTTATAAAAAATTTAGTTAAAAAAATAATCTCAAGAAAGTTAATTAAATTTACTTAAAATGAGAATAATAAATTATTGTCAAATAGAGATCATTTTACAATTTAAAGTTTTTTAGCCATCACTCAGTCAATAACAAACTTAAGTTTGTTATGTTTCAAATTCTTATAATTTCATCGTATTATTACGCAACATTTTTATACAATTTTAAAGCTAAATATGATTCAAAATTACAAAATATTTAAATATACAAAAAAACGTATTTAGCATACGTAAAAATTGAATAGTATAAAAATAATATTAGTTATTACGTATTCCGAACATTTAGAGTGAAAAGTATCACTTTTAGAGAAACGTACTTATAATTATTCACTAATTACATACTTCTTTGTATGAGAGTATGCAGCTAAAATTATAAATACATAAAATTATATTTTATTTGATTACTGCTGTACTTTTTGTTATAGATTATGAAAAATAATCTATGAATGTTTTTTGTACAAATAAATTATCTATCTAATTAATTCCTGATTAAAAAACTGTAATTGCCTGTTGTAAAAATAGCACTAGAGGATATTTTAAAACTTTTGATTTAAAAGTACATACGATTTGATATTTTTTATCTATACGAAGTTTCCTGTGAAAGTTAATTCTTAACAACCTAATGAGCTGATTATTAAAAATATTACAATGTTATGAAGCTTCCAAAAATGGATATCATCGAAAAAGTTGTTAAATTTATCTAATTCATAGTAAAATCACTATGAATTTCCTAACTACATATTGCTGAAAATTATCGAACTAATGATTTTACTTAACTAGCGAATTTCACCTTAAAAATTTACTGAATACTTATTCCACCGCAAATCTAACCCTAGAGTTCGAATGGCGCAATCAATCACTAAACATTTAGATTCCAAAAAATGAAAATTGTACGTTAAAACCTAACTTTCTAGCACATTTACGACAGATAAATATAGAAGTAGTATACCAAAGAAGTTATTATCTCATAAACAGTCAGTTACCACGACATACAGTCGGGCTTAATCATTTGGACTCATCAAGTCGCAGGGCAACCCAAGCCGCGGGAACGACGACCTCTACATTACTCTCGATGCAGAGCATTATTGCGTCAATTGGTAATACAAAACGGGTTCTCTCATTTTCTCACGCGCTCAGTTTTGACATAGGCTACGAACATCAGACTTGGGGTCGGGACCAAGAGAACTCCAATCAGTGGTCCCACAGCGCTGCAGTTGCCTCGCACCAGACTTAGACTGCCGACCACGACGACGCTGTTGCTGTAACTCATCGGCACCCGCGTCGCATATCTTCACAATGTCGTAATGCTCGACTACAAGACTATCCACCCAACGCTCTAACTGCCAGCCCACTCTTGTAGCCTAAATTATACATAATTATGAAAATAATCATTGAGAAATATTGTGAGAAATAAATTATTCCTTGTAAGGAATTTAAATTTTTTAGATTATTATAAAATATCTATTTGTATTGAAACTCATTCTGCCTACAAAAAGTACTGGAAAATTGTTGCAAGTGGTCGATTCAATTATTTATGTAAATATATTTCTTTTACCTATTTTAGATACTCACTTCAGAATTAGATTGATTTGTTGTCTTGGGGGTTCCATACGGTTTAAGGAACTCGATCCATTTCTCAGCTGCATCCTTGGCTATGTGATAACTAGATGTGGGTCCACCATTTACTTCACGTGCTTTTGCCTGACTGATCGGTTGATTTTTCCAGTGCGTCAACGGCGTTACCAAAAAATTCAATTTGGCAACGACTTTTGACTCTAATACGACGAAGAGTCGCCAGACACCAATCATTAATGGCTCGCTTAATTGAGGTTTCAGGTGTCCTACCTTCAAGTTGATTTTCCAAGTGAGCGTGACATATCAGTGTAATTCTAAAGATTTAACAATCGATACAATATTACTTACCAAGGCTGATTCCTCAATTTGTAAATAACTAACATCTGCTAATTTCTCCATAGGATCGACCCACAGTACGCTAAAATTTTGTGGAACTGGCACACTTATATCGAATTCGTACGCCAATACTGGACTCGATAGTGGTCCAATGCCTCCCAAAAAATTCCTAAACATTTGCTCTTTTTGATCATAGTCAGTATTGATCGTCAGAACCCAAACCTTCCCCAACCAAGACCTACTGGTTGACATATTTCTTTTTGGATAAATTAAAGCTTCCAGTTGATCAGGAAAATCAATCTGTAATATTGTCAAGATTATAATGCATTTCTAATGTATTGAGTGCAGATAATGTTTCTATATTTTTAATCTGCCCACCAGTAATGTAGATGATTCCATATTAAAACGATCTGAAGCAGCACGTACAAGAACGCCGGCAAAGCGGTTCTCACGAAAATAGGCAGTGCTCTCAATAAGGTGGACGTTAGTATCAGCGTTTGAAGGTTCACCAAAATGTTGATAGATTAAACGCGCCAGGGAATTAGAAACAGTGAGAAGAGCATCATCGGCAAGAGGACTTCTGTCTTCGTGGTGGTACAAACTTTGCCAATATGCATCGTGACCCTTATTGCTTACCTAAACAACAAACATTTGACGTCATCTTGAAAGTAAAAAAATTATTTATTTAAATAAATTATAAATATTTAAAATATTTCTAACCATTGAAGACGAATTATTGATTCTCTCGGGATACAGCCATTGCTCTACTCGATCAATAATTCGCTGGTCAATCACAGGTTCAAACTTTCTAGCGAAAAACAAATTTTTCTCGGCAGTATTCCTAATCCTATTGAAATCCTCAATCTTGAAATCATTCGGACTACATCCACACCAATCTACCACAGCCTTATACTGGCATTTGCATCCGAGCTTCCTCTTCCAGTTGGTTACATGCAGATTATTGTCAATATACGTGTCGCAAAAGCGCGAATTTCGGAGGGCTGTATGAAAGAAAGACTCAGCCGGTAGCAATGTATAGCGAAAAATGCGCAATAGACCGGCTACGAGCTCGTCTGGCTCTGGCTGTGATACGTATTCGACAAAATCTCGTGATAAAGCGACCCAATCACTGCCGCCATCGATCTGAATTCCATAAGGTAATTTGCGATCACCCACTCGCCACATGCGCGCTTCACACTCTACGAATGTCTTATCCAAACCCTGGAAGCAATTAAAAAAGTAAAACGTAAAACGTAAAGTAAAAAGTAAAACTAACATGTCACATTATATTTCATACCTGCTTTGTTAAAAATCTTTGAACTTCTCGACCATGCGACTTTACAAAATTCATGCCTTTATTCCATGTAAGAAATTCCACGAGCCGAGCATTGGTCTTTATTGGATAATCAGATTCTGAAAGATTAACTAGAAAGTCCCAATCCTGAGAATGTAATAACATTTGACGAGCAGAGGTGAGGAAAGTCGTTAGTAAACTTGCGCCACCCCAAATACTTGCATGTCGTAATTCAGAGCCCTTAGCTACTACAATATTATTCCTTTTACACTTTCTTTCCACTTCCAATAGTTCTCGATACATGTAATCTTGTCGCTATAAATAAAAAATGATAAGATTCTTAAATCCACACACGCGCTTGAGAAGAACGATTAATGTTTTTACTTACCGCATCTACGTGTACGTAAAATAAATGTAAAGGATCATAAAGAATACTGATCAGACGTTTAACTTGTCGACTAGCTCGGCCGTTAACAGTTAACAAATACGCAATTCTCACTGGGGCTTTATCAGTACTTTTCAAACTAGAATTTTTTGCTTCTTGTGGTTTGAACCCTAAAACAATAAAAAGGTAGTATTTTATTGTTTTAGATAATATAAAAGTGTACACTATGTGACACATACTTTGAATTCCAGTTAAAAAAATGTTAATTGTCAAATATCCACCACAAGATTGCTTAGGATCTCCTGGGCATTTCATATTACAACTAGAATCTGGTAACTGGTTAGTCTTTGATGGCTCTTCCTTACCGCAAAAGCATTCCATTCTAAAATGTAAGAAACAATTTTATAAAATTGAATAAAATTATTTGAATTACAATAGTAATGTAACTCACGAATATTCAACACCAGCGTAAGGAAAGCCAGATTGCAAACATATGTATGCACAGTGTTCTGGGGAATTATTAGTCTTGAAAACAGCATAATAATTGGGCAGCAACCTGGATATTTTATCATCTTTAAAGCATCCCAAGCTCTTGGGTACCCCATTAAAGCCCAACGAATGTGGGCAGGAAGACTGCAACTTTGTAGGATACAGCAAATTCTGCTGACTAAGGCACGTCACATTGACAATGCGCTCCTTGCATATTTGACTTTGCGCTCGAGTTATGGCACTCACTGCTTCCCTACCTTAAAATATAAAATACAATTTATTACTTGCAATAAGAATAAAAGTAAATATTAATGAATTATGTTTAATTCAAATAATGCACATTCTTCTGCAGCAAAATAAAAATAAATGTTTCTTAATTAAATTATAAGAAGCAATCAATGTGTATACAAAAAAAAATTGTTCTTCCTACATTAGAGTCTGAAACAACTTTTCTTATAGAAATGTTAAATAAATCATAAAAATTTCTACGCATAAAGCATACATCCAATTAAAAAGAATTATGTATGACTTTACATACACTTACTTTGTAAAAAATTTTTCAGTAGATAAAATGACACTATTTTTTGAATAAGAAAATTGGTATGAGTGAGTTTCTATTTAAGAATATATATAAATAAAATGAAAATTTTTTAATACCTGTAACATCACACACTGGTACAAAATTGAGAGACTTATGGTCAAGTTTGACCCTAGTACGATTACGATTTAATGTTTTGCTAGAGCTGCCTTGTTTGTCAGGTGGCAATTTCAGTTGGCGGGTCCCTTTTGGCAGTCCTTCATCTTCTTCATCCCGAGAAAAGTCATTCTAAATAAAGAAAAAAAGAAAATTTAAGTAATGACACTTATTAATATCACTTTTTAAAACTCTTTTCTTTTTATCTTAAAATGAGTAATATAATTTAATTTAAATTTGTAATTATACAAAAGGTTCTAAATTAAAGTAACAATTGAGATCACTCAAATGATCCCTAGAATGTCCTACTTCCTAAAAATATCGATAGCTGATTTACAGCTCAAGTTATAAATCACATGACATTGAATGTAGCCAAGTAGAAATCAGCAAGACTTTAGAAATGTAGTCATATATTTTATAATGAAATATACTTTAAGTATTAAAATCAAATAATAAATTATTATTTTTAAAAAGTAATCTGTAATATTGTTATTTTAATGATCATAGAGCAACATGTCATTTAATTATTAAATTCAAATACCTTTAAATAAACTTTTGAGTTTTGTTGTTCAAAATGAATTGTAAAACAAAAGACCAATGCTTTTATTTGCTTTATTTTCTCTTCATTGTTTGTTCTTTTTATTAAATGTATAGCGTGCAAAGTATGAGTGTGGATCATATAAAATGATAAACTCAATCAAAACAGGAAGCAAGGCAAGTACTCCCATTACTGAATAATCTTCGTATCACTTTACAACTGAAAAAAATTCACCTCTTCGATTGAAGCTTTGAGCTTCAACTCATTCTCATTTTCCAGCCCGAGGAACACGTATGCCAGATAGACTTGGGCAAAGAGTAGCAGCAGTCCGAAAACGAAGAATATTCTGTATTTACGCAGGCAGGTTGAGGACCTGCTTTCAAGGTGAGCCTTCACCACCACCATGGCTCCTGCTGGTCTCCTTGGAAGTGATCAGCACTAAAGGAAGCAGCTCCTCCAGGACTCAGCTTCCAGCTCATTGTCGCGGCTCACGACGATCGCATATCTTGCGCGCAACTTCTTAACACTGCGGACGACAGTCCATCCCATCGCGCTCTGCTCGACGAGAAGAGCGACTGACGGGCTACTGATTCAGTCGTACTGAAGTATATACCTATGCGAATGATTCGCATCGAGATGAATTAGAGACGCTGATGATAAAAGCACTCCCGAGCGTATCGATAGAGCAAACTCTAGCAGAAGCAATTTTTGAATTTTCTTTTGGTTCGATACGTTGACGAAAAACGAGTTTACGAATATTTGTTGCAATAATTGACGATATTTACCTAAGGTAAGGGATCTTGAGATATATGTAATTTCATACGATGAATTATCCCAGGTTGTGGTTTTCCCGCATGTGATTTTCGAATTTGTGACGTCATGATGATAGCCTGTTGAATTATTTATAAACAAGATCTTGTCAATTGACAAATGAAGGAATTGATAGTCGTACTTTAAATTACTTCGAATTTTTTAAATCAATCCAATTTTTAAATTAAAACATAAAAATAACAATTATAATACTAAAAACTATCCTAAAAAAAGAATTACGTTAAGAGTTATTTATCATAATTAACGTTAATGCGAATAATTCATTGACAAGTATTTGTCTGAATAATCCTATTATAATTCGTATTATAATAAGATTCTGTAGTGCTTACATCTTACATGATTGCAAAAATGTTAGAAACATCGAGAATCTAGAAAGTGACTGTTAGTAACTATCAGCAGTTGCAGTCAGTTGTCACTTTGTCAGTGTCAGAAGTTTGAAATATGCAATCTCACATTTTATAAATAAAGGAGACAGCATGCTAAAGAAATATTCTGTATAGACTTTCACGCCCCACCGACAAGTAAAAAATGAATATATAGTAAATAACTAAATGTTTATACTTAATAATAGTGTGTTCCTAAAAATAACCTATAAATGCATATTTATAACCCTAAAAAACTTACAATCAAGCGCAAAGAACTTTCTACCCCAACCAAAGCAAGTCTCTTAGCTATTTTTTAATAAATATTTATATAACTCATAAACATAAACAAAGAATAAGATTGAAAATTTTCAAAATTTGGTCCTTTCAAGCTTTCCATGACGTCACCTGACCACCGAACTGCCTATATAGTTTCCACGCGCGATTAGTCATCACCAACACACGGCTCCGTCAATAAAAACCTCGGCGACGTTGACAGAATAGAATAGAGAGGGGCGAAACATCACGGCGGAGAGAGCGTTAAAAAAAGAAAGAGCGAGTGAGAGCGAGAAGTCACCCGACGACGTCGGGCCGACGTTCGCAGCTGAGAGACCGTCTCGGGAGCCAGCAGAAAATGAGCAGCAGCAGTGGCAAAGCGAGCGGCCGTACGACTGTACCGTGACATTCTCTTGATCTGCAAGGCACGCTGTCTCTCTTGCACTTCTTCCCATGCTGTAAAAGACAGGCTCGCCAGTGTTGTTATTGGCGTCAGTGCGCGTGCATGATTGCGTGAGTGTGTCCAGGCAGGATGACGAAGAGAGCTGCTGTTCTGGTGCTCCTGATCCTCGTCCTCAAGGACTGTCATGGAGCTGCCACTGACATCGAGCTCGATGCCAAGGCCCAGTACCTGCACAGGCTGGACAGCCTTAATTTACTTCTGTATACATTTCTTCTGACCGTGACAGTACTCACAGTCTGGACCTTTAAGCATAGACGACTAAGATTCCTCCATGAGACTGGCCTTGCTGTTATTTATGGTGAGCTTTATTGTCTTTTTAGGATTCCTTTATGCCTTTTATATTTATTTTGGTATCCTGTGACTGTGGAATCATTGGCTTTAATCAGTGTTCAATCAAGTGTTGTTGCTTTGTAAAGCTTATTATTGCAACATGTTCTGAATTTTGAAGAAATGATTCATTTTACTGATTGATGTCTGAATTTAAAGATTAATTATATGAAAATGTTATTGTTGAATAAACTTTGTTTAGATGAAGTACCACTATCTAATAAAATTATCTAATTAATTTGTAATTATTTAATTAAATTTAAGTATTATTTGATTTTTGATATCATTTAAATAAGTATTATTAAAATATTGATCTGTTTATAAATAGTAGATAGCTCAGACAAAATATGAATTGTACTTTTATTATAAACTTTGAAATTTCTTACTCATGTAATCTATTAATTTAAAAATTTTGTTATTTGGATAAATAATAAAATTTATTAATGAATAATTAATAGATTACCATGTTATATATATATATAATTAAATTGATTACCATAACTAATTTAGGGATGTTTATCATCACAGATTATCTACTTAATCTGCAAGGAATATTATTTATAAGCTATTCATTTATCAATACTACTTTCATCGCCAAAACTATTTATACTTTATTGTTACTCGGACAACAAAACTATTCTAAAAAAAATCAATAACTTAGAAAAGATCAATGACTTAAAAAAAGAATTCATTTTGAATAGCTCCAATGTATTGGCTATTATATTTGATCTAAGATTAATTTTGTATTTGATAGTGTCCTTGACTTTTGACATTATAGGTCATAAATTTTGCACTTATGTGATTCTATTTTGCAAACAGTCAATTATTTATGTCTTTAAGAGCTATTTTACTATATTATTACTCTATTAAATTATTCACATGATTCTCATCACTTAAAAAAGTAAATTGTAAGAAATTTTATTTTTCTATAAGTTTTTGTTATATTACTTGTTTCCATTGATTTTTTAATACCCAATCTTATTTGAATTCTTACGAACTTACAAATTCTAATGGGTTCTTTATCCATATACAATTTGTCTTTTTCAATTGTAAAATATATTACATTAAAATTGCTTTCTTGTTATTCATTATAAAATTGACTTTTCTGGTTGAATCGGTTTGTCTTTCATGGTTTAATAGTCATTGATAAATTTCTATTAGATTTTTACATTATTAGTATTTTCATCTTTAACTAAAGTTTTAATTATTTAGAGCGCTTTGATTTTCCCTACCATGCAATTTTACTTTTAATTGCATCAATTATTGAAAAAGTGTCATCCAATAAATTATGCATCTCCTGTGTGTTGTAACCATGCATAATGGAGCACACCATTTGCTTCTCTAGGAAAAGCTCATCAAGTAACCTTGATCCTTGACACAGTTTCGATGAAGAAGACTTAACACTTCCACAGATATTAGCTTGATTCAAAATTCAAGGAGCACGTTTGATAAGTCTGACATATATAAAACTTATCGTGTTCATAAAGAAGGTATAAAAGCCTCAGTTTATGCGTAGCAAATACGTCTGTTACTTATCACCTCTTTTATCAGCAGCTATCCATGAGTTTACCAGAGCATGAAGTTTTTTTAGGGAACTTATAAAGTGTATATTTGTCTGAAAGTCACTTAATCATTTTATTTTAAGACAGGAAAATTACAAGTGAAGCCTATTTATGCATTGGAAATTACTTTCACAGCCTTATTGCATAATTTATACTTATATGTACAATGAGTACATGCATTCAAGAATTCATGGCTTTATATAAGAAATAATTGACACTCCTTTGAAAACTAACAGTAATAAAAGTAACCAGACCTTAGCTTCCAAAGTTATTGTTGAAAACTTTTAGATAATGGAAGTTTTTCAAATCTGTTATTAACAAATTCTTTAGTATTTCCATTGTTTTAGAAGTTTAATTATTTATTCTTTACTTTTGCTAATTAAATTTTATATAGCTTAAAAAACCTTTAGCAAAAAAGCTTATTATATAAATTATAATTTTCAATTTTCTATGTATGGAACTTATAAATTATTTATACTCTGTACTACAAAATGTGTTATATAATTTTGAAACAACATTGTATTTGCATGTGGGTTTCAGGGCTAATTGTAGGAGCAATAATTCGCTATGGATTTACAACTAGCAGTACGATACAACGTTTGCCAGTTATACCAGCAGCTTCATACAATCAATCCATCCCTCCCGACATTCTATGGTTTCAAGTCAAAGAGAATAAAAGCAATGGAGAAATCAAGAACAAAACTTTCGCCTATTCGTTTCGCGGCGAGATTTTCAAACAAGACAGCGAGATTGATAAAAAGGCAAGCACTTTTTAAATAAAAAAAATGTCGTTTTATTATTCTTTTTTTCCTTCTGTGTTATAACGCAAAATTTATTTTCGTCATCTACCGAGAAAGCCGTAAGAAGACACTCTTGTGTAAAGTTAAAGTTGCATTTTTTTAGCTTACGTATATAAAACAAATTTTACCGGCAGCGTAATCCTAGATTTTTTTTTGATGGAATATTGCAGTACGCCTCCTATTTTAAGCAAAAACTTTCTTTCCAGGCAACATTTGATCCAGAAATATTTTTCAATATCATTTTGCCGCCTATAATTTTCCACGCCGGATATAGTTTAAAAAGGGTAAGTTTTTCATTTTTTCCCAAGAATTATACAAATATTATTTTCTTTCGTGTAAAATATTAATTTTATTTTCATCAATTTATTTTAATAATTTATTTCAATCCTACACGTTTTTCTTAGACAGACTACCGTAATGCAATAAAAGCAATCACGTAAATTTTAAATTGAAATGTGAATTATACATTAAGAAACGATTTAAAAAGGAAAAAGGTTCTTTGGTTGCTATTGATAAGAACTACAGAACAAAATAATATTTAACGGCAAAAAATTTAATTTTATGAAATTCTTCGAAATGAACAATAATTTAGTTTTTACATCATGTTAAAGTTATGTTTTAAACTACAAGTTTTTCCTTGTAGCTTGACCTAAAACACAACGTCGTTAAATAAGTATTTCAAAATATTTATTTTCCTGTAAAGAAATTACTACTCAACGTTAGTCAATATACTTTAAAAGGAAAGGTTTTCATGTCTATGCTTATATTTATTATCCATGTCAAACGGTGTCATAAAACCGAAAATGAGTATTTTTTTTTTTTTTGAAAGCTAGCATTTCTCTAATTTCAGTAAAACAAAGATTAAACACGCTATCCAAAGTAAAAACAGAAACAACAACTAATCCTCTCTGATTCTGTTTCAGAAATACTTTTTTCGAAATCTGGGAGCGATACTAATGTATGCGCTGGTCGGCACGACGGTGTCGTCTTTCGTTATCGGGTAAGTTTCATCCAATATACGCAGCAAACAGACACGAGACGGCGATGTGTCATTAACCGGGCTCGCGAGGTTCTCTCGTGTAGTGGAGCCCGCATTATTGCGAGCGCATTTATGTAACCGGCTAATCGGCTTTTATCTCACTGCGTGCCCCTTTTTGCAGAACGCTCATGTATGCCTTTATGCAGCTGATACCGAACCTGTCAACGTCCTTCACCTTCTTGGACACGCTCTACTTTGGGGCGCTCATCTCGCCCACCGATCCGCTGACGATTATATCCATATTCAATGATTTGCATGTCGACGTGAATCTGTACGCGCTCGTTTTTGGGGAGAGCGTGTTGAACGATGCTGTAGCTATTGTACTTAGCGGGTAAGCTGGTTACGAAATTCATATTGTCATTTAAATGAAAGAAGCTGTTGCAGAGGAGTCCGTGTTGTGTGCTGAAATAGAGGATTTACCTTTGAGTTGTTTGATTATGTCGCTTTTCTATTTTAAGCTCTACTTTAGATCGAAGATAGATATGTATTCAAATAGAAAGATAAGGAATGCGTGTGTAATATGAAACACCATTTGGTTATATAAAAGAATTTTCATAAGGTAGTATTTCAATGTAAAATGCCAATAGATTAAGTATAATATTATCTGCGTGTGCTTTTTAAGGATTTTTATGAATTTTTTCTTGTTTTGTTCAACTTTAAAATTTTATAATCTTGAAGTAGAGTTTCAATTTCAAAAATTTTAATATAATTTTTTCACTATTTTATTTATATTTTATTTTAATAGTCAATAAAACGGGAAAATAAGCTGATGTAACAAATTATAATTTTGAAATTTTGTAGTAATTGCGAGCTGAAAATCGAAAATAATAATAATAATGTCTTATTACTTAAAGCAGACCATTTATACCTCATATTTTGCACTTATTACGATAACATGTGCAACTGTAATGTTATTTTTGCCTTAATGTGACTAAAAAAATATTGATAGTGGAATATCTTTCACGGTGAGAACGTTGGAAAACAAAATTTAAAGAAATTCTTAAAATAGTCTATTATTACATTCAACGTTTAATTCAGTTATACAGTTATGTTTTTAATTCCATAAGTAAAATAAACGCACTAGTAGTATTTTAATAAATTTATTAATCAATAAATAGTTCGATTAATCAAAGAATGTCTTGTTTACAGTGCCATCCAGAACTACGGCGAGCGGTACGTGACGGAAGGCTCGAGCAAGTTTGAGGTCGTGGCCTTCTTCCAGGCCTTGGGTGATTTTGTGGGTATTTTCAGCCTGTCGCTCTTCATCGGCGCGACGATGGGCTGCATCACTGCTCTGCTGACGAAGTTCACACGTGTCCGGGACTTCCCCTTGCTCGAGTCTGCTCTCTTCGTGCTCATGTCCTATAGCACTTTCCTCATAGCGGAGGCATCCGATCTCACTGGTAAGACCCAGCACGCGAGCATCGATTAGTTGATTAAATTCTACGCTATTTCTGTTATTTAATCTAGGAGTTTAATTAAACAAGGATGTGGAGGAATTTTCATTTGTAGATCCTTATTTAAAAGTGTTTTTTTTTTATTCTGAATTTTGTTGATTGTGGGAAAATTAAAAAATTAGCAAGTACATTATACCAATTGATTTTTTAATCTAAAAATTAAATTAAAAAAAATTTTAAAATTGTTATCTTATTCTGTATACTACGAGCAGAAACATTGTAGAATAAAATTTAGTTGATCATACAGATATTGCATTTGTAGGTGCGAAAATATTGGTACTTTTTGACATTCCTTAAGTTAGAAGACCGAGGTGCTTTATAAGATTGTTATTTGAGTATTTTAAATTCAGAATGTAGTACGTAAATTAATCATATGTATTGATAAAAAATTGAAGAGTTTTGAGAGGAACTTGCTCAGCAGATTTTATCTTACATAGATAAGCATTTAAGAAAAAGAATTTTTTATCACGTGAGTTAATGAATTTGTGAGTCAACATCACGAGGCAAATTTTGCATTAATATCGAATGATAAGCACTGTGCTCGTGAAAATAAAGATAATGTTGTCTTACTTTTATATTACATAAAATATTAGGGTTACAAAAAAGAAAAACAAACTGCTTTATCTTCAAGCGAAAAAATTCCGATGTAATACTAACTATTGACAACATTCTAGTGATTAATTATAGAACAAAATTACACTATTATTAAAGTAATAGAAGATAAATGCCCAGACAAGCATGAAAAAGCATATTTACATTTCTTTGGTTTTCTTTCTTGATCCGTATTAAGAGCATTACTCATATTTAATCAGTTATTAATTTGTCTAATTAATGTTTCTTTATTTTCTTTTTAGGTGTTGTTGCTGTTCTATTTTGTGGAATATGTCAAGCACATTACACCTATAATAATTTGAGCTCCGAGTCTCGGCAGAGGACAAAGCAACTTTTTGAGCTACTCAACTTTTTAGCTGAGAACTTTATTTTTAGCTACATAGGTGTATCGATGTTTACTTTTCCGAAGCATCACTTCGACTTCGGATTTATATTTTCAGGATTCGTATCCTTTTTCTTGAATTGAAATAATATATTTATATAATAGTTTATCGATAAGAGATTAACAAAAAATAGTCTGAATGATATCACGAATGTCAATTGATTATAGTTTAGTCACAATAGATGATTCATTAAAGAGCTTAAATTCGACTTTTTAATCATTGTATGTATTTTCTCATACTCAGCTTTGCTTAAATTACAAGATTGTTAATATGTATTATTACTTAGTATTCTCATTCATATTTTGTGTTTTTACTCGTATTAGTTTACTTTAATTATCCAGTTTAATTTACGCAAATGTGAGTAATATTAATTTCCCACTATAAATGAGCAATTGATCATATCAAATTACTTTGATTCTGCTAATAATCACTGATTAGTCAATGACATCTTAATTTACAACATGAACTACGCATTAACTTCATATTTTATGAATCGAAAGCCAAAGAAAGAAAGTTTCAAAGTGATTTAAAACGAATAAATTTTTTCCTTAACAATCCGAAACAGTTGTGTGCGCTTTTGGGTAGGGCGGCCAACGTGTACCCGCTGTCGTTCCTACTGAATCTCGGTCGCAAACCGAAGATCCCGATAAACTTTCAACACATGCTTTTCTGCGCCGGTTTACGCGGAGCCATGAGCTTCGCCCTGGCGATCAGGAATACCGTGTCCGAGGCTAGGCAGGCCATGCTGACGACCACGAGTCTTATAGTCATATTGACGGTTATCTTCCAGGGCGGCGCCGCCTCCCAATTCCTCAATTGGTTCAACATACCGTAAGCCAATTTCCTCTACGTGCCGCACGCAAGCTTTTTTCATTTTCATTACTATTTTTCGTCTTATATTTTCAGACTTTCTACTTTTATTTGATAAGATTTTTTTTAATTTGTTTTTAAATGGTTTTAGAAAAGTGAAACTAATAATCAAATAAATTAGTTCGTTGGGATATATTTGGTTTTAATTATTTATTAATTTATGTTAATGTATTTCAGTAATAAAATTAATGTATTTTATTAAGAGATACGTTTGAAAGGCAGTCAGGGATGAAAATAATTTTTTACCTTTTTTGTAGAGTTGGAGTGGATGAAGAAGTAGAAGTATTATCGCATAATGGAGTACGAAGCGTAAGTAACGTTACATTAGAGATGCTACTTTTCTTGTAGTAATTTGTGATCGTGGTAGATTTGTGATGTTGTGAAATATAAGCTTTCGGTGACTTCTAATTAAAATTTTCATACAATAGTTTCTATAAAAAGAGGAAATAAGGTTATTTTTCTACTTTTAAATTCTTGAGAAGTTAAAATTTATGCCAAAAATATAAATCTTGACAAAGAAATAACAAAGGCACCTGCGCACGTGATTTTACGAATTTATAAACATAATTGCTTCACATATTCTTGCTTTTTTATTTTAACGCTTGCGCCCAGGTGTATAACTCTTTGGATACCGTTGGGGTTCGTAAATTAAATAATATTTTGAATTTTGCTTACTCACATTTGATTTATTGAAAAAGAATTTAACTTTTAAACATTAAATTTAACAGTATTTTTGCAGTTCCCTTTTCTTTTGTATTTACATTCTTTTAAAACATTTGGTAAGGTGCGTTTTATACACATAAGAATCGTACACGTAAACATTGTACACAATTTAGCATGGCCCAATATATC
>JAWWEM010000044.1:23593340-23604755 GCA_035582935.1 Ormyrus thymus | reverse complement strand
AAATTTCACCAATGTTAAATTGTGTACAATGTTTACGTGTACGATTCTTATGTGTATAAAACGCACCTTGCCAAACATTTTTGGACTTTTTATTTACAAAGCTTCCGAGCGCCTGGTATTACAATTTTATGGACTTTAATTTGGTTTTAAAGTTTGATTGAGTTACGTACTTTTTTTAAATTAATCAGCCTGTTTATTCTAAAAAGGTTTTTTATCAATTTTTTGCGGCATGGGGTTTTTATAATTAGAGTAAAGAATTACAAGCATTTTTCTTGAAACTAATAAAGTAACTGAAAATTAAAATCTACTGAAATTACAATTTTTAATAGTCTGGTGGCGAAGGTGGCTTTGGCGAACTGGAAATGCGTCGAGAGAGAAGCTCTCCGGTATGTTGCACAAGAATTTCGAAAGTCGTCAGTCGTGTGTCTCATGCTTCATTTTATTATATTACACTACATAATTTTTTAATTTTATAATTTTGCAATTTAACATTTATACATTATTGACGCTTTATTTTTGCGCTTGGAATGACAATGTAACAACACAAACACTTTACATGAAATATTCTAATGAATGATTAAGTGATAATATTATCACTTTTTTGCAATTGCTTACAAATCCTGAATATAAACAAACTAATATATGATTTGTATAAATAGTGATTATTTACATCTTTTTGGTACTTTTGTAAATATGATATTTATATTTTATTTTGAAATATTATGAGTACAATATAAAAATTTAGATAATCAGTATTCGATACAAAACTATAAGAAAAATGCTTATGTGATTGCTTTTTATTAATATGTGATTTTTGTATTATTTAATTTTTGTATTATTTTTTATTTATCCATTCTGTATGTATTCGAAACGTGGATAGTTATTGAATGACAATTATATTTGCATCCTCTAATCATCAACGTGCAATCCAATACTATCATACACATATTCAATATTATAAAATAACTCAGCACTTAGCATGGCGCAATTTGACGAATAATTTATATTAATTAACCCACGATGGCGACATTAATTAAGGCTTGTACACCTGGAATTATCAAATGCTCCTATTTACAAAAAGAAAGTTCTTAAGTTTTATTAAAATTGTCGTTTAAAACAGTATTACATGTAGTATTAGAAATATATATGTATATATATATATATATATATGAAAGTAAAACTTTTTTTTTATTCCTCTCGTTTATGATACTTAGTTTGAAATCTATTGAATTATTTTCTTGATAAAATCTTTTTGTTCTGTTCCAAAATTAAACTTGATCTGCACCTTTGTAAAATATTGTGATTTGTTCGCACTATTTTTTTTAAATTTATTTATTTAATATCGCATCCCCTTAGAAGGCATCAGCGACTTCACTAAATTTTGTTTGCTTGTACGAATGCTTAAATAATAAGAAAGTACTTCTAATTATTTTCTGCGGTAAATTTTGTTCTCAATATATTTAAAATTTCTGTAGGCATTAAACATGCAGTAAAGTATAGATTCGTATTCAGGAATTTTTTTACAAATATAAATAAATAAAAATACTCATTTTTTAATAATTTATAAATTATTTTTTTTAATAATTTTTAAAAACGAAAAATACATACTCACATCAGTAAAATTAAGGCTGTAACTAAACAGAAGCACGCAGAATTCGCAGGTGAACACAGCCCTAATTAAGCAAAAGCAGTAAATAATCAAAGCATTGCTATGACATGCTCGTATCAAATGACGCACGATCCAAAATAAAGAAGTCAGCGTGCCTTAAGCCGGAGTCAAAAATCATAATCAATCCTCATATTCTAAAAAAAAATTGAGTCGATTCGTTAATTTTGAAAAAAATGATGCCAGAGAATAGAGTTTTGTAGTCTAGATAATCATGAATGAATTGACGTTAGCAACGCTGGAAACAATCATACAGGATGGATACTGACTAAGCCGCCTTGTTCACGTTTCACAGTATAATTCTATGCAGGACGGCTCCGTGTCGAGTTCGACGCCAGGCGGAAAGCCCAACGAAAAAGCACTACTCGCCAGGATTTGGGGGAACTTTGACACCAAGTACATGAAACCCCTTCTTACGCACTCGAGACCCACGCTGCTGGAGACGTTGCCTGTCTGTTGTACCCCAATTGCTAGGCTGTTGACTACTACCCAGCAGATGACGCAGGTTCGTTGAGCTGCGTGCTTTGTGGGTGAAACTTTGTGGTGGGAATGCAGAAAAAAATTTAAGATTTAGACAATTTTTTATGAATTTGAAAATGTACATTATTTGTTTGTTTTTTATGTTTGAAAAGTTAATAGAAGTGTAGTTATACTATACATTTTTTTATAAGTTATAAAATTGAAGTTGTAATATTATTTTGCTTAAAAATTTGAATTACTCACGATTTAATCAAATTTTTTTCTGTGAAATATGTGTTGTGTGAGAGTAATGGGTAAGCTTGGAGAGGCGGTGGAATCAAACATGAACGTGATAATTAAAAACTCACAAAACTTTATAAGTTAACAATTACTTTTTTTGCCTATAAAAGGTAATTGTTTGACTTTATTCTTTGCTCAATTTTTCAGTAATAAATTTGAAGATGAAATCTTCACTTAAAAAGAACTTAAATTTTGTATGATTCTAAGATTTTTAAAAGATAAAGTTTTAAATTGTAAGGAAATTTGTACGTAAAATAAAAAAAAATGTATTCGTTCATACTTGATTCGAAAATAAAAATGACGCTTGAAATTTGACGCTTTTATGAACTTGCTTTTAACAAAGGACGACATGGGTCACAAGATTGATTCAGATTCCGACCTGTGCCTGGATGATCAAGAGATCGAGAGGCGAAGAACGAGCAGTCAACCGGTGAGTTATCATCAACCTAGTCTGAACTATACAGTTAACCCGTGTTATCAACCTAACGGCACGGAACCCACCAATAGGGATGAGCCCTACGTGATCCTCAATCTTAACAGGCGATAAAATCGAGCCCGACTTATCACTTACTATTAACAACAATAACACTTTGCAAGCTGGGGAGTTTTAACTTGCTTTTAACAAACGATTACTTTTCTCCAACCCCCTTATACTTTATTAACGGATTGATCCTGATGTTACTTACTGTTGTACCTTCTTATGCGACACGTTCTATTTCTTACCCATTGTATGCCACTAACTTACCAGTCTATATTTATTTCTATCCTCTTTGTTGGCTGTAAATTTTTAGCCTTTATCAATGTAATCAGAGTTGGACACGTTAATAAGCTTTCTACTCTTTTTTGGAAGGGACTTTTATCTAGTCATGTACTTTATACATAAACGTGCATTTATATAAACTGTTTAGCATAACAACTTTATTCCCAAGTATTTAAATTTTTTAACTTACTAGATTATTGTAACAATGCCTTAAACTATTATTTCATAATTTTTAAGTGTACATAGTGTTTATGTATTATTAAAAAATGTATTAAAACTAAGAGTTTATTTAACTAAAATATTTGCAAAACTGTCCAACTCTGAGCTTAATACGTTCGACTTTGCGCGAAAGAAATCGCGAAATCCAAGGCAGTATTTTTCGTGCAAAGCTTTCGATTCGAATACATGTTAAAACTAACGACCTTAATACTTAACAGTTTCTTTCTTCTTATACGTGTAATGCCAAAGATACACGCAGAGAAATTCGCGTTTCCGCTGTTTCTATACAAAAAAAAAGTATCAAAGCATAGTTGACAAAAAATCTGTGCAAAAGAAAAATTCGAAATTCGAAAGAAAGAAGCATAACGATAAAAAGAAAGTGTTTGTGTGTATCCGTGTTCAACGATTAAAACTGTGATGAAAACGTAAATTTGTAAATATATAGCCATTGCGTAACGCTGCTCGCATTGTTGCTAAGATAATAATTGCACGAGGAAAAAAAACTGAGAACCAAGGACTTTTTCTTTGCACTCATACGTGATTTGCCAGTTTATCGCCGATGTATAAAAAACGAAATTGAGCAGTTGGGCGATCGAAGAGGTATTTGCCGGATATGCGCATTGATCTGTGTCCTATCGAACTGTGCATGGCGGGATAAAGAGAACTAATTACTTATAACACCTTTGTTGACTGTTAATATGATCTAAATCTTTTTCAAGATGGAATGATTCAGAGTTGATGCTAGACTTTTATTTTACGTTACCGACTGCGTAAAAGTGTGCTGGAATGTTTTTAAAGGATGCAAAAGCTTGGAAGCTCAGTCAGTTAGCGGTCATTGTTGCATTAAGCTTGACTATCCCCTTTTGTATTTACATTAGGAAAAGTTTTGCATCCGGTAAAAAGTAAAGTACAAGTAATTTTTTTACTTTTATTTATTTATAGTGCAATCGACTTCGTTTTATCGGCTAAGCATGTTTTACTAACGCGATTATAAGCTATTTTAAAAAATGTATTTTAGAATATAAAGTTGCGCACTCGATTTTCGCTTAGTCCAAAAAAGGCAATACTCGTTAAGTCATTTTATCCAGTTGGTAACATTCATCAGATACAATTTCTAAGCATGTATTTTTAACCAAAACCTTTACAAATATTTATTAAGTTAATAATCTTTTATACCATACATGAAAATTATGTTTAATGTTAATAAGGGAGGAATTTACAGTAAGCAGAAATAAACATGTATAAAATGCTTTTTAGCTCTCCAAAATAGTTTTTAAAACTTTTCGCTTTCTGTTTCGTATAAGCAATAAAATACTGTTTTCTATAAAGTACTTTTAGCCTGATGAGAATTTCTAATCGGTTTTTCTAGAGCAAACAAAACAAAGATGATGACGAAGACCTGAAAATCATGGGAGCCGAGGGATATATTCCATTGCGCACCTTATAAATTCTATGTCATATTTTTTACCAAAAATAACGCGAATCAAGACATGCCTTGACAGATAACTTCTTTGTTATTCAACAGTGATGGACAGGTGAAATTTGAAATGATTAGCATTTACAAAATTTCGTAATTGCATATTTATTCTAGACTAGAACAGTATCTAGAAGAGTAGTAATTTTCCCTGTCTGTACAAAGTTAAATGTGATTTTACACAATAATATTGTGCCAATTGACTGTCGACATTTTTTAAAAGTAATTTCCACTTTACCGATGTTAAAGCTTTTATATATTCTAAAATATTCTACATAGAAGAAAAGGATGTATTTTGTGCACTAAACTTTTACAATAAAAGCCTTATATATCAGGTATCAAAATAGAACCGCTATATCAAAAGACAGTCTAAAATTGAATCTATGCGTCGGTAAAACAGAACTGAAAATTCAATCTAGATAAACTTTTTTAAGTTCTTTTGAAAGAAGAACCTCGAAGAAAATCTTAACTGAACATTAAGCATAATTTTCTCATTGTAGTTTCTTCTTTAATTAGATTTTCAGTATCCTTTAACAGCATTAACCGTAATTAGTCGACGTGGCTTGTACAAACTTTCCTAGATTTTTTATTCAATTAACATTTCGCTGTGACTGTTATGTTGTTTTAATCGATGTCTTATACTATTATAATTGTAAGCCTGTATTCTATCTCGAAAGTAAGTCTGTTACTTTAATTTCTTTTCCAATAGAGCGATATTCGAACG
This sequence comes from Ormyrus thymus, assembly GCA_035582935.1. Lineage (NCBI taxonomy): Eukaryota > Metazoa > Arthropoda > Insecta > Hymenoptera > Ormyridae > Ormyrus > Ormyrus thymus. The sequence goes on along the minus strand of JAWWEM010000044.1, from coordinate 23,599,153 downwards.
CTTCTGCATGAGGCCCCGAAGGATCCGTTAAGCTGGGCTTGATTAAGTACGTCAAATCACACTCACCGAGTTGCTATTATCGCTGCAGAATTTTTAGTTAGCTGGTTATGATTAGTTATTAGCTTTCAAGTTTCTTACGAATCGAGGCGTTGATTGTCGCGTTGTTTAAAACATGTTCCAAATATATGAATGGCCTCTTCTTTTGTCTCTTTAGTCACTTGGTCAGTTGGTCTTTTACTTACAGAATAGTTATGGCTATAAGATTTTATATTACCTTTTTACCAAAGTATCTATTACTTAGTTTTACATATAAATTATTTTGGTGAATATATTTATTTTATTGAAAACTGCAGCTAGTAATTATTTATTATATTTTATTCCACACCCGACCGAAAAACCCACTTTTTGTCCCTGATAAGCGGGGCGAAAGTGGCATATTTTTCCCGAAAACTAGTTTTGCGGAGAAAAAGTAAAATTAACGGGGCAAAAGTAAATTTTTTCGAGGTTATTTCGACCCCGCTTTTTAGGACCAAAAAGTGGCCTTTTAGTCGAGAGTGGAATAAAATACTATATGCAACACGAGGCAAAAGTAGATTTTTCCCTTGGGTGATTATACTGCCATTAAAAGAATATTTTTAAAACTCTTTATGCACAGGAAAATTTTCAAAGAAAGTACGTGAATAGCAAATTTATTATTATTTTTTTTTGGGTCCTTTATGTACGGTTAGATTTAGTACGCTGATTGAAATTCTTGAATTGCAAAATTAAATTAAAAAATTAGAAGATATATATTATGAATTTAAATGAATCATCGATGAAAAAATAAAGAATTTTTAAAAAAATAGAAACTCGTTTTTAACCGTGCTAAAATTTCAATGATATATCTTAACTTTTAATATGAATTATAATATGTCTTGTAAAAAATTCAAAATTTCAACCAATATGTCTTAATAATGATTACTAAGTAAATTGTAATGAATGGAATTATTTTAAAATAATTTCCAAAATTTATACATAAAATTAACAATAAACTTTTCAATTACTTACCTAGACCAAATAAAATAGCCGAAGACATAAGTTGATGAAAACGAACTGGGGCACATCCCCGATATTTGATGATTTCAAAAAACGTATTGACAAAGTTGTAGATAGATTGTAATTTCAATTCTTTTAATTCACTCTCCGTCCCTTTCAACAAATACATACTTCGAATGGCACTTGCTTGCTATTTGAGTAATACGTTAGCCTGCGGTACTTTACTATATTCGTTGAATGCAAATCAGCATAATCCATTTACCACTCGAAAAACTTGTAATGGGCGTCCTCGAAAATAACTAGGATTCAATTTAATAACACCCATAATTTCTAACTAAACTTTTAAACAGAAATACTTTAATTAATAGAAACCGATGAATTTAGATAGCGTTACGATGGCCGACACGATACGATTGAAACGAGCGAAGCTCAGGCAGTAAACACATTTTCAGGAAAAATATTCTCGATCGGGCAGTAAACTCACCCGCGGGAAAAACTTGTATATTTTGCCCCTTGTTGCATAATGTACTATTAGTTTATCTTTCTTAAAATTAATCAATTCTTGAAATCTTTTCTAATTAGCACTATTCATAAAATGGGGCCTAAAATACAATAATTATACGAATATTGTAATTTTTACTATTCTGAAGTACCAAGTCTGAGTTTGTAAATAAAGTCAAGTCTGTAATGTCACGGATTTTCTGTACGTATTTAACGACATTTGTAAAATGTACATTTTAGAACGTCCTATGAACAGTACTTAGCGTAATAAAGATTATATTTTTTAGATACGTTACCATTAATCGTAGTTCGTTGTCTTACAAGGAAACTTAGCGAGATGTCTGCCTCCGATTTTCTTGAAAGTTAAATATGTGTAGAACATTCAAAAATAAGAGGCACGTGTTTTTTGTCAGCCAAAAAATCTTTTTAAGAGGTTAAAATAACTCTTAAAATTCACTCAAAATCAATCTTTTTTTAAATTTCTTGTAAACGATTTCGAATTCGATGAGCTTAATTTTTAGTAAGGGGTTGCTTCCCTTAATTTTAAAAAGAGAAAAAAATTATTTTTTGTTATAACTAAGAAGATGTTTTGAAGAAGATATAATTAAATTGGAATCTTTCTTTATCAATTACAAATTTAAAAGAAATGCATTTTTCTTTTTGAAAAATTATGGGCTGCAATCCCGGAAGATAACAATTACGATCGTCGAGCGATCTTTTTATGACAAATGATTTTGGCGTTTTATTTTTAGTCTGTTGTTTTTGTATGTTCTACAACATGTTTATAAATATGAAAAAAATCGGGAACGGACACCCCGTGAGGTTTCCTTTAGTTGCATTAATGAGTTCCGAGCCAGCATGCTTTCACAGTTTTCAATCACAACTTCCATCCCATCCTCCTCTCTGCCTTCTAACTCTTCCACTAAAACCGTTCTAGAGCATCGATTTATAATTTATTTTAATGTTATTTCTTCACAGACACACGTAAGAGGCATCACAAACAGGTCACACGTATAATCCAAGGTCTTTTGTCTTTGTCCAAAAAAAAAAAAATTCCTCCAGCGAATTGCGTTGTTGATTTGTGTTTTGTGAGTTCTTTTTTGACGTGAGTGCTCCTTAAGCACCGTTACTTTGTGCACGTTTGCCATGCCGTTCAAGAGTTTACTTTAATGTGAATTTCTCTGTAAAAAAAAGTCTTGACACGTTCTGTTATTATTATTTTCTCTAAATTCCTCGGTCGATTTGTGTTCTCACTTCGACCCACCTCTAATGTTAAAAAGCAAAAAAGTAAAAAGTAACGTTACTGCGTGCAATATTTATTTATTAATGACAATCGGAGTCATTGTCGCTGAGTAGAGTCGATCAGTATTATCCTGTTGCGACAGGTCGGAAGTGTCAGCTTCCTCGTTTTAATTGCAAAGTATGTAAAATCAATAAGTTAAAAGCTTTGTAGATGTATAAACGATTTGATTGACCCCTTTGCTGGATCCTTTTCTTTGATTCAGCAACTATTGTATTGTACACCAAAAGCTTCAGAACCTTGATATTGATTGTTAAAATATACTTTGTATCGGCCGAACAGCTGGGAACTGTAACAGGAGAGGTTGGTCCGGGACCAGAAAGCGTCGCCCTGCCAGGTTTCACCGGCAGATATTTGTAAGCATAAATGTTTTACTTTATTTACTTGTCTCTCGCGGTACCGAAAATTATCAGCTTTCTAAATCAAAATTCAATTTCGTACTTGAACCGGTACCTTTCTGTACAATAATATTCCTTGATAGGGCTGACTAATTGTACATGAAAATATGCATAATACAGATAGCCGTGTTTTGACAGGACAGCACGATGATAATAATGATGCCGAATGCCGATAGATAATTGTACTCGAGAAAGTTCCGATAATTCGATTCTTTGTATTAAATACATACGTTGTTTCAAGTGCCGACACATAATGTTGAAACAAGCATTGCCATATTAGCCCTGCTTAAGATCCGTTTTTATTGTAACGTTTAAATGCAGGAGCCTGGATTTAAGAGCAAGACGAGTACGTATAGTTAAAGAACGGTTTTTTTGTCAATCAATGCCGTGTGCATGTATTTTTTAAAGAAAAATATAGAAATATATATTATAACCGGGTCGATCCTGCGCTAGACGACCCGGAAAAGTGTAAGGATATGAAAGTAAAAGACAGAGTTTCGTTAAGAAAGAGTGTGAATTTATTGTAATAAACTATAGTGGCTTAATTTTCTGTTTGTCCGGCAACGGATGAAACGTATAGATATTTTATTTGACGTTTGGCTGTGAATGTCTCTTGTAAAATCGTTTTTAAGAGTGAAGAAGGTACCGAAATATAATATACCATTACCACCCTGTATATTTTCGGGGTTGTTAGAAGTAGCTCTGCCTATATTTTAGTTGGAGCGTTTATAATAATAGTTCATTTCTATGTTTGATTTTATTACTTTTATTTCTTGCGGTGTAGAATGATAAATCCTTAACTAAATGTCTGTTTATACATGCAACACTAACAGGCGATAGTTATTCACGAACTATTGGATTAACAGTAATGTTGTGATATATGTAATACACGATGCGGTGTTTAATAAAATCTTTGTAAAAATATTTTTGTTCCTTGAAAACTTCTTTAAACCTTTCCTTATAAATAAAAATTTTATATATATAACGGCGAATTAAAAATTCATTATAATAAAGTGACAGAATAGTTAATAATTTTTATTTTTAGACTAATAATACTTTCAACAGATGGAATTTATTTATAAATAAATAACAGTAAACTAAAACTTATGTGTAATTTTATCTTACAGTAATATCTATTGTAGATAAAAAGAAATTAACTTAGATCTCTTTCAACTTTATTTGGTACAGCTGTTTTAAAATTTCCTCTCTGATTTCTGTTGTCACTTGGAAAGGTGGGCCATGTCCAGGTATGATCACGTCTACTATGTTTGCAATATTACATCTAGAAAGTGCTTGTACTTCTTTCAGTTCAGGTGTACCAAGGCTTATCCACATTTTCGGATCACTCACATCATCTTCTTTTTCAAACAAATCACCTATAAAATAAACTGTTTCTTAGTAAATTTTTAAAAATTTAATATTTTCTACTCTGATATTATTGAAAATATTTGATACCTGTAATTGCAATAACAACATTATCTTTGTCTTTATATTTTCCTTTCACTATAACACTAACATCTTCAGATGTATGACCAGGAGTTGAAACTACTTTGACTCTTTCAGTAATTTCATACTCACCTGCAAAGTGTAAAGTCTGCACAATTTTTTTCTATGATGAAATATAATTTGTATAACTTACAATTTTTTATATCTCTTTCGTGAAACAATGTCCGCTGGTGAACAGTTGTTCCGACTATATGTTCTTCAGCTTTAATAAATAAATTGTTGTTTCCTATATGATCTGCATGACTGTGTGTACATACAACGTAATTTATATCGTCTGGAGTTAAACCATAATTAGTTAAAGCTGCAAATAAATTATAATAATTATAGAAAACATTTAATACTTTTAATGACCAATTTCAGAAAAATTAAATATATTTTTTATATGAAATGAAATTTGTGTAATTATCTCACATGATATAGTATGAGTCATTGCATCAGTATAAGCATTGATACTTCTGCAATTTACATTGTTGCAGTTTAATTATTTAAATCAAATTAAAAATTGATGTCAAACTTCTATTACTTTTAAAAATATTATTAAATATATTTTATTTTATTTAAAACTGTATTCTTTTTCATAATAATAAGAAATTATTAAATGAAATTAAATACCGAGAATGATGTCCTGACCATCCCAAGCTGTCATAGTATCAACAATAATGTTTTTTGTTCCTTTGATTAAAATGCAACTGCAATTTGCATCCATTGTGACATCGTCAATTTGCGTCGAGAATCCTTCGTGAAGTACAATAACTTCGCACATTTTTATTCTAAAAGTAAAAAATGCAAAATATTCCGAGTTTTCACTTTTACAAAATACTTTCGACAGCAGTTTATACACTAAAACTTAAAAAATCAGGAAGAATACTTCATGCTTACAGATATTTTATGAAGTAACCGGTTGTTTCAATAGGTTATCGCTCACGTATTCTTTGCGAAAGTTGCCCACACTGAAGTTATAGTACCTAAAATGTCATCTTATCGATTCTCAGTCCTATCATATCATTACGGGATTCTCGTTGAATAAAAATTCTTCTCTGTAGCGAAAAAGTTTTTATTACATTATTTTTTTA
>JAWWEM010000044.1:23566788-23578817 GCA_035582935.1 Ormyrus thymus | reverse complement strand
TTATTGATCTGTAAATGATAATGTCCAAGTACTGGTCAAATTTTTTATACTGTCCAACTATTGGGTATTTTACCTTAGGCAAGCATCGCCTTTTGAAAAGCGCCGACGCCGGCGAAAACCCACGGTGGCGGAGCAGCGCGCGCCGCGCCACGGGCGGGGGAGGGGGAGAAGCACGTGCTCAGGCGACGAACGTGTGTGCGTGGCTGCATTGTTCCGCGTCTATTCGGCCGACGGCTAGGTCGCCGCTCGACAATAGAACGGGGGAGATAGGAACCGTGCATGCGTGGAATGGTAGACGAATTTCTGGGCTGCGATCGGCTGGAAGGAGGTTTTGGGATTGCTTTTGCTCCGCTGAGTTTTTTTTTTTTTCTGGGATTTGGCGGATTTTTCGATTCGGGCCGAGTGGATGGTGTTGTAAGTTTGGTAGCGAATGGCCTGGTTAAATTCGTTTGAAAATTTTATGTTGATTTCTTAATTATTTTACTGATGAATGAAGAAATAGAAATCTTTGTTTGTGACGATGAAAGGTTTGAACCTGCACAGTACAATGTCCGACTACTTGATTAAAACTACTAAAAGAATGATTTATAGCGAAAAAATTCTTCAGTCGTAAAAATATTAAAAGACAGCTATTTTCATATGTTTATCTGTATACTGCTGACGTTGATGATAAAATTGACATCGAATAAATGTGGATTTTCGCGTAATGCAAGACTTGCAGTGTATAAATTAAGAATGAAGTATGAATTCACATGCAAATTTTCCGACCTCCAAAGGATAAGATAGTTTCCATTCTCACATTACCTGTTGCTTGCAATTTTACTCCAATCCTCTAAAAGTTAGCGTTTGCCCACATTCTTCAAAAAATCATTATTGAAGCGATTCTCTCGAAACATAAATTAAAAAACCTGCCATTCGCCAATAACCAATAGAATCCCAAACTTGAGCGTCGAAACACAGCCATCAAACGAAACATATCCAAACTGCATAAGATCCAAAACGGGCAGGAAAAATTTCCCAATTCAAGCACAACGCACATTTCAGCGACTTTATGTCTCACTATAAAGCAAAACAAATACCCTCGCGCCGATCCTTGGGAAAATCCTTTCCTCGGCGATATTTGTCCCGATGCAAATAAGCGCAGCGCTCTCGAATAAAAATCGAAATTTAACGCCGTCGCTCGGCCGACTTTCTAATCATTAACAGCCGCGGCGGCGGCGGCGGCGATCGATTTTGTCGCAATGACAAAGTCGCGAAGGACTGCCGCGCGAATTTGTCGCGAGAGCGACTGGCGCGCGCATTATTTCGCCACGCGGCGCGCACGCCAGCAGCAGCGGCAGCCGGATACGGCGCGGGCAAAAATAACCGCGAATCGGGTCATCGGCTTCTCGCGCCGCAAATATAATCGCCGCCGACAGTTCCAGGACTCGGGGTGTGCGCCGCGACGGCGAATCTTTTTTTCAGCGGCCGGCGCGCAGAGGCCTTTTCCGTTTGCCCGTAGAAGCTTTGACGCGGCGATGCGCGCCGGCCTGGCCGCTGGATGTAATTGAATTAATGAGCTGCTCGACGCGTAAACGCGGGCTGATAAGCCGGCGGACTGACATTGGAGCGCGAGCCGTTGGATTGTTTTTTGGGGGAACGGGTTTTGTCGGCCGCCTGGAAAGTGACAGGTGTCTTAGGTTTTTACTGCGCGACGGAAAACGGAGGGAGTTTTATTTACTTTTTTAGTGGAGTGCATAAATTAAGAATCTAAGGTTTTCGTTTGGTTCGAGAATGAAATTGGATTAATAAAGTTAATGTTAAAGATGCATATCTCGATCGATCAGTAATTAAATTTACGATATGCGTTAATTATCAATAACCAGAATAGATTCTGACAGAATTCTTTCAAATTAAAATATATATTTGCGAAACTCAGAAATATGAAATATAATAATTCTTCGTTAAAAAATTGTACTCGAACAAATGTTAAAATATGATTAAAATGAATTGAGTCGGTAAAAATTAAATTCAAGCTAAATAAATCAAGTTTAATTGTTTGAATAACGTAAAATTGAATTCCTTTCAAAAGAGTTTTTAATGGAATTTTAAAAATTATAGCGAATCGATGGTATAAAAGAATAATAGAATACTGGTCTCTCGTCGAGCACTTAAGCAAAGCCATAAACAACCATAAACGATCGAATGTCAAAGCAGCTTCGAAACAAGCAATCAAATACATAATAATATCGCTTCCGCGCGATGCAACAATAGACGAGGAGAAAAAAAACGAGTATCGGAACACGCGCAAAAAAAAAAGGAACCGAGTCCGAGACAGGCCGTCTGCCTCGTAAGCAAGGACAATGGCCTGGCCGCCAGTGAAAAAAGGTGAAAAAAGAGAGCCAGGCGGCCGAGAAAGAAAACAAGGAAACAAGGTACACGTGACTTTCCGCTCGAACACAGGCGCAAAACGGGAGGAGGGAAAAAATATCGATTTCCGGTGCAGCGGCAGCAGCAGAAGCAGCATCCTCTCCCCCTCGTTGACCCAGATGGAAAAAGAACGAGAGGAGAGCCTCTCTCGAGAGTGAGAACTCTTCCCACGGCTCTTCCGCAATCGCTCCTCGTCCCCGCCTGTAGGCGTCTCTCCTCTCTTTGCTCGTTATCTCTCCGGGGGCCTTTGTCTCTCGGGCCGCTGCTCGAGCCGAGTTTTCGGGGGGCCTCGCGGGCCTATTGGTTTTGCCGTTGTCGGAATCTTTCATCGCGGAGGAGTTTTCGGGCCAAGTTCCGGGAACGCGACGAGGTGCTAACGAAGCTGGAGTCGGCCGCTTGATAACAGCGCGCTTTTAGCGTATTTAGGACACGGAAAGAGAGCGGCGGTTTTACAACGAAAGTTTCTCAATCGAACAATCGAATTCGGGCGTTGGTCATTTGAGGGTCGACTCGATGGGCCCCCCCTTTAATCGAACGAATTTCGACCTCTCTCACCTTTCCCCAATCTTTTCCCTTCTCACGGCGGTGTGGGGTAAAACGAGGCCCTCGACGCCGACTCCCTCGTTCGCCCGCACGTCGAGAGCCCTTACAGAAATTATTCTCTCCTGTCCTATTCTCTATCGGATTTCGACCTTCGCCTGCAGCAGATGACGTAATGTAGGGTGCAGTATGCTAGTAAATAAATGAGATGGCTGTACTCGTCCGACGTCTCTTTTGACTTCGCTTCCACGTGAAAATAAATGTCCTTAAAGACGCTGCAGCGAGACCCAAATCCGGCAGGAAAAAGGCGAGGCATCGATTCGGAAAACAGCCTCGGCGCGGAAAGCCCGCAGGCCCGAGAAGCTCTCGCCGGCAACCCATTTTTTCTTCCTCCATTTTGCCTGCGGAGGAGTTTATTTTGGCAACAGCGACAGAGTCTGTTAGCAAACAGAGACCGTCCGCGGAAACTAGAGCAGGTGGCTCGATACTCGCGTCTCTCTTTCTTGGTGCGCGGCTCTAGCCCCGATATCTCCTCCCCGGCTCCGCGAGGCGCGGAAAGGAAGAATGCGGGACTCGGCAGCCCGTCGCCTCGTGCTTTTCACGAGTTATCTAACGCAAATAGCGTAATGAGGCTATCTCCTTTTACTTTTACAAATTGCCGCCTAACGACAAGACGGCGCTTGGGAGGTTGTATTTTCAATCGCACTTGCAATTATTTAGAGGAGCTTCAAAATTCGATATTATCCTGTTTTTCTTACTGAATTCGCGCACAAGTGTTTTTGCGCGGATTCCGCCCGAAATCACTGCGAAATAAGCCGGGAAAATTGTGAAAAATCCCCCGAGATTGTCGATTCCTCGAGCCCTTTAGGAAAACGCGCCGTTCGCCACGTGCAGCGTGCATCGCGACAAGCGTGTAGGTCGCGAGGCGTACGTGCGAGGGCTCTGTGACCCAGATCCAGCAATCGATACTCCCTGGCCCAGATATGCGCTTCCTCTAATTCGCGCTCTCTCTCTCTCTCTCCCGCCGCCGCGCCGCTTTTCGTTCGAGGTTTTTTCCTTTTATGCCACCGAGCCGCGGATTATGTACTTGCCCTTTCATTCAACTTCATCGATCTTAACGTTGCTTCGCCGACCCCGTAGAGCTTCATTAAGGAGGAAGTTCATTGATCGGTGTCGAAAAGGTGTCGTTGGTGCTCCAGTTTGGTACTTCCGCGTTTGGAATTTATTTTTGCGATTCGTTATCTGGTTCCTTACTTTTTTTTTAGCTTCGAAGGAAATGTAATTGTGCGCTTTCAAAATTTGAACTGCTTTTTTTTCCAAGAAAATTATTTCAAAATGTTGACTTATACTTTTCCAAGGATTATTACAGGTTCTGAGTAATCGTTAAAAACTCTTTACTTTGAAAGACTTTAAATAACTTGTATTATTGATGTTTCCTCATAACAGTTAGTATTACTTGCTGGCAGCCTTGAAAATGAAACGTTAAGTGGAAATCTATATTAATTTCCTTAAAAGGAAAAAATTCGCAGAGTACAGATGTATAGTTTATTTTTATTAGTTTGAACTTCTTTTAGTAATCATACTACTGATTTTTAACAACAGTTCAGAATACTTTTCAAACTTTATAGCATAATTTAAAGTTTCAAATGCTACATTATTAAACAGTAATTCTCATAATTTAGTGGTTTGTTTTAAATAGTTTAATATGTAGTAGATGGCAGCAACACTTAACAATAGGTTTTGTCATTCGAAAATTTCTCACTTCGAAGTGCAGTACGCAGTTTATTCAAAATGTTCTTTCAAATATTTTTAATTGCAATGTTTTCTAATTTTTGTTTAACTACAATTCAAACCAAACTTATTAATCAATCTTCAAATGTTAATCCTATGATACAGTTTATTAAAAACATCGCTTCAAGAAGTATTTTCAGAAGATTCATATTTATATATGGTGGTGATTTACGACAAGAAATTATACAAATAAGTCAAACTTTACTGCATCTTTCAGACTATGTAACGTTTCGCTTCATTCAATATAATGCAAAACTACTCTCTGAAGATACATTTTGGCAGCTTTATTCTAATAATCTTGCAATTTTTAAATTCAAAGCAGTCTACTTGTTCATTCCAGCAATAGAAAATGATCTTCTAGAGTTTATAAATACAACAGCTTTTTCTGTTGCTAGAGTTCATAGAATTTTAATGGATTCAAAAATTTTAGTGATTATATCTGATGAACGCGAAAGTAGTGAAATTAGATTAACTCTACAAAATGCTTGGTATAATAAATTTTTGGATTTTACTGTTGTTGAGGTGAAGAAAAATAATTGTTTGTCACATACTTTCATAAGTTACTTTAATCCTTTTAAAAATTCATTCTACAATGAATGTTTAAGTAACAATATTGAAATATTTCCTAGAAAACTTATAAATCTAAACGAGTACACATTAAATGTTGGAATGATTGATTTACCACCACTTATATACTTTGAATTAGACTCCACAACAAATAGTACATCTTATAAAATAAATGGTACTGATTATCACATTCTAAAGACAGTAGCAAGTATCTTAAATTTTCGAATGAATATATTAAAGATAACGGCAGAAGATTACGGTGAATCTGCAGTAGATGGTTTTCAAAGATCTAAAAAGATTAAAACTCTAACAAAAGTACTTCATGATAAAAAAGTTGATTTCATCGGATCCCAATTGGTTTTTCGACAAGATTTAAAAACACGATTGAGCGTTTCAGTAGTATTTGATAAGATTTGTGCTTTAGTTCCTCACATTGATACTCCTATAGATCACACTTTAAATAGGTTTTTTGTAATGGCAAGTATAATTTTTGCCATTACCGTAAGTATTTATGTAATTCGGAACTGTTTGAGATTTGAAAAATTTTACTGGAATATTCTCTATGTGTGTAGCATGTTTATAAATATCGTTTCACCAAGAGTACCAAAAACTATGCATGAAAGAATATTGTTTATTTCAATTGCTTTCATAGGATTTATATATTCAAATGTTTTAATGGATGTGCTAGAATATTTGAAAATTAATCATCATGATTTACCCTTGGATACATTTGAAGATATTACCAAATCAGCTCTTATTCCTGTTATAAGTGCCCAATTGAGAACAAAAGCTTTTGGAGAAGAAAATGACGATCCAGCTTTAGAAAATCTTAGAAAAAAAAGTATAAATAATTCTCATTATATGGAACAAATTAATATACTTCGACAATATAAAAATATTACTTACATTGCAAATTATGCTTTGGAAAAAGCAATCATTAAGTTAACCAGAAAAACTTCAGAATATGATGGTGACATGAAGATATCAAAACAATGCTTTTGGTCTGGTGGAAAAGTGTTGATGTTCGATGAAGATTCTCCGTACGTGGACAGATTTAATGAGATATTGCTGTTAATTGCTGAAAGTGGAATCCTTTATCCAATTGGAGAGTTAGATTATGATAAAAAACATAATTATTTTGCTGACTTGGAAGAAAAAAATAAATCCGTATATTATCGCTTATTAACACAACTTTTGGCTATTCTTGTAGTTGGATATATACTTTCCATTGTTTCGTTAATCAATGAAGTGTTCTTCTGACTTGTAATAGTGTTTTATTCTTAAAAAATCAGATATTATATTTTTCCTTTTATTTTACAATTTTATTTGCATTAAAATGTATTTATGTATTTACATTATTGTACTTTGTATTTACAGTATTGTATACATCTGATATTAAAACAGCTGCATTGCTTAAAAATAAATTTTGTATGCAAAATACTATTATTATTTTGCATATTTTATGACAAATAATATAGAAAGTATCATTATCGAAAATTGTTGTCAAAAGTGAGTAAATATTTATGTTCATATAATTGCTCAAATTATTTTAATTACTTATTTTAATCACTTTCATTCATCGTACATTTTGCTTTCTTAATTATTGCAATATGTGCAGCCATCAGTTTTTGAAGTTTGTACTAGACGTACAGTTTTATCTGTGCAAGTCATACTACATTTAGTAGAAAATTTTACTTCTAACTCTGCAAAAATTTTCTAATTATTGTGATACATATTTCTTCACTCATTTTTAATAAGTTTATTTAATATTTTTATAATTACAAATTCATTTAAACAAAATGAGAGATTGCATAAATATACTTCAATTAGTGAATGATATTCTTTTAACGTCAAACTTAAAAAGAATTATATATTCTTTTTTAATTCTTTAGAAAATAATTATACATTATTGTGAAACCTTTAAGCTTTTAAAGTTAAAAATACTATTTTTTGATATTATTCTGGTAACAAATAACTAATTAGATATAACCCCAGTCCTCTCTTAAAAAAGTAATGGCCGGATGTTGTGAAGCCTTTAAATACTGCACGGAGAAAAATCGCTAGTGAAATGTACTTAAAAGCTATAATCAAAAGATACTGATTCTGACTTAAGTAAAATTTACTTGATTTATTAAGTAAGCTACCGCACGTGCGAGAGAGACAGACAGAAAAATGGCGTCTTGGATTCGGTAAAATTTACTTACAAAGCTGAGTAAAGTTTACTTACGATGTTTGCTTAACTTTTTAAGCAACTTTTACTTGCATTTAAGGTAAATTTTACTAGCGATTTTTCTCCATGTGATTTTGATTAGTCGGTAAGGAATAGGCACGAGAATTTGATTTTGATTGTTCGGCAATTTTCATAAATATTGCAAACTAAATAATTGAAATTAAATTGAAATACTTAAAATAAAAGGATTAATATTTTATTTTTAAAATTAGTAATTTTAAAATTAAATTTTATACACAAGGTTATATGTATAAACACTGAAAAAAATATTAGGGTAAGCTTTAGGAATAAATTTGGAAAAATTACTATTTTTTATGGCAATCGAGGGACACACTTTCCTTTTTGCAAGTTTTACAATCTTAAACAGTAATTTTCCTTCCTTAAAAAATTGATTAACTGAAAAGTGAATCAGTTTATTTGTAATATGATTGGCTGATCAGTTTATTCGTGATCTGATAGACGGTAAAATAGTTGACGTGAGAATTCGGTTTTGTGACTGTACGTAAGTGTTCGTTTATTTTGCAGTGCTTATAACCTCAAAAAAGAAAATAGAATGTCTAGTTATAAATGAGTTTAAATGTAAGTTTTACTATTTTAAATAGTAATTTTTATAAATGAGTTTAAATTTAAAAAAATTTTCAATTTTATTTTCGCCCTACTCGTATTTTCAGAACTTTATTTATTGTTGCAGAATTATTTATTTAATGTGAAAACAATTTAAAGTTTAGAAAAATAACAATTTATTATTTTTCGACGACGGTTTTTGGGACCTTCAGCTTCCCAAGTAGAAATGAAGTAAGGCGCGTCGGGTGACATATGCAGGCTGGGCCAGGCGCGCCATGTACGGCACTAGCAGGGCGTGTGGATATTTTTAAGGGAGGCCCGGGTGTTTCTGCCGTTAGATTGCCTGTTGATGTCAACTGTTTTTAAACTTTCAACGGAGAAATAACCTCACATCAAGCGTAATGGATCATCGGATACCATATTTAATATTTGAACATTTTTTAATTTATTATTTAAATTCAAAAGTTTGCGGATTAACAAATGTAATTAACAATTTAAACTTTTTATTAAAATTAAACAAATATAAATAATCTAATAATTCTTCAATATATTTATTTTATACAAATTTAAAATATTAAAACTAAAAATAAGTTTATAATACTGCTTTTGCTTTAACAATATTTTTGGGATCCATTTGACGAATAAACTTCAGGTGGCTATTTCCAAGTAACCACGATTACCGATGATCATGTCCAAGTAGTGCGCTTCGTAGTTTTCGAGGTCTATTTGTCGAATAGACTTGAAGTAGCTATCTCTAAGTACCGAGTCAGCGATGACGTTATCCAATAAGTGCGCTCTGCAGTAGTCGGAGTCTAGATATCGATTCGATGGAGACTATCTCTATGAGTTAGAACTTTAGACTGCACCTAGACGTCATCATCGGCGAATAAGTTCCGTCAGACAGCGTCTTGAAGGTGAATCGACACCTAGAACCCGAAAATTACGGAGCGCACCACCTAGACATCATCATCAGCGACTTGGTTCTTGGAGATAACCACCTTAAGTTTATTCGTCAAATAGTCCCCGAAAACTAAGGAGCGGACCACCTGGACGTCATTATCGACGACCTGATATTTGGAGATAACCACCTAAAGTCTATAATAGTCTACAATCTTCAAAAATTCTTGCGAAACCCTCCCTAACCTTTCACAGTTCCTGTTCTACTTCTGACAATAATCTAAACTATGGCTCGCCACAGCCTAGACGGGCAGAAAAGTTCTACATGCCTTGCAAGGGCCGCACAAAGGTGCCGTGAGAGGGCTGGACGTGCACCTACGGCTGCCTCTTCTGGCCCACGCGTTTACCTTGCAATTATTTCTACTAGGGTTGGCAATCGGACGCGTTCACCATCTTAACCAAATATGACTCTGGAGAAGAAAATTTTGAAACTTGTATAAATGGAACGATCGGCTACGAAAAAAAAAAATACAAATGAATACTTTAACGCGAAAAAAAGATAATTAATATGCATAATACTAAAATATAATAATTAAATCGAAGTTTTCGATTTTTTATTAACTTGAAAGCAATACAAAGAAAAATTGCTGGTGAAACATAATCTCAATGCAGATGCACAGGCCCTCTGACTTAAATAGAAAATACTAATTTTTATTATTTTAGATAGTAAAATTTCTTATAACCCATGGCAACATTTACTTTATCAGAATTTTTACAATGTAACATTGTAATTTTTAAAACAGTAATAATAATTGTTCTATTCAAAATATTAATTTTTTCTATTATTATTGTAAAATTTGCCATAATTCGAGTCTGTCTCTCAATTACCATAAAAAATAAAATTTTTCCCCTTATTTTTCTCAGTGTTCAAGCAATTTTAAAAAATTGCGTGTATAATGTCAAAAAAAGAAAATAGTACACGCGAAGCACGTTGGAGTTTGATATAGTAGTTGTAAAAAACCAGTTTTTTAATTACTCAACAAAAACTCTTTGTTTTCTTTAACAGCGGACAACGTATTTCTTTAATTTAACAACGAACAAAAAACGAATTTATTATTTTCTTGCTTTATTAGTTCGACAAAAGAAACCATCCAATGTCATAACATAGTTACATGATGAGCACCAACGTATATTTCAATTTCTCAAGAGGACCGAAAAGCTCATAAAGAGTACAAAAAAAGCCCGTGAAAGAATTTAGTTCATTACAATTGTTTATGTAGGAATTACTTTGAAGAATATCCTGTTTTTGTTTAATAATAAAAGCAATAGATATTATTGCCTAAGATGTTTAATACGTTGTTCAAGCACCAAAATGTTATGTGCACTTTAAGTAATGATTATAAAAGGACATGGACAAAAAAACATAGAAAACCATGCGCAAAACGAGTAATGAAGTTTGTAAAATAATGCGTTTAGACCATTCTAACCTCAAAATCACGACTTTAACATGATTTTTTGGCGCTCGTGGTATGAAATAATGTTCGATAAATGTTTAAGTTGATTATTTACCTCGTAAGACTCTTCTCTCTCGCTTCACCCGGGCGAAAAATGTCTCACGCTATAAATAATCAACTTCCACACCCGTGTCGAAAACTATTGGTCTAGTGGAAAAGTAATGATATTTAAGCCTTTACATTGAAAAATCCAATCAGATTGCGTTACGATTTATTGGATATGGTCTGATTTGTTATACTATAGGACAAAAAAAATAGAATTGCGTTCAACATAATTCTACGCGAGAGTTTGGATCGGATAAAGATTAGATAACACAGCTTTTGTTTATTTTATCTACAGGACATGCAATTTCTGCAATTTTACATTAAATCACGCTTCTTCTGCCTGGTGTGGTAAAAAAATTTGTATTTCCTTACTTAAAAAGAGAACTTAAAAAACGACCATATTTTTAGCTTCTGCCTTCACTAACAAACCTCATTAAACAAATCCACTTGGATCTTGTCAACGATTAAAACCCTTAAGGAAGTCTTCGACCCAAAAGAAACAAAACCCTTTCTCTCCCAACGCTTGATCAGATCCGCCAGAAACTAGCCCGGAAAGGGAAAAATCCGGCTCTCTCCTTCCTAATCGAGCTCCCGCATTCCCGAAGCAGAAGCCGATCGCCGCTATCGGTCATCGCCGGCCAATGGGGATCGAGTGACGCGTGCTCGCAAAGGTCGTTGCATTGCAGCCTCTTTTTAGAGCGCGAAGGAGGGAATCGTTCGCCGAGGTCATGGTCAGGCGCGCGTCGTGCGCGGCCGGGCTGAAACCGAGAGTCAACAAACTCGCAGGACGTCAGGAAAGCGCCGCCGTCGCCAGCGCACCGGAGTCGATTATACGTACTGCGCGCAACTGTACAACGCTGGGACACTGACCCCGTCCACGCGCGGCCATCTCGAGGCTGTCGAACGAATCATTTTCGAGCTGGGTCTCTTGCTTTTTCAATGGAGGCCAGTGTGGATGTGTGGAGGTTTTCGCTTGGAAGAAAACTTTGGGTAATTTCTTGACTTACAAGCACGTTTTAGGCTCAGAGACTGTAAAAAAGTACTTTTTATAAAATGTCTGTATGTGTGTTGTTCTCCGTGACTACTTTGAAACGAGACTATGGATTCCATCCAAATTTTGCGGCACATAAGTTGAAATGAATTATTTAAAAAAAAAAAAAAACAAAAAAATTTGTTCGCTTATTTTGTAGCGATAGTGTCCCGTTAGATGCAGATTGTTAATTGAAATGATTATGGATAATTCTTACTCTTTGGTAAAGCCTTCCATGGCAAGGCTATGTAAACAAATTTTAATTTGTTCTTCATTGTACTATTTTTCAAAAAATATTTAATTTCTTATTATAGAATCTGTACTGTATACATGTAGCTGAATTAAATCTTGTCAGACCATTATACAGGGTGTTCCAAAAGTATGGATCCACCTAAATAACTTTCCAGGATCGCATTTTCCGGAAAAATGGTTCAGACAAAAG
>JAWWEM010000044.1:23536616-23562475 GCA_035582935.1 Ormyrus thymus | reverse complement strand
GGTCTTACATACTTTCAAGTACATACTAAAAAATGAAAAAAATTTTGAAAAAACCAATAATTTTAATTACCTCTCATTCGCCATAGCCTTCCAAGGTTGAACCAAGAATAACCGCCAATTCCACACAGCGTCGAGGACTGCAAAAAAAGTCGAAGCAGCAACAATTTCACCCTCGCGACGAGCCGCTCGATATTCCGCGCGCCATAATGGCTCCCCAATAAAGTGTCAAACTCGCCGCAGATCGTCGTCGCACAAAGGCCGCGCGTGCGGAGCCTTTCGCCTTTCGAAGAACAAAGAGTCGTCGGAACGACGCTCGTTACAATAACGTCTGCTCCCCGTGCTTCTTGCAGTAAAGTTCCACGTCGCGCACCTGCACGAGGTTCAGGGCAAGTATCGGCTGGCCAAGGAGCACTACGAGACCCTGCTCAAGGAGAAGGCCGTGCCACCTCACCTCAGGGCCGATATCTGCCGACAGCTGGGTGAGTAGAGAGTCTAGCGATCGCTTCCTTTCTGGGGGCCCTTTTTCAGAGGATATGCTTTTTCGATTGCTTCTCTGGGAGGATGTGGTCCGGGGAGAATGTTTTCTTTGTTCAGTGCAGGGGGTGGAGAACGTTATTGCGCGGCGGGATCGCTGGTTAATTGTATGCTGAACGAAAATGATGATGCCAATTTTTAGTTACAGATTTATTTTCAAGGTTGGATATGTATCTAAATTTTTATGGACCTATGTTTTTGTTTGGGATGTCATTTATTCAAGTTTAAATTATTTTAATTCGAGGATGTATAAAAGGTACACTTGTTTTTTCAGGTTAATAAAATTTAGCTTTTTCGTGAAAAATTTTACTGAGGTTTTATTGTTGTCAAAACTGTGCAACATTATTCTTTTTCGAAAAATTTAATTGATTATCTTAAAATCGAAGGCAATTTGAAATGTAGAGAAAAAGAACTATCCACACTTAAAGTACAATTAAATATTACGATGCAACGATTGCTGGAGACAATGTTTTGCTTTTAAAAAATAGTTCACTTCCATTGAATAGATCAGCAAAACTCCAATGACAAACATAAATGTAAACAATATTGACTTACAAGTTGAAACTAAAAACTGAAATTTCCAACACAACTCGTACGCAACAAAGTGCACCGAGCCCCAACAAAGAGAAAAAAAAGAGCTCTTCCACTCGAACTCGAAGACCCCCCCCCATCTTCCATACTAATGCGCCCTGGAGAAGGAAAATCAAATTCCAATACCGCCTAATTCTCTTCAGATAAGGGCCTCTCGTCCCGCCTGCGAGCGGCGCGTGACGCGCAAGGAGCAAGTCCTCCCTGATATCAATTTATTACGCACGACGTATTTCGTGCCGCGGGGGATTTACGGCTGGCGCGAGAAAACCGGGCTCGGATGCGGGGTGGCGGATCGCGAGTTTGGGCGCGGGGGTGGAGAGCTCGCCGAGTTATTATTTCAGCCTCCGTCGCGTGACTCGCTCCTTTTCTTATCGAGAATTGAGCTGAAAATTGACGGGGAAATGTGCGCTTTTAAGGGCACTGCTGTGTTAGGGTAATACGCTTTGTTTTCAGAGAAGGTGGACTACGCGCACTTGCGGGTTAAAGTGGCTGCTTTTTGCAAATCGTTTACAATGATTACTCGGTGAAATCAATTTTTTTAAAACATTTTAAATGTGAGCATCCACGTATGCACTGCTAATTTGTCTCAGGCCAAGATATTAAAAATCGAAAATTTTAATAGTTTTGAACGATTAAACTATTTTGTAAGAGAAACTTCCTTTTAATGTCAAGATGTTGCTTTGTGACAACTACGAAGTAAAAATAACACAAAATATTAATATTCATACATGTTCCATTTCAATTCAAAATTCAAATGCTGCATTTTATATACAAAATGGCCTACAATATTAGCAAAATCAATCAACCATTAAAAAAATCAAGCCTTCTTCCCCACCCTCGCCACTCCCGATCCTCCTCAAACCCTAAAACCCCCGTGAACCTCCTCAAAATAGAAGCACATCGATCTAATCCCATTGAAAAGCCTCGAAATCTCGCTCGCGAGACTCCCAAATGGCCCGAAACTATTGACTCGCCGCGGCGGCCGGCGTGCACGTGTTTACGACTGCCCCGCGCACACACTCTCACGGCGCGCTTCTCCCCTCGTCCTCTGCCATGGCAGGCAGCAGCGCCGAGCGAGAGAGAGCGCATCGCAGCCTGTTCGGATACAGTTTAAGATTCGGTGGTTGCACCGAGGAGCGCGGCAGACACGTGTATTGATTTATTCAGGCGGGGGGGCCGAGGTGGGTGGGAGGCATCGACCGGGGATTGGGGGACGCTCCGCACCCGCCGGCGGGAGGGGGGCAGCGATGCGTGCGCGCAGGGACGCGAAATCGAGAGATTCTCGATATATATATGTGCGTGGTGTGTGTGTGGATAATACGCCGAGCAGCCGAGGAGGTTCCTCTCTTGCCTTTTTTCCGAGGCAGGGCTCGATCGAGTTTCTCTCTGTTTACGATTTACGCCCGCCTCTCGCAAATTGTTTGATGGACTTTTTGCCGTTTCGCCAGTTTGTTATTTTAACCCGCAGGTTGGAATGCCCTTTTCGCAGGTTTTTTTTTTATATATTAACGTTTTGCGAGAGGGTTTTTTTAAGCGATTGATCGTGGGGGCGAATCGAAGGTGAACGATAATTAAGAATGATAGTAGAAATGGAGTGCTGCAATGCGCAAAAGCGCAGGGAACGCGTTTTAAAACTATTTTTGAAACGTGGTGGAACTGAAAATTCAGCCGGATGAATAAAAATTCCAGTCGAAATACCATCCCAATGGAATAATTGCCCTTTAATCGGTTATTGATTGCATAAGCTGCCAGCTCCTCGAATTTCAACCCGATGGAAGCGGTAATCGAATCATCGCCAAAATGAACCATTTGCCTCATTCTCCCGAATTCCGAATCACCGCCAAAGTTCAACCCCCGGCACCGAACTCATTGCAGCCTTCGATAAAAAAAAAGAGTCCTCGCAAACCGCCGACGCCGAGTCGAAAATTTCATCGAAAACTTTCGAAAGCCGGCACGACTCGTCTGGCCTCTTTCGCCCCCTCGACTCGCACTTGTACAAACACACAGCTCTCTCCTCTCTCTGTCTCTCTCTCTCTCTCCCTTCGATTTCCCCGTCTGTCGTCCGTCCGGCTCTCTTTCGAGCCTGGCAGATGGCACGAACCAGCACGCGCCCGCTTTTTTAAAAACCCGACCGCAAGCAGCAGTCGAAGGGAAATACGTCGCCTTCGCGAGAGAAAGAGAGGGAGAGAGAGAGGACCCGGGACTCTTTTTAGAAAATGCGGCAGGAGCTGCCGCGCTAACCGGAGGAGAGGCTTCGGGGATTTTTCTCTGAAGAATATACCGCGGGCTCGCGCGCGAACCCCGTCGCTTTATTGGGAAACATTGATTTTCTTTTTTTACCGAGGGGAAGCTTCAATTGGAGGTGGTTTGTTTCGAATAAGACCGCTGAAATAGTTTTGCTGCTGTCGTTGGAAGTTTGTACAAGGTTAAGCTGTAATGCGCGTTGGTCGAGAGCTTAGAGAAATTAATTCCTTAAGAAATGGTTTTCTTAGTAAAATGAGAAACGACAGAATCGCGCTGTAAACCTGAATCCCTTGATTTATTATAGATAATGTACGTATTTTTGCAACAGTGTGTTAGATTAATTATCTGACGGAAACCTTGAGCGCTTATAGAAAAAAGTTGAAAATCATAAATGATTGCGCGCGGGAATATTATGCATTCTATGAATCATTTTTATAAGGTAATTAAGTTTAACAAGGATGTAGCAACAAACTTTTCTAAGAAATAATAATAAAAAAACCAACCTTCGCTTCTAATCGTCTTTTTATTAAAAAAAATTTCACTTTCATAATGAGGTAAAAGTGAGAAAAAGATTAGGTAAATTTGCACGTTGGTCGGTTTTCACCTCGTTTAAAATTCTGCATTCATAAATCCATCAGATGTTTTTCGAGCGAAGCGATACCCACCGAAGCCAATTCCGATACTCAATGCTACTGAAACCTATCAACGCCGTAAAAGCTGATAGTTTCCGAAGGTCAGGCTGCATTTCGAGACTGATACGCGACGTCGATAAATGAATACACCGCAGCTTCGCTACAAACTCCTTACCCTCGCCACCCTCGTTCACCTCAAAAATAAAACGCCAGTGAAAATTTTCCACCGAACCCCCGCCTCTCTTCCCGCGTTCAAAAATCGCGCTTCCCTCCACGTGCTCCCGTGCCGACTCGTCGTCGTCGTCGTCGTCGTCGTCACGCGGTGTAATTATCTCGCGCTACGTCACGCATACTGGCTCGCGCGACGAGCCGACCCCCCGCGAGTCATTCACGCAAGCGCAGTCGACCTACATACTTTCGAGGCGAGAGCGCCTCGTCGTCCTGCCCTTCGTCGCGCGCCCGATGGAAGCTAAATTTCGGCCGAGAACTGGGCTCTCGAGCGAGAGCGGGGAATCGTTATTGACGGGGAAGGCTGCTCGAGCGAGTTTTCGAGGGTTTCGAATTAGACGAGTGTGATGTACAGTTGGACTTTAATTGAGGGAATTCGAGTGGATTGGTTGGACGGTGACGGCGGGCTGGTGTGTTTTCTAAATAATGTTCAAAAGCACCGTCAATATTCTATGTATCTTCCTGTAATTCAAGTCAAAATATTGACTTACTGCGCGATTATTTTCTAAATCTCAATCGTTATCGTTAAAATCCAATTGAATTCGCAACCCCTTCATCCTCAAATCTCACGCGAAATTTCCGGCCTCCGTTCCAAAGGATTCCCCGATCGAGGAGGATTAAATTCTTCTCCGCCGTCTCCTCCCCGCGACTCTTACCCGCGCGCGAAACCGTTGCGGAGCTTCGAAAACAACTCCGCGCCACGACGGTAGACTCGGGGAAATTTCAAAGTTTATCGCCGCGGCGGCCCCGCAGTGATAAGGCCTCGGGCGGTAGCGGAGCATCGCCGTCGTGCA
Source organism: Ormyrus thymus (assembly GCA_035582935.1). Taxonomy (NCBI): domain Eukaryota; kingdom Metazoa; phylum Arthropoda; class Insecta; order Hymenoptera; family Ormyridae; genus Ormyrus; species Ormyrus thymus. The sequence continues at coordinate 23,557,452 of JAWWEM010000044.1, read as the reverse complement.
GTCGCGAGCCTCGGCGCACCGCGGCTATTTTAAGAGCCAACGGTACTTCCGAGCGGTAGAGGATGCCGCATTCTAAGCTCCCCCCCTCCCCACTCCCGGCTCCCCGCGCTGCCTTTATCTCGCGCTCTTCCTTCCTAGAGGAGCTCCGCTCGTTGCCGGGAGGTGAAGCTGCCGACTTTTCCCGCTCGGAGCCTGGAAAAGGGGATCGTTGATTTTTTTTTTCGGGGTTGACGAGCGTTGAACATAATTATTAGTTGTGTTTTCGACGGTTGAAACCGCCGCGCTTTCCAAAAACAGTCGAATTATACCGGACGACCCGCAGCTTCGGCCCGAAGTCCCGCTGCTCCCAGCTCGTTCGGAAAAGCGTTCGCCTCGCTTCCGTGTGGGCGTCGTAAAAGGTACACATAAACACGTCACGCGTCTAGTCAATAATTTGTGAAAACCTGACCCTACCGCGTTCGACTTGACCTTCGATTTTCTGATCGTCGACTCGATGTATTGTGTCGTCGGCGACCCTCGGTCATGCCGGTGCCCCGGAAATGCGTTCCTCCGAGGCATTAAAACGTCCCGGTCGAAACATTATCTCGACGTACGGCTTTACGACGTTTTCATTCTCTGTGGAACTCAGCCGTAGAAAGCGGCACTGTAGCTAATAAATCCGACGAATATTTTGCCGAAGGCTGTTGAATCTCTCACTTTCACGGAGCTACGCCGCGAAAGAGCCAGTTTTATCTACGAATCGCTATCGCAAAAAAAGAAATAAAACAGAAATTATCCAAATAACCCGCCTCCCGACAAAGGAAGACTCGCCGCCGACGTGTTCCCATAAAAAAAGGGCGAGCATAATGTCAAGGCTACGCGCAACACAGGAGACCCAGGGGAGGGGGGGAGCCGCGCGCGCTTCCAGCTCCAGGTGTGCGATTCCGACGGGGCTTCCGGGGAGTCGCAAGTGTATCAAGAACCTTCTCTGGCACGGAGGAATGTACAGTAGTTTTCGAGGATGCCGTAATTGGCCGCTGCGCCGCGTCGAGTAGCTTACGGGGGAAAGAGTTGTTAATAGTCGGGCTTGGGAAATATTTATTCAATTGAATCGAGCGAGAAATAAATGAATTTTCCTCGAGGGAGTAGCGAGATATTGATGAAATTTTTCTATAAATAGTAAAATTATACCGTTGAATGAGTAAATCAGTACGTCCTCTTGATATTAAAAGGAAACTAAACTGCTTACTTCGCTCCGCCGATATATTACGGCTTATTTTTCTTCACGCGTAGGAAGCAGTAAATAAGATGCACGTTCAAAGTTCAAAAAATTACTAGCTAATCAACTACAATTTCCTACCGGTTTAGGACCTCGTTCTCACAAATTGCCTCACTCCGCGCCAATAAAATCAGTTTGCAACGCTCCGAATTTCCAGCCAAATGAAAGAACCTTTAAAAGAAACGCACACACGAATTTCGGAGTAGCCCACACGCGCCTCAATTTTTCTCAATGAATCGCTCATTGGCGCAGCGCCGCCTGACTCGCTCGATTAGCATTAATGCGCCCGAATTGTCGCAAGTCCAGCGTGCGACTTGGCTCGTCGTCGGCCGGCTGTGCCGTACCACTCTTTCTCTCTCTCTCTCTCTCTCTCTCTCTCTCTCTCCCCTTTCTCCCGCTTCGGCTCGCTCAAAGCTGCTCCTATTCGCCTTGCTTCCTTCTTTTTTTCGTCGAGGCTCTGTTGGCGGGCCTATTTTCGGATTTGATTATGATAATTTTAGGCGGGGATGCTGTCAGTCTTCGCTCGCGATTCAATCGCTGTACCGAAGTAAAGCAAAATCTGTCGAAAACCATTTTTACTTCTCCTCCAATTCGAATCCAAATCGAGCCACTGTTCCGTCCGATTCTTACAGCCGAGCTAGAAATTACCGCAGCACCAGTCATTTAAACCCCAGCTTCTTTGATTCGAATCCCTCCCCCCTAATTCGGCAGCTTCCCCGAAGCGACGCAGCGCTTATGCACTTTCGCCTCGACGAATCATCCGATACTCTCTCCCCCGCGCCGTCCCGCACACTTCCGAGATTCCCCGCTCTGCGCCTGTGTTTTCGGGGGAGAGCGGCAGTGGCTCGAGATCGCCTAGGACGGCGGAGGGACGGGAGGGGAAGAGAGAGCCGGCGACATTGACGCCGCGCCGAACTGCACGTGCAGCGACGCTTGTAGGTACGCTTAGAGCGAGAGCTGTTTGACGATTTGTTTTTGAGAGAACGTATTGTTCCCTTTTTTCATTTGGACGATTGTTCGAGGATCTTTTGCCCAGTGGATTTGTTGGGATTTCGGGGGGTTTAGACTGTTTTTCGAAGGCTTAAGAGGAGAGAGCAGCAGTGGCTAGGTGTACTTTTTATAAAAGCGTTGGCAAGTTTTTGATCAGCATTGGGTAGCTTCCGGGGCGAACTTATGCCGGTCGAAATTCAGTTACGAGAAGATTCAATTCGTCAAATTGATATTTAAGCCAGAGATTTAATTTCAATCTTGGCAAAATACGCGACTCAAAAATTTAACGAACGTCAAGCGATCTCTCGGCTTGAAGCATCGAAATCCCGGCCGGCGGAAGTAGTCCACAAACCGGCGAGTACCTTTAAACCCACCTTCCACTAGTAGGAGTATCTCGCAGCGATCATCCGATCGGTCGGTCGTTACACATCAGCCGGCTCTCTCTCTCTCTCTCTCTCGGGGGAAGCGGCGTACAGAAAAACGTCGGAGTGGGGCGGGTCGCTCCCGAGAAAAGGGCAGGGAGGGGAAAAGTGGCCGCCGCCACCCCAGTCTGTGCGTTAGGAGCCCCATACCTGCGAAAATCTATTCAGTTAGCGCCGGCTGGGCCTAACGCTCGCTGCCTCGCCTCGCCGCTGGCCTACGTGACTGACTGCGCCGGGAGAGGAAAAACCGGACGGGGGAGAAAATATAAGGCGCGCGAGGCTGCCTGCGAGAGAGACGTTGGCTTTTTTTGGTGATGCTGTCGCCGCCGCTGCTGCTGATCGTGGAAAAATTGTGTGCTTCGCGAGGCAACGTGTCGAGTTGATTGTTGTGTAACTGTTTTGTGCTGCGCGGGATCGGGAGTTTAAATTGCGAGGTGGCCAGGAGGCTGTGTTTAAATCAACGGCGGGGAATCGCAGGATTATAGTTTTTACGCGGCGACGGCTTTCGACCTCTTTATGAAGGTATAATCAGTTTTCTAAGTAAGATCAGTCTTTACGTTTGTATTGTTGTTTCATTCTCGGCCAGGGGATGTAAATGAATATATTACATTGGAGTTGTTGATACGAATAATTCTTAAAATTTGCTTTCTGATATTATACTGCAATGCTAAGATAATTACGCCAATGTATTAAAAGGATTAGCATAAAGTCAGCTGATCCAATTATACAATGCCAAGTGAAAAACGGCCGAAAATCTCAAAGCTTATAGGATCGAAACAGCCGCTGTAGAGTCGACGGAACTAACCCCTCCCTCTCGATATTCCAGGATGGATGTACCACGTGGTTGACCACGCGATCCTGGGAGTAACGCCGCAGCAGAAGCAAGCGATAGCGATCCACTGCCTGCAGAAGTCGATCGAGGCCGAGCCGAAGAGCGGACAGAGCCTCTACCTACTCGGTCGCTGCCTCGCCGCATCCGGACAAGTTCACGATGCTTTCATCGCTTACAGGTGAGCCGCCCGATCGGGAGTCGCCCGCTCTTTTTGCCGGGCGCCGCGCGCGGAATGCGCGATCCCCGCGAACTTTTTTTTCGACGCGTTACAGGATCGCGGGTTATGGCGAGCGCCGAGCTTCCTTTTATATATATTATTGAATCGCGGCTTTTTGCGACGGTGCTTGCATCGCCGGTCGCGATTTCGAGGCGCGAGCTTCGGCCGGCTGTGGAAGTCGAAGCGGCTTTTCTTCGCTCGCCGAGGGGAGAATTTTTCATTAAATATATTGAGTGGAATCTCTTTTCGTTGAATTATTCATAGCGATTCCTTACGTAAGGATTTTAAATTGGGTTTTTGTTACATTGTTGGATTTATTTATTCCAAGCATCTCTTACTTTTTATTTTTAGAATGTGCTCGTGGGATCTTAAAAATTGAATACAGTTTTGTTTTCAATAATATTACGTAAAAGTGTATTTTAAGATGTAATCGTTTTGAAACCGCAAGTTTATTATTGTCTCTTTATCACTTTAGGATAGTATCATTGAAAACAAAAAGCAGCTCGCGGTCATAAAGAGATAGCTCTAATCTAGACGATAAAATAAACTATTTTATTTAATACGAAGGAAGTAACTTGGTTATAATACAAACATGTACTATTATTTAAATTTTTTCACTTGTTTTGAATTCTACATTATTATCTAATTTTACGATACGCATTGGTTTATGCACCTAAGAATCACTTAAACATTGTCTTCTTTTAGCATTCTTTAAATTTATACATATAGATTTATCGGGCTAATGCTAAACGTGCGCAATAAAACGTTTAAAATTCTTATGTGCATCAACCGACCCTTATTTACTAACCCTTATTTACTAACCCTAAGTAATCTTTCAAATCTATTTCCCTGCTCTCCATTCTACTTCACTTTCTCTTCAGTTCGCTCTACGTATGATTTGAAACATTATTTTCTCTCTCTGCAATTACTAACCCAAGGGGACAAATGTTTTCGCGAACGTTACGGCAGAGTTTCGCCTTCAACATTAAGCAAACTCTCCCACGAGCGTTCCCCAAAAATTTCTCCACCTTGCAGAGGCTTTATAATTTTTTTTTTTTGTTTTTTTTTTATCCACCTTTCTCGCTCGAAGCTCCTCTAATGACTGTTGCACAAGCGATTGGTCAGAGACGGACGAGTCTCCGCGTAATTCACCCGATCTCTCCTACCGCAGAAACTCCGTGGAAAAGTCCGAGGGCAACGCGGACACCTGGTGCAGCATAGGCATCCTCTACCAGCAGCAGAACCAGCCGCTCGACGCCCTCCAGGCCTACGTCTGCGCGGTCCAGCTGGACAAGCAGCACTCGGCCGCCTGGACGAACCTGGGCATCCTCTACGAGAGCCACAGCCAACCGAAGGACGCGCTTGTCTGCTACGTCAACGCGTCGAGGTAAAAGAGGGAGGAGCTCGCGGGGAGTGGTCGGGGTTATTTTGTTGCGCGAGGAGAGGTGGACGCAGTCGTCGACACCACTGGTTATCTTGGAAAAGCCGTATTTTGTTCCGAGTTTTTAATGGCGAGCTCTTTGATCTTTGACGATCTTTCATGACTGAAATTTGTATAAACTTGTACGACGTTGGCTTCGCTTTTTAGGCTGAATCGTTTGTCACGCGTGTTAAATTGTGCGCTGTGGAAGGAATGCCTGTGATTGGTTCTTGATTGTCGATCCCTTTGACTGGCTTTTGAATTTTTATAATAATTAAAGAGTGAAACTGTGTTGATATACTTGGATAGTAATTATAAATAATGAATAAACGAGTAATGAATAGATACGTGCTTGAATTTTAATTGATCATCTATGCAGATTTTAGATTTTTTTGTCTGAGACGTCAGGCTTTTTTCAGGATTATTAAAGGTATATATAGATTATAAATTACTTTCATAAAGATACTCATATGATGTAAATAAACAAAAAATTTATTTTTCAAAGTAATTAGTGGTGCCGATTTCTGGTTCATCAAGACATGCAAGCGTAATAAAGGAACCATATGTATACCTATATATCGTACATTCTAAACAATTGTTATTATATATTCGCATGTAAAAATTCTGTCGTGAACTTGAATCATAGACTAAAAATCAGTAGAGACAATATTGAAGCTCTCTGTTCAAAATTATATGCTGAATTTAACTTTGAACTTCTTGAATTCATCAATTGGAAATGCAATTGCATGAAGATTTGCTTCCTTCCTTGAAGAGTTCGCGCGAGCTAATTTTCATAAAATTCGAAAAAAAAAAAAAAAAAAAACAGCTAAGAGAAAAACTTCACATTGCTCTTGACAAAAGCCATGATTCCGGTGTCCCCCATCCATTAATATTCTAAAACCATATACCTGATCTTAATCATAGACTCTTTCACCCTCGCCAAAGCCTTCAAACGAGCTCTGAGCTCTGAACGTATCACACACGATGTAAGTCGGAAATAGCAATTCCATAGCACCCAAACCCCGTTGAAAGCAAAGGTAAAACGCTCGATGAAGCGCGAACGCGTCTCCTCTATACGTAAGTCAACGGTGCTTCAGGTGTCCACCTTTGCCAGGCACTAATCGCCCTGGCAAAAGCTCTCACCTGGCCGACAGACCAACGCCTGATGGCGCGGGGACGCTCGTACTGATTGTCTCGGTCTCTCTTTTTTACAGGGGCAACAACAACACGCCCAACTGCGCCAACAGCTCGCTGAACAGCCAGTTGAGCGGTGCCAAGTCGGCCGGCGCTGGCCCAATGAACCCTTCGCTCCAGCAACGCATCAGCTTCCTGCAGAGTCATCTCAGCCAAGCACCCATGCCGTCTGTCGCCACCAAGTGAGTGTCGGGAAATTTTTTTCAGTTTTCGACCAGCGGGATTTTGGCGCTGATTTACAACTGAATGTAAAGCTTCGGAGAATATGCTTAGCGTTTGCGTGATTAACGTTTCACGGTCTTTAAAATATTAATGACAAGTGCTCGTGGGTTTAAAAGATAAACATACATATTGAAATTGCACGAAGAACAAAGTCACTTGAGTACAGACGTTGCTATCTACAGTGTTTACCCACAAAAGTCTAATGTCAAGAACCTTTAGATTCTATTTACGTTTCCATCCCCTCCGGATTAGAAACATACAATTTAAATCTTAAAATCGTTAGTCGAGATCTTGACTCTTCGCCGATCTCATCAACTTGACCACGGACAGATGATTTTGTCCGCGAATAAATCTACGTGACTACTTGATAATTAAAATTCTAAATTACGCGACAATGTTGAACCCGTACTTCAACGGAAGGTCAATTCCAGAATCCGAACTGAATCCACCTGCGAGTTCAGTGTTTTAATAAATATTTTTGCGCATCCGCAGGCGTCGCCAGCTGCCGTCGATAGAAGAAGCCTGGAACATGCCGATCAGCGCGGAGCTGTCGAGCCGCCAGCAGCAGCAGCAACAGCAGCAGCAGGCGGCCGGTCAGCCGGGCTACAAGTACCCCGGCGGACCGCCCGGTCCACCGCCGCCGTACCCCCAGGGCCAGAACCCGAATCTCAAGCGATTTAAGGTGCGTCACCTGTCGGCGAAATGCGAACTCTTGCTCGTCCGATGCGTTTTAAAATTCCGATGTCGCGCGGTTGGATAGTGATTATTAATTAGTATTTTGTTAGATATGGTTTGTCTCACTTTTGTGGATGATATCTTTTGTCTAGAGTACTATTTTGCGAGCATTTGTTCATGAACTATTTCAATCATCAGTTTTCAATAGTACGTATTATTTGTCATTTGGAGATGAGTATTGGCTGATAAATTATCTGGCAAAAGAATTGCAACCGTAAATTTAAAGATACAGTTTTACAAGAAATTCTTCGGCAATTTTTATTGAGATCTAATGAGAATATTAGTTTTGCTTGATAAAAATATCACCCACAACTGAGTTCAATTTATCATATTTATAATAATAATATTAATTATAATAACTAACTTTAAATTTTTTCAACTTCAGAACTTAATATCTAAAGCCTCCATCGTCGTTCGGACGCTATTGGCGTGTCAATGGGTGCATAGCTTCTGTAATCTAGCAGTGATTTAACCCGATTCAAATTTTTCAAGAAAAACTTAATAAACCCAAATTTAAGAAAACGTTCACCACTAGACCGCTTTGTCGCTCGTCTATTGTCACATTCAATAGTGTCCGGAGGATGAGGGACGTAAGCTTTAAGTGTTCACGAAGAGATACTTTAAAAATCATTCGTTAACATTTGAATTTTATGTTCCTCGTCCGAGCTGTACTCGGCGTAGGTTTCTCCTACGTATCCGGAGCACAATTGGCCCCGAACATCTACGAGTACATGCACTTAGCCGATCCGAAAGCCGCATATTTGTATAAGCTTAGAGTGGCAATCAGCGATGTGTGGTAAAATAGAATTATTCATCGAAAATACCTTTTTATGCAATGCAGAATCTTTAGCTGCCGTTATGGAAACGTATTTTTTAAATGATTTTATTTTAGTGAATTTTCGTTCAGTTACCTCTCTGTACTCCTTTTATGCTTTTGATGCCAATAAGCTGTTAGAATTAGATTAACAGAACATAAGACTCCAATGCATGTGCATTTTTTACATTCATACATCACACACGCATATAATACTTTTTTTTCATTATCAATTTTTCATTCATTTTAAAATTATATTTTTGCGCAACAAATTTTTGGATTTAACATTTAGAACTCATTGAGAAAATATTCTTACATTCGCCGATTTATTATTCAATCGACTTTGTACATTTCATCTCTGCATTACTTTTGAAAGCATTCTAACTTCATTACTATATTTATGCTAATTTTAAAACCATGTGCAACATACTTAACTAACTTATCGAACGATTAAACTGCTTCCAAATGCTGATTATTAAAACTGTTATTCAGCTCAATGGGCTCAAGCAAACATAACGAAACACCATACAATCTCACACAATATCTCTTGAATAAAACCTAACTACTAACACATCCCTCTCCGGAACGCTATCTGCACTTGCAGCCTGAGGATGTAAATCCACAGCAGCCGGGTCAACAGCCACCGCAGCAACCGCAGCGGCCGCCGGCCTTCTACCTGACGCCGCAGCAGCTGCAGATGCTGCAGTATCTGCAACAGAACCACGCCAGCCTGACTCCGCAACAGCAAGGCCTGCTCGGTCAGCTGCAGCACCAGTATCGAGCTATGCAGCAGCACCAACAGCAGCTCAGACTGCAGCAACAACAAGCTGCGCAGCGTGGACTCAGACCTGGCCAGCCCGGTTACCCGATGGGATACGCGCTCGCGCACGCTCAACCTGGCGGTGTTATCAAGGGCTACATGCCGCAGCAACCGGTTAGTCTGGATATTATATTTGTTTGTCAAGCTAGTAATAAGTAGTTCGCGGCTTTTAATTTTTTTGTGAAGAGTAGAGGATACATTGCACATGTGTTTTAATTTTTTTTATTATTTGAAAATAAAAAGATCGTGGATTATTTATTAACGAATATTCATATGGCAATAGAGATTTTGAGTTAAAGGTACTATTGGTATAAAAAAAATCATTCAATTTGACTGAAAATTCTCTATAATTTTATACAATTGCATAATACTGAATTTATTATTCATAAAGCAGTCAATCGCACAATCGATGTGGCATATGAATTTTCTTTGATCGACGTGCACTTTATTAAAGTCTCCGTGCATTAAACACTTATATAATTATTAAAAAATTTTGCAGCAAAGTGGTACAGTGGCCTTACAAACGGGTTTCTCAGACTCGAACGTGGGGTACAACGCACCTGCGGCAACGGGCAACTGCCAAGCGGCGGGTATGCCTTACAAATCCGCTTCGGATCCCACCTACCCGCAACGGCAGCAGCAACCGATACAGGGTCAACAGCCAGCAGGCACCGGTGGTCAATTCGGCAGTCAGCAGTTCCAAGGTCAGTACGGAGCCCAGGGCTACACGCAGATCTCCTCGACCACGAGCAGCTACCCCGAGGGCAGCTCCTCTGCTAACAGCGGCAGCAATGGGGTGAATAAGGATGCTGGCTTGGGTGTGACGGATCAGGAACTGCAGGCTCTACTCTCGCAGAAGGATATCGCGACCTCTTTAGCTGAAGATTTGCTGAAGCACTTTGGGTCCGAGGGCTTGGATGTTAAGGAAGAGCCTCAGCAGCCGATTATGAACAATGGTACACTCAGTTCAGGACCATTCTCGCCCTCGAATCTAGAGAACGACGGAGAGAAGATCAAAGAAGTGAAGGTAAGATAAATGTTCTTCTTAAACTTAGACGTTTGACAAACTGTAAATATTTCATAAATAAGCGTTTTTTATGAATTGCTAATCCTAAATCTATTGATCTTTTAGGTTGAGAAAGTAGACGATCAATCAACACCAGTAACTCCAAAAGTAGAATCCAAACCATCTGTAGAGACGATAAAATGCGAAGCGACATCCAGCACAAATAAAGTAGAGTCGACTCTACATCGCGAGCCTGTGTTACGACTAGAGCGCCTTTGCGAGACCCAAGCCGAACCCGAATTTAATATTGATATGGACTCGAAGACAATCGTAGATTTATGTAGATCACGAGTACTGAAGGGTGTACCGAACTGTTCGATATTGAGTGATCGATCGCCACCGCCAGCACCTCCAGATCCACCCAGCCAAAGGCTTACTAAGGAACAACTACTGCCGCCCACACCCAGTGTCTTTCTCGAAAACAAGAAGGACGTGTTCAGTCCGATACTGCAGGAATTCTGCCTGAAGCACCCTATCGCCGTCGTAAGAGGTAAGTTAAATTCGTTGGTCAGTTCAGATTCTAAATTTAAGATTGAAAAATTGAAATAAATGACTTGGTCAATAGGCTTAGCAGCAGCTTTGAAACTTGACCTCGGTCTGTTTTCAACGAAAACGCTAGTGGAGGCTAATCCCGATCACACAATAGAAGTGCGAACGCAACTTCAGCAGACGAGTGACGAGAATTGGGATCCGGTTTTGGCAAGAAAAGTTTGGGGTTGCATCAGTCATCGTAGCCATACGACTATTGCCAAATACGCTCAATACCAAGCCTCCAGTTTTCAGGACAGTTTAAGAGAGGAACGAGAAAAATCACAAGGTATTCACACATCAACCGCCAATTTATCAGACAGTGATTCGAAAGATAGCACGGGTATCAACGTTAAGAGGAAGAAAAACATTTATGGACTTCCCGGTAAATCGGGCTCCAAAATGTTGAGATTCGGTACAAACGTGGATTTGTCTGACGAGAGAAAGTGGAAAGCACAACTACAGGAGCTTATGAAATTGCCCGCCTTTGCTAGAGTCGTGTCTGCTGGCAATATGCTCAGTCATGTTGGTCACGTTATTCTGGGTATGAATACAGTTCAACTTTACATGAAGGTACATTTAAATTTAATTTAAAGCTTTGTTTACATTTATCAATTTGCTAATTAATTATTCATTTAACGTGTATGAAGGTGCCTGGTAGTCGAACACCAGGACATCAAGAAAACAATAACTTCTGCTCAATAAATATCAACATTGGGCCTGGAGACTGTGAGTGGTTTGCAGTACCTGATGCCTATTGGGGCGTTATCCAGTCTCTTTGTGAGCGCAACAGTATCAATTACCTCCATGGTAGTTGGTGGCCATCAATGGAAGACTTGTATGAGGAAAACGTCCCTGTCTACAGGTTTTTACAGAGACCTGGAGATCTTGTTTGGGTTAATGCTGGTATGTATCTAAAAATTATAAAGCTGTTCAAATCTACTAATCTAAAGGTATAAAAATAGTAGTATTTTAATCATGAAAACTTTTAGGCTGCGTTCATTGGGTACAAGCAGTTGGCTGGTGCAATAACATCGCGTGGAATGTCGGTCCATTGACAGCACGTCAGTATCAGCTGGCAATTGAACGATATGAGTGGAATAAACTTCAATCGTTCAAGTCCATAGTACCGATGGTTCATCTCTCATGGAATCTCGCGAGGAATATTAAGGTTTCAGACAGACGATTATTTGAACTCGTAAAGAATTGCCTTATGAGGACGATGCGCCACTGCTGCCTGATACTCGAATTCGTCAAGTCTAAAAGCGTCGAAGTGCGTTTCCATGGCAGAGGGAAGAACGAAGCTTCACACTATTGCGGGCAATGCGAGGTAATTCATGATCTTTATAGTGTAACTTTATTTAAAATGTAATAGTGTTGTAAATTAAATTAGCCACCTTCTACAAAAGTAAAATTATTGTCTTTTCTTATTGTAAATAAAATTATGTTTGTTATTTCAGATCGAAGTGTTCAATATTCTCTTCATACGAGAGCAAGAGAAGCGTCACGTAGTCCATTGTATGGAATGTGCACGAAAGCAATCTCCCTCTCTTGAAGGTTTCGTATGTCTGGAAGAGTACAGAATGCGCGATCTCATGGATGTTTATGATAATTTCACTCTGCATGCACCGCCGCAGCCACAACAGCAACATCATCAACAGCATCACCAGCAACAACAGCAACAACAACAGCAACACATTCTACAACAGCAACAGCAACAACAACAGCAGCAGCAACCGCAACCGCAACAGCCACAGCAGCAGCAACAATTACATCAACAACAGCAGCAGCAACAGATGACGCCTCCGCAATTGGGTTCTCAGGGCTCCTGAGACGAAGACGAGCACAGATACCTGGACTACCTTGGACTAGACTGAAGCAAGTGTTATAGTTCACGTGTTCTGTGTTATAAACAAAGAAACAAACTGTACGGAAAAATATTGTGATAGTGACAGCGAAGTGACTGTTAAAATCGATAATAGGATGAATTTCGCGATAGAAGTTGTATTTGTTATTACAATGATGAAATCATTCTAAGCATTAGCCTGTAGACGGCTGAAATATAAAATAGCTGTGTTACTCGCCTGTTTTTTCCCGTACAGGATTTACTTGAAAGTGTAAAGTCTGTTCAAAGTACGAAGTGTGTAAGTTACCCCGTTCGTTTGACGAAGAAATAATTTTTTCGTTATGTAGTGTACAAAGGACAAGACTCTTGTTAGCTTAATTATATCTTTCTTTCTTACTTTTCCCCCATTGAACTTTTAGATCGTGAAGGGACTTTATAGTATTGTACAATTGCAGTCCTTCAACGAGTGATAATTTTTTTACACGTTTTTTGCTTCTATTATCGAAGCACGTTCTAGCTTTTTAATGTGATTTAAGAGATATGACAACAAAAGAATCATGAATACAATGCTTAGATTTTTTGACTTCTTTAAAGTGAAATGTAAATGTGGAGACTATTTCTTTCTTATTTAATTCTTAAATATTTGAAATTATAATTTCATGTTGCGTGCTTTTCTTGTCTTCTAAACTTCTTTTGATAGGAAAGTAACCGAATAATTGATCTTTACAGAAATTAATTGATGTAATGTTGCGTTATCAATATGGACAATTTTTATCGTGCTATGATGAAATATTTTAGGCTGTAATTTAGATTTTTTTTCAATGTAACAGTAACAACAATAATGCAAGAAAGAGATTTATTCAGTCACTGCCAAATTAAAATGAAATATTTCAAGTCGCGCTTCTTGTAAATACGTAAATTAATGAAGCTCGAGAAAATAAAGATAAAATCATACAACATCAGTTCGAAAAATTACTCAGGAACGTAAATTAATTCATTAATAATCCTCATTAAAACAAAAGCGCAATCAAAATATTCGCGTACATCTGTATTTTTCTTGAAAGAAACTATTTACATAATAAATACAAATATGCTGTGATATACTTCTTAGTATACACATATTTGTAAAATAAAATCTGTAATAAGAAAAAAAAAATATTGAAAATGATTGATCATTTTCTAATTCGAGTCCAGTGTAAGATGTAGGCGATTTTAAAATTTTTACTTAAGATGTTGTTAAGTCACATAAAATTCAATGAAATTTCAGTACATATAAAGTAAAAAATGGGCTTATACATGAAATTTTTCTGAATTTACATTTAATGTTCTTGTACTTTGACATTAACTCTTAGAAAAAAAAACGATGATATAAAATGAAGAAAATAATATTATCGTATGAACGTGTCAATTCACTTAGAAACAGTGGAAAAGCTAACCAGCAAAGCGCGCATATTTTTGAAAAGCTTAGCAAAATGTGAAGTTATAAAAATGAAAAGAGGATCATCATATTTAAAGCGTTAATCGACAACAAAAAGTTTCTAGAGAAAGAAGCATTGTATAGAACACAATTTAGATACTAACTAAACAACGGCTAAATTAAAAAGAGCATTTGATTTTTTTAACCGACGTGCCCAATGATCTCATTCCCGCGCCAATGTAGGCAATCGTCGGTGATATAAAAGCAGTTCTGTAATTTTATTTTCTTTTAACTTCTTCTTTATAATTTAGATCAAAGAAATTTAGCTTTCTTGAAAAGATGTAAAAGATAAAGACTAGTAGCTTATCATTAGCAAACTGGGGAAAAGTTGGTGAAGTTTAAGTAATATGAAAGAAGGAAGTTATAGTGAAACTGAATAATATTTTAGAATTAAATAAGTAAATTTTAGAAAATTTGAGAATATTTGACTGCTTTTCATGCATATTGTAAGTATATGCTTATTATTCTTATGATTTCAAAAATATTCAAAATTATGAAAAATTTAGATATTTTTTAATTAAATAAATATTTTAGTATATACGAAATAACTGTGAAATGTTTAAAAAAAAGACTTCAATTTCACTATGGTACTTTCTTATCGTGAATTAGTATGTGGAGGTGTTATATCAAACAGTTCGAATGTAGCATCTTCACATTCTTTGCGACGATTTCTAGGCTCGATTCGTTAGGAAATTAAATGAAGTTCGTTAGTTATGTAAAAATCTATGTAGAGCCGTCTTTCAACAAATCAATTTTATTGCGATCATTCCAACTGAGCCTTGTGAATGAAATTCAGATATCTGTATATTTTAAATTAAACAAATTTGTTTTATATTTCATGCAATCATTTTTTTACGTAACAAAATTTAAATAAATGGAAAGAATGCAAAAATATATTATTTACTCGTATTTTTTCTTAATTTTCAATTTTACTTTAATCTTTTTTTTAAGTTCTTCGTTTTTTGTTAAAATATTAAGAAAAGGCGAAAATTATATTGTGACTAGTTTGTCATCTGAGTTTCATTCAGCGGCAGTAAATGAATAGGGTGATAAAACGTGAGTTGAGAAAGTCTAGGCCCAATTTTTTGTAAGTTCTAGTTAAATAAAGACAAAAATGTTAGATTATTGCGCAATTCTATTATCTGTAAATATCGATTTTTTGTTCGCCTATCTTTTCTACTCTCGATGACAATTATCGCTATCGACACGAAAATTTATAACGCATAGAATAATTTATGAATTATAGTGTACTTACAAAGTCTCTGTACCACGTACCATACCCCTCGTACATAAGAAAAGAATATCATTCTCCGAAATCTCGTATTTTCGTATTCATTGTGCAGCGTTGTATATTGTTAACGCCAGCGAAAAAACTTTCAAGTTTCATTTAATATGCATGGTCATATACTATTTTTATAAGTAGTTTAATAAAGATTGGCTAAGTACTTAAAGTATTTAAGTTAAAAAGTTTGGATTGTAATAAAAATTTTGGTAAAGAAGAAACTTTTTGACTTAAACATACTTAAGTATGAAAACGTATGTGTACATAAAAGAATCATTTTTCGCGTTGAACGATTGTAATTATGTTCGTTGATATTAAGCTCCTAAGAAAACAAGTACAATTTAAAGTAATTATTTTGCATAGAATCTGTTTTACAATTTACATTAAAGAATAAAATTTTGGTTAAAATATTTTTATGTACAATCAGTTTTATATTCTTTATTAAAAATCATTTAATGTTATTGTAATTAAAGTTTAATAAGAATTTACAAAATAAAATACGATCAATAAAAATTTCTGTGCTTGTAAATAGCATGGAACATGCATTTTTCTACATTTTTGTAACTATACTTTTACCGATAAAATTGTATAATTCAAGATCCTTTTGATTTGATGCAAATTTTTTTCTCATTAATATTATAATTTTAATTTATTCTTTTTTGAATGGATAAAAACTAATATAAATGCATTAACGCGTAGCAATAAAAATGTATAAGAAATTTATAAATCATGTAAGTTTTTTCGCTGGTTTTTAAATATTACAGAGATTACCAGCAATGCGAAAAAATATATTTTACAACTTCATCTGCCACATACAATAATTGTCAATGCTCATAAAAAGATATTGTAAGCTGTTGCGAACAAACAGCATGTTAATCATACAAAACAAGAAAAATAGAATTAAAGACATAAGAATAAAAATCCTATTTTCGCTACCAATAAATTGCAAAGGCTTTAAAAGAAAAATAAAAATAATGCAATAGAAACTCGAAAATCGACTTCTCAAGAAATGTGCGATTTGGTATTTTTATAAAAAGGAAGAAAATAAAGTCAGAAGTATATTTATAATTTTTTACTAAAAATGTGAGAATCGCAAAACAGTAAATATAATCTTACGCGAAAACTCGACTTATAAACATCTTTTTCTTTCGGAAGCCTGATTGCATTCTGAATTTTCAAAGTTCTAGAGGTATTAATTTATATTTTTTGTTCAGTCGGCGAAATAAAAAATATGGTTAAGAATAAAAAGATAAAATGCGATAATACGAAAGAATAAGAGCAAATATGAGAAATGGAGTGGCGAATTCATGTGAAGAGCATTAGAAAGATAAAAAGAGAAGCGAGATGTAAAAGGAGAACATTCACTGCCAAAATGTGATATTCGTAAGCCCACCTTTGTAACTCAGAGCGTTTGAAGCACGGATTGTAGACAGTTTGCAAGAAAAAGAAATTAAACAATAAAATAAAATTGACAATGGTTTTTTTAAATATACGACACTTTTGACTATTTACTTGGTAAATTCTAAATTTACATATTCTTCGGTAAAGTAAAATATTTGGAAAATCAATAAAAGTTTGACAGAGCGAAGTGATTGGTATGGTTTGTCATTGCTTCACAGGAAAAACAATACACCTCGCTTGCCTCGCGAACTTTAAAAACTAAAAGTTATGTAAGCAAGGAATTAAGCTAAAAGCGAAACGAAAAATGAAAAAATAGATATTATTTTTGAACAAAACTGCTTAACAAGATATGATGTGAAATAAATAATTTAAACCAGCAAAGTCATGCTTCGGGCTGCCCGCAGCGCTCTTCTATGTATGTACTATGTTTACATGTACAGTGCCTTTATAACTTAAATAATACACACATTTAGTAAAAAAGTCACAACGACCTCTATTTATATGTTTGCGAATTATCAAAATCGAACACCGGCTTCAATTTTTGTTTCATAATATAACATTTTCTAATCTTATAAGAATACTTTATAACGTAAACAAAGAAAAATGCAGAAGTCTTATCTATAATCAACGAGTGTGTGTTAATTATCAATGACACGTTAAAACGTTTTTCTGCGAATTGCGGAAAGATTTTGTATCATTTAGTGGTCGTTGAGACTTTTTTCAAAAACCTTATCAAGCGTTTACTGAGTTTTAACTTTGTAATGATATATTTAGGTCTATCTAGTGTAAGTAGCATCATCATCGAGAATATTATATTGTAAAACTGTACAGTACGTCAAAACCCATTCGTCTGAGGTTCTCTTGCGACGATATTGTAGGTAGTTCTATTATTATCATCATTTACGAATTCTCAATTACGTGCAGCGAATCATCATTGCGATTGATTGATAATATTGTGTTTACCATATTAATGTAATATACAGTTACACTGAAATCACCTAATAATGCTGTTTTATTTAATCTCATTGCAAAGTGCTGAGAATGGCCTTTCCTTATCCTTTAATATTAAATTTCAAAATAAAGATTTTAATAATTACAAAGATAAAAAAATTATCAATTTAAATTTACATACATGTTTTACAACTAAAAATTTGTAACAACAGATAATGATTACAGAACAATTAGTCTTCATTTATAAAAATTTTGTGTGGTTTTATTGAGAATTTCCGCGCATCCTAACTGGTTTGATGCTGGTGGGAGACATCACTAATATTTTCACAAAAAATTACCTCTTGTATATAAAGGCATACACCTTTGTTCTGAATACCAGTGTTTTCCAAGCTTTTGACCGCACACTTTGAGTTATCTTCTGTTGGCAACATGAAGCTGTATTTGATTTGCATCGTATTTTTACCCGCTGTTTTTGTAAGTAAATTATATATATGATTTTTTAAATTTGATTAAATATTTATTGCTAAAATATTTCAAAATTAAAATTGTGATCGGTCATACAAAAAAGAATTCAATTTACGCATAGAATTTACAAAACTTTATTTTGTGTTCATGATTTTTAGACAATGTTCTCAAGCTCTATAAATGATAAGTTGCATATGTACGAAAACGATTGTCTTCAACGTAGTGGAGCAGCTGTGGGTTAGTACAGATTTTTGATATTTTTACGAAAAAAAAAGAATTGCTAATACATTATATAAATTAATTTCTTAATAAGCGTATTTTGATTTGTAACAGAAAACCTTGAAGCTGTTAGAAAAAGTCGTGTAATTCCTGACAATCAACAAATGAACGCTTTTTCAAAGTGTATGCTTGAAAAATACAATGTTGTGAGTATAATCATTAAATTCATGGACAATGACAAACGCAGTTGCATAAAAATCTTTACGCCGATTCGTATCACGTTTTAAAATAAGAAGTACTTCTCGCACACCATAAATAAAAACGATTTCATTTCCATAAATTAAGCACTGCAAGGCTTCAAATACCATTCTGAAAGATTTGAATAATATTTTTTAGATGAGTAGCGACGGGACAGTTAATCAAAATGAGCATACGTACACAATACCTGCCGATACCGACAGTGTACTTCTAGCAGCCCCGTTTTGCAAACCTCTCAGTAAGTAATATAATTGCTATTTTACTTTTATTTATGTGAAATTATCTGAAACACATTTTTTAGGTGGGGCAAACGCTGAAGATACTGCTAGATTGCAAATGAACTGCTATTTGAAATCAAATCAAATTATGCTGGCATTGACTCCATTAACTACTTAACTAGTATTTCGAATTTTCATTTAACTTTGACAAAAAATCATTTTAAGAAAATGAATAAATTTTATAATTTTTGAGATTCAATAAAGTTTTAAAAAGAATAATAATCTTTGTTATCTTTATTTATTTACTACATATGTATGTGCATGCCATACATTCCTTATTGGAAATAGAGTAAATTTTACAGTAAATGTAGCGTAATATTGTAACAACAAGAACAAGTCAATAATTGTGCAGCTTTTAGATTTTTTGAATATTTTGAAAGATCTTAGAATTTTTTTCAAATTATGGACAATTTTTATTTATTTCGTTTGAACCCGTTTATTTAATAACATATTGTTAAAAAGCATTTTAATAATGGATTATTGCTAAAAATGCGCACTATTATAACACTTATTTAAAAATGTTTTTAATTAATAAGTTTTCGTCCACTGTGGGTTTTTTAAAAACTGTTTTGAAATTTTTTTTTTACATAAGTTAATCAAATAAAGTCAATATATTTTTAGAGATTTTACTGTCTCCGTTATAAGTTTTTAATGTCAACAAAATGTCTTTAAAGTTATTGTCTTTATTATCATTTTATGGCAGACTGAATGATGACCACGACTGAGAAAACATTCCTGTAATATTAGGGTAACAGAATCTAGACCATTAAATCACTTAACTAGTAAGAATTACGCAGTTTACGTTAGATAAATTAAAGTGAGTTCCCATATTTTAACATCAATCATCATCATCAATCACAGACATTTTTTCGCATTTTCCTTCTCTTTATGCAACATGTGTTAATTGACGTTTGGCGTGAAAAAAATTTTTACATTTTTCACAATTACTGGTTATTACGTGGAAATCTTTATTACGTCATTTGGAATCCAGAAATATTAGAATTACGTTTCGTACGTATAAAAGTAGACACTTTTATTCTGAACATCAGTGAATTGCAATCTTTAGATCGAAGCAAGTGTTTGACATCCGCTTTTTTTCTTGCTAACATCTAACATGAGGCTTTACTTTATTTGCGCTTTTGTTTTTAGCGCTCCTGCAGTATTAGTAAGTAAATCTGAAAATGTATTAAACATTAAAAAATACGATATGAAAGGTTTTTGAGAATCGTCAGTTAAAGAAAATTTCTATAAACCTTTTTATTCATTTATTCAAGTAATAATGCTAATGGATAATAACATTAGATTTCAGCATTATTAACTTTAGAATAAATAATTTATTTTAAATAATTATAATATTTTCTAGGGAAGGTTTTCAAATCCATTAGATGACGTTATACATGAATATGAGGACGAATGCCTCCCAAATGGTGCTAGTTATGGTAAGTAATGAATTTAGGATTCATTTTACATAAACATTCCTAAAACAATATGAATTTCATAAAAGTAAATGTAATACTAATTTCATAATGTGTGTAACCCTTTTTTTAGCTTACACGTTTAATTGAAAATAAACATATCGAAAATTTTACAATATAAATATTTTTTAAATCGTAGCAAGCCTTGAGGAAGTAAGATCGAGTCGAGTAGTAGCTGACAATGAGCAGATGAAGGCATTCGCGAGATGTATGCTGCAAAAATTCAATGTCGTAAGTGTTGATCTGTTGATCATTCATAACTAATCACGTTTAGTAGATAATTATATACGATGAAAATCTTTGAATTATAGCTTATAAACAGGTCTATAGTTGTTTTTTTTTAATGACAATTTGGGTTTTTCAGATGAACAGTGACGGATCTGTTAATGAAGATGTCCAAGAGTATAGAATTCCAACGTATGCTCCAAATGAAACAGAAGAAGTTAATGAAAAATGCAAGACTCTTAGTACGTATTTGACATAACATTACCTTATAATAATATCACGAAATCATTGTTTTTCATTTGTCTAATGTTGTTTTAGGTGGTAATAATCCGAATGATACCGCGAGATTAATTATGAATTGCTATCTGGAGGTCAATCAAATGGTTTTAGCAAGTACTCCCTTAATATATTTGTAAATAACGTTATTTAAGTGATATACTA
>JAWWEM010000044.1:23517532-23536516 GCA_035582935.1 Ormyrus thymus | reverse complement strand
AAGAAACGCGGAGGCGATTTATAGCAGTTGAAAGGGTTTCTCGTTATTAGTTGGACCTTGAATTTTTAGAATTCTTGACGTTGGTTCTTGGAAAATGTTTTTTTTTAAACTATGAAAGTAAATGCTTTTTCTTTAAGACTTAAATAGTAACGTTGCGCCGGACAGTTCTAGAAAATATTTTTTTAAATTTCAATCTGAAATTTATTTTTTTATGTTAAAATGGTAGCATGAGTCATAAACAGGTAGCTTTTATGCTTTGTGGAAATAAACTTATCAAATGTGTAATTTTTTATAAATAGTTATCGTTTTATCATTCAAGCAGCAAAAATATTCATCAATACATATAAAACAACGTAGCTTAATCACAAAACGATAAAATGAAAGTTTTTTCACTTTTCAAAAAGGAAAGAAAATAAAGAGCAACACATGTAGGGATGTCATCATTTTATTAAAAAAACACGTGCTTTACATACATTCAATTAATACCTTTCATATTAGGATATAATCGTAAAACTTTGACAGAGTCTACTTACACAAACATGCGTAGAAAAAACGTTTGTTTAGAATATAAATTATGTAACCAAAGAAGAAAAAAAAAATTAAAATAAAAAATATTACATTTGGAATGTAGTTGTGTTTACTTTGGAAAGTATTGGGCACAATGTGATTCTCTGATCATATATCTATAAGAACTAGTCAGAATAACTTCGTCACAACTACTCGCGTCTTTTTATTCATTTTTGTTTTCTATTTTTATCTCCTTAAAGACTATTAGTAACAAAACAATTACATTGCCTAAATCCTTATGAAGCTTTGCTTCTTTGGAAAAAGAGATCCTAAAATGTTTCGAACAGTCACTTCGAATTCACACTAATATAATAGCAATTAATAATAATAATGATAATAATAATAAATCGATCACATAGCGTCGTTGCCTTCTAACGGACTCGCGATCGCGCGCCTTGAGTACATAATTTTATTAGCGTGTCATTGCACTTTGTTGTCTTTTTTGTTAAAATTCAAAATTAATCAACATATTAAAAGACAAAAAATATCACTTTTTATACAATTCCACCTAAATAAAAAACAATAAAATAATAATAACCTTGTAACGCTAATTTCATCATAAAATTTAATGAGTATACGCCCAATATTTGATTGCATCTTTCGTAGAAACAAATTTATAAATAAAATAATTATTATTCACATTCCATTTCATTTCTTAGCGTCGTTAGTCCGCAAGTGACAATTAGGGTTTTGCATATATGAAATAGAATTATTGCAGAGTTCTTTCTTTTGAAGCATTGTACATGACTTTCATGTCGTTTTAACTTAACGATGAGAAGTAAAAATCACTCTTAATATCGTAATATACCTGTGATTTTGAACGATTTTAAAAATAGTGAAAAAGTCAGATATTACAATACATACATTAAACTGGAAATTTTTATACATTTCAATACTCTATACAATAATAGTATATTAAATACTCTAAAATTTATTTAAAACTTGAAATCTAATTTTCTTGAATTTTATTTTATCATAAATTATGATTGACATATTTATAATAAAAATCAAAAAGTTTTCTTTTATTTTTATTGTCTGTCAAGAGATTCTTTGCAATTAGATTATTGAAAAAAGCAATTTTACCTTGTAAATACATGTTGCTTAATAATATAAATATTAATTAATTTTTTTTAAAGTTCAACACTTTTATGTAGTATTTTCTGTTATACAAAATACTAAAAGTAAAATTTTAGAATATCTAACAGTACCTTATCGTAACTTTAAATTTAGAGTATCAAGTACATCATGTCATAAAAAATATTTAAAAAAGCAATAAAACATTTGCATACCTATTTCTGCAAAGAACTATAACATTGGAAAATCACAGGTTTATCATCATAAAATACATCATCTTTCATCGTACAGAACAATCGACTATATTCGTTTTTTTTTTTTTTTTGTTGTTTGCCATTAAGTATAAAATGTAATATATTTATATGAATGTATTTATAATATATATATAATCCTATACACAATCTCTGTACAATTGCTGTACTCGCTTCTAGTCAGCAATCGTCTTATTTCTTACACTGATAGAAATTATTGATGCAAGTATTCTCCTTTTTCCATTGAAATCTTTTTGCGTTATTAACCAAATTCAAAACAAAAAAAATAAATTTCTAATTTATTATACAATAAAACAAGTAAAAATTAAAACACTAACAATAAACTAACGATCAAAACGACAAAAAATAATTATATACATATTTTTTGATACGTAACCTTATTCAAGAAGTTAGATGAAAATAATATCAACACAATTTTGTGCGAAGGTAAAAATAGAAGTAGTAGTTTTAAAATTATTTAAATTATTCACTCTTTCTTGCATTCAATCATTTCCATATCAGAGTATTAGCGTTTTCGTTTTTGATTAGAAGCAAGTCACGTTTTTTGTGTCGAATTTAGAGTGAATGGTGAGCTGTTCGTCCGCGAAATCCATGCCGAAAGGCACCGAACTTGAAGATACACCGCTCTCAGACCGCTTGTTCCTGCCTTCTTCCTCCGTCGCTATGTTGCACATAATTCGATCATCGTACAGGGAAAACCTCGCAGCAGCAGACTGATTGCTTCTGCCGCGAACTTTTCGAACGGAGGGAGGTAGATCTCCGGGCGTTTTAATCCGCATGTGCGGGTCCTTCAGAGCTATATTCGAATTCGAACCGCTATTGAAGATCTCGTTGAACTTGTCCAGACTCTCCTGTCGACTCAGGTTTGTTTCGCTTTTTTTGCTCTTTAAATTGACGAGGGGCAGAGTCGATGGCCTACCCGAGTTTGGCTCCGTCGCTTCTGCACTGCTGCTGCCGCTCCCACTGCTCTTATCGATATTCTCGGACTTTCCGAGAACGATTCCGTTTACATACTTCCCACCAGTAGAAATAGTGACGTTGGTCTCGACGATTTTCGGCTGTTGCTGGTTCGCGTTTTTGCTGGCCAGCAGGTTCGACTTGGAGTCTTCGCGGTCGATCTGGCACTTGCTGTAACCACCCGGATGATGGTGGTGATGGTACATCATCTTCTTGTTCGCAAGGATTTTCTTGAGGTTCGACCAACCTTGGAAGCGCCGTCGAGGTGGGGTTTCTTGAGAATTGCTTGGCAAGGCTGAGTAACACGACTCTTGGACGTTCGTTTGTTTGAGCTTATTGTAGGAAGTGCTACCGCCGCTACACTCCGAGATAACATTCTAAAGGAATGCATAACGGTTCATTTATAAATATGCTATTGCGTATGGAATATTAATTTTATTTCAGTCAATATTACTAAATTCTACAGTCTACCAAATAATTTGCAAAATACTCAAATAATAATAGAAAAGTAGCTAAATCAAATTTGTGTTATTGTAGTTTAATTTTTATAGCATTAGATAAGATCAAATTTTATAAAATGCAAAAATTTTATTAGCAATGGAAGTGCATATTTTTAATGCAATAAAAATTCTACGAAAATATTGAACATGCTATAAAATATAATAATTTTTTTTTGCATTGAAAACACATCTTTTTCAAATGAAAATAATATCTTTTCTGTGATGAAACTTACCAAGAACATCTTTTTTTTCATACAAACAAAAAAGCACTTGCAAAAAATATCAGCTCTTATGCATCTAATAAAAAAACTCTCGAAATTACCTGCACGTAAGGTATCGGCGTAACGGGTCTGAGCGAGAGCTGCTGCGAGCTGGTAAGATGGTGAAGCTGACTCGGCTGCTGCTGCCCGAGGAAGTCGTGCGGCACGAGGCTCTGGGTCTCGCTGCTCGAGAGCTTGCTGTACTGGATGAAGCCGTTGGCGTGCTTCGACGACTTGTTGATGAGGATGTTGCCGTGGCAGCCCAGCTCCTCGCACGAGTCCGACTGCATCATCAGGTTACGCTCCATGCAAGGGTTCCTGCCCTGGTATGGCTGAAGCGGCTGCGGCACCACGTTGCACGCCATCGCCGTCTCGTTCGAGTTTTTCGCTAAGGTCAGACCTTGATGAATGGATTAGTGATTTAATGTTCATGGAGTTCGGTCATAAGGTGAATAATAATTCGTGCAATTATTTTTAATCGGCAAACGTTTTCTAAAATTTTTCAAATTGCACTAAAAATATAATGCTTTAAAAATTTACTGCTTTAAGTTATGTCTTTATAGTGATATAGATAAGAGTCTAATGACTCGAATCTAAACAGTAAAGCAAAATTAGATTTATTTTTTGACTAAAAGAGCTAAAAAGACTTATCAAAGATAAGATGTTTTTTCAAAATAATAAGCGAGTAATAAATTAAATATTTATTTTAAGCGACCAAACTAAAAATAATTTATAAATTAATCTTGCAATCTTTCCGTCTGTTTTTAGAGTGTAATCAATACTTTGCAAAGCGAAGTTATTTAAAAAAAATGAGTATTCTATAAATATTTTACTAACTAAATAAAAATATGATTATGATTCTGCGTCAGCAAGCAGTGAAGTTTTAGTATCTTTTGTTTTTTACAAAGTTTTAACGATCCATCGCGTTATCGCGTAGGCATGACACCACCAATAGAAACTGTTCAGTGATTGGGCTATTCCCCCGTTTACTAATTGTAAGTCAAGTGACATAACCTACAGACAAGACTGGTAACTGGTTGCAGTAGTTGCAGAAGATGCGCACTTCCGAAGTTTCCGTTTATTTTGTAAATGATAATTATCAAAAAAATAATCCGGATGTATCATTCGATGTAATTTAGAAGATTTTCGGCAGGTTTTCACATCAAATTTTATTAACAACTTAAGTAAAATGGATCAAAATCGAGTTAAACCCAAAGCGAAAAAGAAAACAAGATTTTTATACAGTAGAGAAGCTGTAAATGAAGCTTTAGCCGCAATAAAGGGTGGTATGTCGATAAATACCGCCAGTCTTAAGTATCATATTCCCAGATCTACTCTTTGTAGTAAGAAAAAAAATAAACATGCAGATAAAAAACCTGGACCAGACACAGTGCTGACTGTAGGAGAAGAAAATTCTTTGGTTGACTGGGTTTTTAATTGTAGTAATCTGAATATGCCAGTGAGCAAACAACATGTGTTAAATAGTGTTGCTCTGTTGGTGAAAATTTTAGATAGAGAAAATCCTTTTGCAAATGGTCGACCGGGTAGACATTGGTATCAAAGTTTTCTACGTCGAAATGAAAAGGTTGTTGACAGAATTAAAGAAAATGGTACAATCTCAAAAATTTCACCTAGTGAAGATTCAATAAAAATCTGGTTTTCAAATTTGAGAAAATTTTTAGCACAAAAGAATCTTTTAAATATAGATCCTTCAAGAATATTTACTACCGAGACAGTACCATTAATGAGTCTTGATGGAAAGAATGATCAGAATAATTTATTGGTACAAGTAACGGGAAATGCTGCTGGTATTTTAGCCCCATCTATGGTAATGTACAATTTTCAGAGGATGCCAGTTAAGATTTATGAAAATATGCCAAAAGGATGGATATATTGTAAATCAGAAAATGGGCTGATGTCAGCTGAAAATTTTTATGAATACATAACAATATGTTTTCAACCTTGGCTTATTGAAAATAAAGTAAGCTTTCCTATTATACTCTTTATAAATGGAAGGGTGCCCCATTTAACATTATCATTAAGTGACTATTGTTTAAGGGAAAAGATTGAACTGATAGGTTTATATCCAAATGCATCACAGATTCTTCAACCACTACAAGTTTCAATGTTTCCATTACTAAAAACATCTTGGCACTCAGAATTGGTTGAATATCGTTCACATACAAAAATTTTCAATTTATTAAAAGAGAATGTGTCTAGTATGTTAAAAACTGTTTTTGATAATTTAGATATGATAACAATTTTAAAAAATGGATTTAAAGCCTGTGGATTATATCCTTTATCAGAAAATGTGATTAATTACAAGGAAATTCATAAAAAAGTTGTACAAAAAATACCAATAGAACGCATAGAGTTCACACCATTCATACCACACAATATGTTTACTCCTTCGGTAAATGATCATATTGCATTTATACCAAATGATATTTTTACTCCTACAGTAGAAGATGTACCATTAAAGAAATTTTTTTGCTTCATGGAACAAACATTAGATACAGAAAAATTATATACATTTAAGAGTGTCAGTAATTTGGAAGAATGGACTGGAAAGATAGAAGATACAGCTTTGTTTTACTTTTGGAGAAAAATAAAAAATTTATGCCAGACTAATAATCGTGATAATTTTAGCATTCAAACAAATTTTTCATCTGCTGAATCAGTTATAAGCCTATGTGGTAAATGAAACCTTAATTTTTAATTTTATTCAATCATTTTTGTTTTTATTGCAGGAAAATGCAGAGACTGACAATCTTTCAGGAGTAACTGGTTTACAAGAAGAGGAGATTGTATTATCAAATGATATGATTATAGAAGATCCTCGTAAAATATGTGTAACCGAGATGAATGACGTTTAAAAATGAAAAATTTATTTCTTAAATGAAGTTATTTGTAATTAAAATGAATTTGTTATGTTAAATATTGATATTTAATTTTTTAAGAAAAGCTTCGTTTGTACTTTATATTAAATATTAAAAAATCGTATATTTATTTTTATAAATGTTATTTTTTTATTTCTTGAAATCAATCATTTTAAAATGAAGCAATAAATTTAATTTTAATAAACATTTTCAACTTATTTGAAGTAAAAATTATTCGTTCATTGAAAGTTAACGAAAATTCATAATTTCGAATTAATAATACGTTTACATATGTTTGCTTTAAAAAATGAGATATAGTTTCTGCTTACAATTGATTGTAAGAAAATCTAAAAAACTTGCTCATACAATATTTTACATTAAATGTTAGCTAGTATTTCAGAATTTCTACAATTGAAACTTTGTGAATTTTAATTGACTAATTTACTTACCGCTGTACTCGTGCGTGCTACTTTCAGTCGGAGATAAAGTTACTAAATTGTCTACGGTGACATCGTTGCTGTTGTGGCCACTCATTTGCACAACGTGAGAACCGTCGTGATGAGGAGCGTCGCTGTAAAGACTGTTTGTTGTCGAAGGCACAAGTCCGCAGTGAGAGTTTACCATTGGGCTTCCGTCCGTGAAATACATTGTAACTGAAAATGATTAAAAAAAAATTTTTAATTTTTAAATGAAGCTTTTTTCATATAAAATAAAATTTTTAAAAAATGACAATGCAAGGCATATCAATTTTAAATAATTATTTTAATACTACTAGAATAGCGGTAGATATTGTGATTAATTACTTCGATGGGATTGAAGTTCCATTATCCGCTCTTCAATGCAAAGAGCTGTCAGTCTAGCTTCCGCATCGGAATCCCAACAGTCTTCCATAGTTTCTCTAATTAAACGCACTCCAGGCTTATCAATTATATTACCTTCCAAGAGTGGCCGTGCTTTATTTCGAGATACTAGCACTTGCATTTGTTCAAACGTTGGGTGTAGCCCTGAAAAAGTAAATTTAAAATGAATAAAAATCGCTTATTAAAAAATACTTTTTATTAAAAGAATTATTTTTACCAATTTCCTTTTCAAATGGCTGACGATATGGTGGAATCTCGGTACCGGAAACATAAACGTCGGTACATCGAGTTACCAATTCCCAAAGGATTAAACCCATCGCATAAACGTCGATTTGCTTCAGGGAACTTTCACAATCACGAAGATTTACAGCCCCTTCGAGCACTTCCGGTGCCATGTATAGCAACGTACCAACCTTCAAGGAATAACATTAATGTTAATTTTATTTTTAATTTATATGTACAGGTAAATTTTCTATTGCAACTTACATCATTAATTGATTTAGTTTCTGCGTGTTGTTCTTCTCCATTGGAAAAGTATTTAGATCCTGAAATTTGAACTGCAAGTCCAAGATCGCAAATGCAGCAGCTACCATCAGATTTGAGTAGAATATTTCTTGAATTGATATCTCTGTGTGCTATACACGGTTTAAATTTATCTCCTTTACGAATATCAGTATGTAAATATGCAAGACCTTTAACTATTGAAAGAGCCATTTTGCAAAATGTCATCCAGTCAAAAGTGTGATAGCGCAAAAATTCAGTTAAAGTACCACCAGGCGCGTAAGAAAATACCAAAAGGTATTCATTATTACCATCCATACTTATTCTCTCATCAGAACCTGTTTTGATCAAATATAATGTAATACAATTCATATTAAACAAAGAAAGGCTTTAATAAACAAAAAATATACCATAGTAATGTAAAAGTGAAGGATGCTCCATAAAAGGTAAACAGTATATATCTCTTTCATTTAAGAAATAACTTTGATAATGTCCAGGGAAAATTTTTACAGCAACTTCTTGATCTCCCATACTACCTTGCCAAACTGATCCATATCTCCCTTCACCTAATTTTTAGACAAAATCGTCGTAATAATAGACATTCCGAAAATCGTAATAATTTATAAATAAAAAATCACTACAATATTGCAGTAATTAAACTTACCAACAATTGTAGAAAGTTTTAAATGGTCAACAGTATAAGTACCAGTTCTGAGTCCATTGCCCTCATTGTAATTATCATTGTATGGCAGTGGTTTTCCCAATCTCATTAAAATATTAATTTTATAGACGCGATATATCAAAATGATCACGGTAAAAGTGACTATTAAAATGCAAGCTAAAATAGTCACTGTAATTAGCATTAAATTTTCTGAATCCACTTGTTCCAAATATTCTGTAGCTGTAGAATATAAAGAAATAAATTGATTATATAAAAATTAAGCAAAAGATGTAAAAGAAAAAACTGAGGAAGCTCTCAATTTTAAAATTATTCAATATAATAAGTACAATAATAAATACAAAATTTAAAAAGAAAAAAAATTATACGAAGGAACAAAAGGTAAAAAAACTAAAGAATTAAGAACATGATTTAAAACAAAGAAATTCCTCTAAATAATAAAATAATCGAAATAAAAATACCTGTAACAATCAGACTTAAATTATTCTTACTTGCTGGACTGGTTAAAAGTAATTTATTTTCAAAAGGATCTGTCACATTAACATTACAGTAATCTTCTTTACAGCAGCAAAATTTAGCATTGCTAAGAGCTTTTGGCCACCTATTTGCTATACATTCTTTATTTTCACAAACTTGACCTTCTTGTTTCCAACATCCTGTAACAGACATTGGTTAAGTGAATATGTTCTGTGTGTTTTATATTAAAGAAATTAACTTATTTATCACTCAAATTGTATTTTTTGTAAACAAATTTTTTAAGGAATAGTTTTGACAATTATACCTTGGAGGAAAATATTAATTTTGGTTCCATTTGATGTATTTTCTTCTTGCCACAATGCGTAACAATACTGATTGCATTTCTCATATATAACTTCATTTTCAGTCTAAAAAATTATGCATTATGTAATAATTAAAAAAAAAAAATTATTTTCAAGTAAAAATCAATCTTTAGCATATAAAGTAAAAAAGTAAATCAACTGCTTTTTTAAGACTTAGGTATTAGCACATAACTGCACATGATTAATTTTTTAATTTATTACAATTATTTTAATGTACTTGGATAAATAAACTCTTTGAACTGCATTTGATTAATGAAAGACATATCTAAATAAGTCTCAAAAGAGCATCTTCTTTAAAGATATCAGAACCAACCCTACCTGAGTGTGATTTGTATTGAAATCTATGCCACCTTCTATATCATCATTTTGTTGATCCGATTTGACCTCTCTTTTGCTAACAGCACATATTTTATCAGCTCCAACCAGGGTCAAGCCTACGCTGCAGACGACAGTGACTAGTAATATCGATACAATGGCTTTCATTGTGACTTCCTGGGCCACTTGAACTCAGGCTGATTTAGTAACGCTGTTTTTTACACATTGCCACCTTTCTTACAACTAGGTCATCTGTTTTACTTCAGTTGATCTTAGCAATGCTTGTAGTACAATGTGGATGCACAGCTTAACTTTGCAAGCTGCATTTGCATAAAGATGTCTGAACTTTTAAACTGTGGCGTAGTTTCACACTTGATGAATTGCATACTTTCTTGTTCTACATCTAAAAGTGAAGAAAAAGATATTTATATTAAATTTATATTTTAATTCAACCTAACCTTACTTGATTATTATTCAACAATAAAACACGAACGCGAGCCATCACATAATCAACAATTAAATCAAAAAGAATCTGCACAATTTAACAGCAATTGAAGTACAAAGCTAATTAGTAAACAAAACAATCTTAGTATTAACCACAAGAAAAAAAGACGAACGGCTTAATGGCCCTTGAATCCCGACTAAGAATTAAACATAGCACTGCACATCAGCACATCTGACAAGCCCGAAAAAGGCCCTCTCAAAAAGTGAGCTTCGCAATAATAAGTCAGACCAGCTTCTCGAATCGATAAACTCTCTCCCTAACGCTGCGGAGCCGCAAAAGTAGCGAGCAGAACTTTGCAACACA
This sequence comes from Ormyrus thymus, assembly GCA_035582935.1. Classification (NCBI taxonomy): domain Eukaryota; kingdom Metazoa; phylum Arthropoda; class Insecta; order Hymenoptera; family Ormyridae; genus Ormyrus; species Ormyrus thymus. The sequence goes on along the minus strand of JAWWEM010000044.1, from coordinate 23,526,005 downwards.
AACCCTTGGCCTCTCTCCTCTCTCTCCCTTTCTCTCTCCCTCCACGCGAAGAAAAAAAGCGCAGACGTTCTCCTCTCTCTCGCTCTTTCTCCTCGTCTGCGCAGCAACGTACACGAAGTAAGGTAAAGGTTCGGTCGAAAAAGCGCACGCACACGATCTCAAAAACCGCGAAGGACGGCGGCGGCGGCGATCCGCTGCTCCGCCATCGGAACCTTTTCTTCGCACATACGGCGACAACCGAAAGCACACGTATATATATTTATATATGTATATGTATATATATATATCTATATATAAGTAAATACACACTCTCAGACGGGTCGGCTGCGCAAGCGCGCGAAATCAGTGCTCCTTTTACGTTTTACGCGAGACGGCGGCGGCGGGGGCGTCCAGTGCACACACAATGTCGACGCTCGCGCTGCGAGGCGGAGGATACTAGCCTGACCCGACGGCGACGTAGGGTTAAGTCATGTTTATTATTTTTTTTTGCGCCCGGATGAGACACCCTTTAGCGGCGGCGGCGGCGCGTAGTTGTACGTACTTATGTATGCGTGAGCCAGACGCGTCTGGCCCGCGGATTTGGACTGCGCGAGTATGACTGTTCGTCTGTCTGCGCCGCCCGCCGCCGGCTGCGGCTGCGGCTGCGGCGGCGGCGGCGGTGGATGATAATTTTTCGACGCTGGACTTTAAACCGTTCCGCGATTGATATACGATCCCGGAGTGGGAGCGAATGAACGACCGAGGAAGTGTGAATGATGCCTGTGTGCGCCGACGATTTTTGCACGGCCGATTATTAGCTTTATCGGACATTTCAGAGATCCGTCTGGGTTGATTCTCGGGAGTTTGGAGATTTTCGATTGAGCTCGCACGTCGCGTAATCTTTCTTTTTATGGTAAAATTGAATGGAAATATTTACTTTTAATATTAAGATTCTTTATACATTTCTGAGATGTTAATCAACTTCAATCAATCCATTGAAATGTAAATTTTTCAAGGTATTTAAATGACGTACAAAAATTTTGTACTCCATTAATTTTCCAAATCACTGCGTTCATTTTGAATGTAGATTGTTATAATATTTGAACTAATCATTTTTTTTAAGAACCAGATAAAGAATTTAAGTTCTTTATAATAATTACGTAAATATTGAGATTAAAGAATTGTTTGAGCAAAGAAAATTTTAATAACTAATAAACTAAAATATTAATATTCACGCTAAAGAATAATTTAAGTGTCTTTTACTCTGGGTATGATGAAAGCGAAACAATTACGTCGGAATTCAATTAGCAAAAAGTAAACATCGGAACAAAAATACATCTCTCTCGTCGTAACGCTTTACCGGCACTTCCCGTAATGTGAAAAACCAAAGCACATATACCCACCTCTTATCACGGCGAGAATTTCGCCTTTTATCGCGCACTCTATCGAAATAATTTTTTGCGCTCGCTTTCACGAGTGCGACGGCGCGCGTAAGTGTGCGTTATCTGGCGGAGCCAGTATAGTGTACATTGGGACAACGGGGCTCGGGAGAGTCTAGAGCCATTGTGCCCCTTGATTATTGACAGAGGACTTTAATCCGCTTAGAGAAATGATTATCCGAATGATTGCTTTTGACGCGATCCGACTGTCGTTCGAATTTCCCAATATTTATATATATATATGTGTGTGTGTGTACCTGCTGGGGATTAGTTTTGCGCCATTATGTGCAGGTGAGAATGTGAAAATCCATCTTGAGTTAATGTGTTTATTTTGAGATAGTCGGGTGACGAATTTTTCTAATTTTAGGGTCGAAGCGTTTGGGCACTTAAAGAGATTATTTGGGTTATTGGGTTAAATATACGTGTTGATTTTCGCATCCATATCTAAATCGCTGTTTTGAGTTAAATCTCGCGCAATTCGTATATTTATTTACTGTTATTGTTGAAGGAAACTTGATTGTATAGAGAACTTTTATAATAGCTGCGTGTGAATGAAAATAAGATGATAAAAACTTGCATCTATATAAACTTAAGAGTTAAATACGGCGTTCAATGGCCTTTAAGCGTTGAATGATATTTCCTAATAGAAAATGCAGGAATTAACTGTATAGTCATTAATATTCGGCGATAAGAAACTTTATATATATATATTTTAAATAGTTTTGTAACTTTCAAATATGTAATATGCGATATTAATTTATCTGTACTGATTAAAGTATTGCATCATAGATACATTTCATGAACTAATACGTCCTACATTTTATATAAAATTAAGAAAGAAATTTTAAGAGTAAAATTATTTTTTATAAATACATCGTTTTATTTACTAACGTGCATTATATACTTGTATTAAATGTAGATAAACAAACGATTACTTCAATGAAATTAAAAATAAATATTATATCTTAAGTCTTGAAATTCTTTGAGAGAGTAAATCAAGCAACATTTTCAAGCTTTTAAGTAATCTAAAATATGACTCATTTACAAGCGAATAACAATAATTAAGAAATAAATACTGGACGATTTCCACTCGGGTCGAAGAACGTAAAAGTGCCTAACTTGAAACGTAAAATATACGAAAAGCAAGCATAATAAACTCGAAATTCGCATTCCATCAGCGACACAATTAACATAAACTCGGCCTCAAACAGACTCCCCCGAAAACAAGCGACCATCGCCGAGCCACTAAAATCCAGCAAGAACTCGTCCGCTCGCAAATAGACAATCCAATAAAACAGCTCGCAAACTGCATCGTCGTTTACGGCGCGCGGCGCCGCTATTTTCTTGCCCCGAAACGTCATCACTGCCGTGGATCCCGCCGAGGCAGCGCCTTGAATTTTAATTGCGCCGAGAGAGACCCGCGCCGAAACACACTTTCGCGCCTGCAGAATTCATGCGGGGCAGGACGAAGGTAGGATGCAGCGCCCGATGAATTTTGGAAGAGTGTCGAGCCGACCCGGCCGTGACCCGCTGAAAACGGCCCGGCGAGTACGGCGGCGGTTTTTTTCTTTTCAGGGGAGTTGGCTTTCGAATAACGAGCTTTTCATTCACGAAGAGATGAATTTTATTGAAATTCATACGTTAAGCTGTATAGTGGGATGGGTGTACAATTCGTTTGCTGTAAATGAATGTTAAGAGTTTTAGAAATTCAATGGGATTTATATGCAGGTTGAATTAATACAATGGAGTTGAGAATTTCTCAAGTAACTTTAGTTAATTTTATGCTTTAAAATACTTCATTGTGCAGTTTCAAGAGAAATAATAGCAGGAACAACAATTTTATAAAGCTTTGTAAATTATGAAAAGCTTCCTTTTTAATTTATCTATTATAATAGAGTATAGAATGTTTCAAGCAACGTTAGTTAATGTTTTGCTTTATTTAAAATACATCATTGTAGTTGAAAGAGGAACAATAGCATCAACAAAGGTTCGCAAGCTTCGTAATTCATAAAAGCTTCCTTTTTCATTTAAATATTTCTGACGTAACAAAGATTCATAGAATATATTAATTAATAAACACGTATAAAAGATATGAAAAAATACAAAATTTACTGCACTGATCAAAAACCTATAATAAACTATCTGTTTAACGTTTTATAAAGAAGTAAATTACGTTTTGTGATCAAATTAACCAATGATTTAAATTTTCAAAAACATTAAAGTATAAATATTATATAAATAGAATATAACCGTAAAAAACAGTATATAATATTTATCTATAGATATAACTAGAAATTAGGCAGTGATCCTATAATAATGGTAAGGTGCGTTTTATACACATAAGAATCGTACACGTAAACATTGTACACAATTTAGAATAGCCCAATATATCTATATATAAATTTCACCCATGTTAAATTGTGTACAATGTTTACGTGTACGATTCTTATGTGTATAAAACGCACCTTGCCTATAATAATATATTATTTGAATATTAGAAAGGGGTTTTAGTCGATACACTTGTTGGTTCGATGAGTATAATGATTCAGGCCGCAATTCTTTTGTGAGTCCAACCGCCTGATGGATTTTCCTTTTCAAACAGGATTCTATCTCCTATCAAGCAATCTCTTGCATAGTAGAATTCAATCGACTTTGGGATCATTTTGTATCCGACACTGCAACAGAAAAAATTATATTCATATTTTTGAAAAACATATCTTTTCCAATATTTTTCGTAGTATCTTTAAAAATAAATTGTGTACAGATTCATCATTTCAGTGGAACTATTTTTAAAATAATCATTCTAAACGAAGCAAAAACATTCTAAATTCAATAGCAAAGAAAATCGATAAATTCCATAAACCCGCAGCTCAATCAAACCAACAATCCATGAACAATATTCGCCCGGCGATAACATTTCCCACTCACATTTTTCACCCCGCAAACCGGGCCATCGATATCCCGCAAAAAATCCCCCGTAAAGCAATTACAAACCATTGTATTAGTAAACTTCCGAGCCCAGTCCTAAATCCCCGAGCTCGGCAACCCGGCCTGCACCGCACATCATTATCGGGCCCAGTTCCCGCTCTCCCGATCCGTCACTCGACGCTATAAAATTAACCCTTGCATGCGCCGCATCAGCGCGACACGCTCCGGGGAATCCCCGAGAGAGAGAGCCGAGCGGAGCGGACGGCAAAGAGAGGTGGCCCAGAAAGCTGGGGAAGAAAGGTGGCCTGTTGTCTCGCCGACTGAAAGGACTCAATCAGCTGTGCTCATCGAAGATATACCACCCGCCTACTTCCGCGAGTTGAATTCCCCCCGACTGCTCTGCCTGAGAGAGTCTGTGAGTAGGTCAGGGGGAAGAATTGATCTGTACCTGCATCGGTGCACCGCGAGGTTATGGGCCGGCTGGTTGTAAAATGAAGATTATCTACTTTGCGGCTTGGGCTTTTGAGCCGGTTGTAAATTAGTTGGTTAAATTAGTTTACGAAGTGGTTTGGGAGGAAGGGTTCGACGTTTTTTGGTCCTAAGGCCTTTTCATTTTGGGAAATTCCGTGATGGCTTTCTGCCAATGGCAACATAACGTTGCCAATTGCGATCAAGGCTAGGTTCTTAAAATCAAAAGACGATTTTAAGGAAATACGTTGCCTTTTTTACTTTATGTTTTTACATTTTTTTCACCACTCAATTTTCTTTCAAAACTTAAATAACAAGTGAAAAGTAAAGTACTTTTATTTACGTTTTCGATTTGATTAAGCTCTTTTCAATACTCATAGTAATATTAATTTAAAAAAGTTTTTCAATTTTTTAAAATACTCAATAAAGGAAAATTAAATTCAAGTGCATTATCCTCTTTCAATCGCTTAAAACTAGAAATTCATCAATTTAAATGCAACAATCGCAACATTTTCAAAAAGAGCCCTTATATTCTTCCGTCCTGATGAATCTATATATACTTTATCCCGAGTATAAGAGAGCGGCGCTGAAAACCTATACAATCTACTCACAAGTGGTCGGGCATTGTCAAGTTCTTCTTATTTTGTCGAATCTCGTTCAATAATTGATCGTGTCGTGCTTTCAGGTCATTCCAGTCGACTTCCTGATCCTGATGGCAGATGTAGGAGCGGATCTTGCAGAACAGCTTATCCTTCTCGTACAGATCGGCGAAGGTGCCTCTGTTCAGGACAACCGTATCTCCCTCTATTCGAACCTTGACAAAATTCCCGCATTACACTTTATGGTTCGGGGTCTCGTCGAGGTAAATGGATTGGCCGACTTTTTGAGATATTTCTCGGTCCGAATAATGTCGACTGAAGAAATTTTGAAAAAGATTTTTTATAAAGGGAGGAGTTACCTGCCTCGCGATGCGCTGATTTTCGTCGTTGACGTATCCCCATAAAAAGCACATTGCAGCGGAAGGCACTTCCGTCTAGAAAAATGGAAGGAAGGCAGATCATTTAGAAAGTGCAGCTTGAGCACTGCCCTTTTTATCCAAGTTTCAGTTTATTTATACTGACAGAAATGTATATTAAAAATTACTATTTTATATAGTAAAGGTGGGAGATGCTTGACGTATGAGAAAAATTACTATATATGCATTAAAATTTATTACGTCAAATATGTTCGAATATATAAAATAGTAATTTTTAATAATAAAAATAACAATTTTTAATATATCATTTCTATCAGTGTAGGAAATTATTTGTAATTACCAATTCCTTGGTTTTCCTGCTTCGATTGTCGGTGTAAAATACGAATCCGTCATCAATTTTTCTTAATACCAAATGCCTTGCGCTCACTTGATGATCTCTGAAAGATTAAACAACGGTCAACATTAATTTAATTGCAGCAACAGTTCGAGTTATCCATTATTATTGCATATCGAAATTGAAACCTCGCATTCTACAGTAACAGATAAGACAATCGATCGCCGGAATTTCTTACTTTGAAACAGTTGCCAAACAGAAGGCATTCGGCATGCCCGTGGAGTACTGATACGCTTCTTTGTACCACTCGTTGAACAGCTCGTAGGGATCATCGGTTTTTAGATCGATGAACGCCAAGTCGGAAGTCTCGTCGTTGGTCGTCGCCATTGCTTTGGACTTTATTTTGACGGATTTATCGAAGCTTCTTCGAAAACGATCGAGCGCCGCTTGCTGCGTCTGAAAATGGACGAAAAAATTATGTCAATTACTGATTGTATAAGATGCGTTGAAAGTTCATTTCTAAAATTGTGTATAATAAACTAAAAAGGTTCCAATACTAAAGAATTCAGATTACTCGCCGACTCCTCCGCGCGCAATATTACGCAAAATAATAACTAACCCCAGCTAAAGCATTACGTGAACCGATCGAAACCTTGACTCACTTAAGAAGCGGTTCCCAATTAACGCTCCGATAATAGCAAAAAATTCCGCAGCCAATAAAACACACGCACAAGAAACGGTAGCCGTATAGATTTTCCTCAAAAAAAGCTGAATTTGCCCGAAAAGCGGACGGAATTCTCCCGTACCCCCATTACCCGCAATAATCGCGCGGACCGGTAACGCGATACTTTTGCCCTCGTGTTCGGCCTTCGATTAGTACGCTGCGGGACGAGGCGCGGTGTGCGTCGCACGGTTTCTCTGCCCTCGAGCGCAGCGGCAAAAATTTCAGCTGATGGCCGCTGAATATTGATGAGGCGCCGCTGGTTGTCGAAGATTACGCAAGGGGAGTTTATGTAAACGGGAGTAATGTTTTCTTCGTCCGCGCGATTGGATCTTCGCGAGGTGACTGCGGAGCTGAAGGTTCCGAGGAATTATTTAGATAGCTGGTGCAGGGTGATTTCAGCGGATTCGGGTGAAAAGTAACAGGGGTTTGTTTATTTATTTATGCTTGCTTTTGATTGTTTTGAGGATTAATTGCGAAGATGGATAATTCAAGCATGGTATATCGCGATCATCATAATATGTTACCTTCAGTTATGCGCCGGAAAATGTTTAGCGCTGATTGGGCTGGTTGTTAATCGGTAATTAATATTGATGACTCTCGATGTGATTAAAAATGTTTTAATTTTGAATGAGCGTTCGGTATAAAACTTGGAGATTGTTAAATATTAAATGGCATTCAAGCTTCTATGCCTTTTTAATTAACAGAATATAGCCTTTTAATGGAATACCCAAAGTGTACACGAATGCCTAATTTATCTGAAATAAATAAATTTTATTTTTTAACCACTTCCAAAATAATCTGATTTTGTCTATCTATTTACTTGTTCATCGAATATAAGTTTAATAATTTCATGCAAAACAGTTCCAATAGTATACTACGTAAACAATGCAAACACTACAAAGCGAAACTCCATTCACGAAGCCATCCACCGCTATGTAAATCCGATGCGCCCAAACCTTCAAATCCCTTCCTAAGTACGCCAACGTACCCGCAACGACTATTACGCTAATCCAAAGAATAACCTCAAATCAGCCCGATCGCCCCTTTATACCCTCCCTCGACACTGCGCACCTCCGAAAAGTATATATCCACCGCTCGTACCTCCGCCGCGCTGCAACTGCGCCTCCGCGGGGTTCCGCCTCGCGTAATATACATTTCCAGGAGGCTTTAGCATCTGTACGTCTTCCGCGGTGTATGTAGCCTTTATGTGGTTTTTTTCGATCGCGCGCGCCGCGCGGCTCTTTGTGTCTGCCGTTTATTCGCCGGCCGGTGGAGGAGGAGGAACGGGGTGGGGTGGAAGTACGGCCGCGCGGCTCCAACCGGGAAGTTGAGATAAGGAAGCCCTAAAGGTCCGTAAGCGCCTCGTAACTCGGAACTTTCGGTAAATGTGCGTGAGCGTTCAATGCTCCCGCGCTTCCGGCTTGCTTCTCCTTACTTGCAAGAGAGCTTTACTGACCTTCTGCACTGCTGAGGTGCTGCGCTTGGGGGAGGGGGGGATTGGTTTTTTACTAAATAAACTTATTGGTATATGTACAGGCAATCAGTCACGGATATTTGTAAGGAATTTCAATATTCGTAAACTTACTGCGTAGATTTACGAATATTGAAGACTTACTTAAAATTAG
>JAWWEM010000044.1:23461520-23478653 GCA_035582935.1 Ormyrus thymus | reverse complement strand
AACATATGGAAACGTACAAAAACGTACAAATTGTCCGAAATGAATGTCAAACCTCCATTTTCTTACATTTTCGTATGTTTTCGTACGTTTTCGTACCTCTTTCATACATTTTTTATTTCCATTGAGGATGTTTTTAATAATGTTCGACGTGAAAGGTAGGAAATACGGCTGTATTGTAAAGTCCCTTTGAATAAAAGTTTATTACGTTCGCGTGTTTTGTGGTTTGAAGCCATTGAAGAAATTTAATTTTTAATAAATAAGCGCACAAACGAAATTCATGGTCCGGGCGCTTGAAAAAATAACATTTATACTTTTTAACGCCTCCGATTGGGGCGTTGTTGTTTTGCATCGAAAAGCGTTAAGCTCCTATTCAAATGTTTTATAATATGTTTTTATTTTCATATTTTTCAAAACAAAATGTCGAAATTTACGTTCAAAAATTAAAATTTCATAGGTATATACGAAACGAAGCTGAAATATATTGTAAAGGTATAAAACGAAAATTGCCCAGCTGTAAATGCCAAATATTTTTAACGAATGCCAATACACCGCTGCCATTTATAAATGGCTAAGCCGTTTTATTAAGCCGCGGGAGAAAAAAATGCCGCAAAAGTTACATAGATTTATTCAGACTCTGCGGCTTCCTTCATGGTCAAGCCAGGACAAGGCAGTATCGGAATTTCTGTACAGCATAAAGTACAGTTCTTGCCAAGAAACTTTAATTAATATCCTTTGAACGAATGCCGCCCAGCTCTATTTTCGGTACATTGAATTTCCTTTAAAATCCTGTACATTGCAAAAAATCGTTTGAATAAATTAAATGGCCCCACATTTCGTGCAGCCTCGTAAAGTATCTGTTTTATTTCGGAGCATACCTTTTTTTAATCCGCTCTTGTTTCATTTTCCAAACTCGGCCCTTGTAATTATAACATTCACCTTTTATGCTTTGCGTTTAACTTTATTTTATTTATTGCAGCTGTGCGCGGTGTAACGAAGTATGAGATTTGGTTAAATTGCTTAATGAATGCACAAAATCGCATAAAGAATATAATCTTTTGAAAAAACAATTCGTTCGTGAAAAAATGCCAAATCTAATAAAGCAAACGACAGAACCCTGCAAAATTAACAAACCTCAGCCTCCGAGCAAGAATAGCGGTCGGACAATGCCGCAGCGCTATTAATTCTCGATTAACTCATTTCCTTCCCAAAAAAAATGAAGAGAAGAAACTCCGTTTCTTGGCTCCTCCGACCCTCCGAAAAAAAGAGGCGGAAGCCTCTCTCTCGGTCCGACTGCCCCCTCCTTCAGACCCTATCGGGGCTAATTAAAAACCGCCCTGAAATATTGAAATTTTCTGGTCCGCAGAACTCCCCGGGGCCTGGAGGACGTCTCGAAATATCCGGCGCTGTTCGCCGAGCTGCTCAACGACGAGAAGTGGAACCTGCTGGATCTGAAGAAGGTCGCCGGATTGAATTTACTCAGGGTCCTGCGGCAGGTAGGCAACATCGAACACCGACACCCCCCCTCCCGTTTTTATCTCGATCCGGAAATTATTTTTATCGGGAAATTCGGGCGGCGGGGGTTGCTGAAAAACGGGCCCCCCCGCGCCAACTCTCGAGCCTTGCAGCGGCGTGGAATTATGGTTTCGCGGGCATCTTGGCTTGTTTAAGGCCAGATTTTAGCTCTCGAAGATTCCGCAGTGAGATACGAGCTTGATTTACGGCCGCTGTATATGGAAATGAGCTTTGCGCGAATCTTAACTCGCGGGGTTTTGAATTCGATAAATAATTCTTGCTTTAAAACAGTACAATTTTCTTACCGGCGCGGCTCCCGGATTTGTTAAGAATTAAAACAATCTCATAAATGGAATATCTCTGTTAATTAGCATAATTCAGCGCACTCGCGAAACTGATTCTTCATCTAATTAATCACCCCCTTCTCGAGGCACAGCTCTCAATTCAATTTCGAGTGTAATTTTAAGCGCGACTGCAGATGAATTTTTAAAAATACAAGAAAACGTTGTACGCCGCTGCAAGGTTTAACGAGCTCGTAATTTATAACACCATCTTATTTATTTCGAAAAACAAAGCCGCTGCTCTGACGCCGGAGTTCGCGCTAAATTGCGCGCGTCGTATACAACAGAAAGCAACGGCGGCCAATGTACGCGGTGCAGTTGCAAAAACGGATTTTAAAATGCTTCAAGCAGATATGCACGAGCTTCGTCCGGGTTAATTACTGGTAACACGCGGCTGTCTCAAGCGGACTGTTTCTACTGATCAATGCTTGGGTGCATATATATATATATATGCGGCAGTTATAAGCGCACTGTGTTCTATCGTTTTTTGCCGCGAATTTCAATTACATTTAGCTCTAATTTCCCTTGAGCTAAATAGAAGTATGGACTTTTAATCTCTTTTATTTTCATCCGACTCGCTAACTGATACCTCGGTTTTTCTAGCGATAATTAGAGCTGCCGCTCGGCTGTTATATATAGATATATTAAACTTTAATTTTTTGCTACTGGTTTTCACTTTAAAATGGAATTCAGTGCGTAGAATTTGTTAAATCATTAATCAATTTTAATTCTGCTTCAAAGAGAACGCATGAAATTCCCTCAATAGAATCCTTAATTAAAATTTCATTACGATACCTTAATAGCAAAAATTTCTATCGAATATCAGTTTTCAATCCGAAGCACATAAGAAAAAAAGTATCGAATTTACTCGTTTTATCGAATTTAATTTTATCGAAATTAAAAAGAAAAGAGCCCGCCTTCCCTCCCCGGGTGTCCTTAACGCGCTCGCCCTCCGTAAAAAATTTCGCCTCCCGAGGCATTTTCAAAAAAACAAGTACCACCGATATCGGAGCAGCGGCGCGGTTCCGAAATCTATCCCCCCCTCCCCCGCGCGCGAAAAGTCCTCGATATATCCCCCCCCCCCAGCAGCCTCTGTCGAATGGAGCAAAATCCGCCGCGTCAGATAATTCGGCGAAACACTCGCTCTAACCTTCGGGGGTCGGGGTCGCGCGAGCGCGCGCGCTTCCACCCTCGTAAAATTCCGCAGGTGGAGGGCGTGAGGGACGATATGAGGAACGCCGGGGTGATGCCGTCCGAGGAGGTCCTGGAATCCCCCGACACGAGCGGCAAATGCTCCCTCGACATAAACTCCGTGCAGCGCTCCATGGAAGTGTAAAAAGAGAGGAAGAAGCTGCACACCGCCTCCCCGCCCCCGCAACAAAAGAAGTATATATATATATGTGTGTGAGTGTGTGTGTGTGTGCGTGTATGTATGCATCTGTGTGCGTGGATGTGTGTGTTTGTATAGAGATAAGAGAACTCGCGAAGGAGAAAGCGAGGCGCAGCCTTTTACGACGTCGCTTCTCCCCCTGTGCGTGTTTTCTCCCACTTTACAAAAACAAGGAAGAACCCTGTGTCTGTCTGTGCTCCGGACTCTAATGAAATATAGATATATATATAAATATATATACAAGTTGTACGTGCACGCCGGTCGGCGATGGAGAAGCAAAGACACTGCTCGTGTGTGCTTTAACAAATGGACTTTCTGCGACATATATATACCGATCGAGCGTGATGAGGGGTGGAACTCTTTTCGAAATGAATATGTGTCTTTTATTGTAGAGGGTAATGATGGTCGAGCTGCGAGAGACTCTTGCATTGAACCGCCGCGAGTTTCCAAGTCTGCGTTTTTCTTTTCGTACTCTTAAGGAGGCTGCTCGACTTTACCGACTGAGCGACGGGGCTTTTCTTCGATTCGTTGCGCAGGTGGAAATCGAGCTTCTTTAAGTTTCTCCTCTGGAAGAGGAGGGATATACGTGTCGTGAATCAGTACGCGGAGTTTTTAGCGAGAACTGCGGCAGTTCGTCTGCTTTACCGACGAATAATGAACTCCGGTTATGAAAGAAAAGTAACGGTTTTCTCAGAAAGCAACACCTTCACCTTTTCCAGCATAAATATCCGCACCCGAATAAACCCTCGGAAAACGAATAAATAATACCCCGATTTTACCGACCAAGCCGACGAAATATCGCGGCGAGCAAGCCGCAGCTCTCGTTAAAAAGAAAAAAAAAAGAAAAAAAAATGCTCCCTCGCAAGAAAATAACCGTCGCGGCGCGCAGCATCCGCAACCTACCCCCCGTCGGGCAAATTAATTACGGCATTATTCAGTCGGGAAAATTTCGAGGGCAGCCGCGCGCATTCCCGGCATTACTACTTGGGCCACATACATATATCGATCGGCAGAATTTCCGATTCGCGCGCGTACACACAGAGCAAATGTATCGTTCGATTTTCGGCTGAATTATGGGGAGTTTCCGACTTGAGACACCCCGCCTGTACAAAATCGACTAAGAGACCCGAATAAGCAAACTCGCATGCATGAGTAACTGCCCGATCTCGACTTCGAACTATTAGTCCCCCTCCCCCTCCGCCCCATTCACCTCCCCGTTCCCTTCCATTCGATATACGTACATGTACACGGTGTGTACTCGCGCGAAGCCGTGTGTGCGCGTACCCTCGCGCGCGCGCGCGATCGAGTGCATAAACGCGCCTCGCCGAATTAGCCGAGACTTTCAGTGTTTTACGTGTCGATGAACCGCGATCGCGAGTGCGTCTGTCGCTTGCTGCTTTCCTCGTCGCGAGAGTGAGTCGCGTGTTTATTGTAAATATCGAAATCTTTTTAGACGAGCCGTTTTTCGAATGTATCGCTGTTTAATCAAAATGTAACGTCTGGCGTTAATTGGACGGTGAAACCATCAGCCATCATATAAGTATATTTATCGTTCGGGCGAACTTCCAGTCTCATCCTTCTCACGACAGTTTTATATGCACAAGAAAACGGTTGTGATTTCTTTTTAAATTCGTACTTTAACTTTTTATACGGGGAGACTCCGACAAAATCATTTTTATACGCTTGCACGCGAAGAAGGCAGGCGTTCATTAACAATGTGTATTTTTGTTGTGTGTTTGTAATTCCCCGAAGGAAAAAACATACCGAAGCGCAGAAAGAATCCGATTTCTTGTAAAGTGTCACAGACGATTTTGAAAATCATCCAACTATAAAATTCATGCGACTAATTTTAAAGTATTATAATTAAATTTAGACTCCTAAAAGTTTGTAAAAAAACCCTGTAAATAACTGTTTTTAAAATTTGAAATACTCGAGAAAAAGCTACAAATTACTTGGAGTAACGACGCGCTAATCTCCCGGCGCACAAATCACGCATTGGAACGATTCGTTTCGCTCGAACGGCTCCGAAGATTCCAAGCACTAAAAGTATATCTACGTTCGGCAAGAGGAATCCGCCTCGGACCTCTGAAAAATTAAAAAAGAACAATGGCAACGTTTACCTTCCCGAGCTGTTCGGCAGCTTTTTGCGATGTACGAAAAAAGGCCGTCGTATTTTCCAGCCGAGCGACGAGACAATCGGCCAAAAAGAGTCGAGGAATCAAAAGAATATACATCCGACTCCGTCTCCCAGAAACTACGCCCGCATACATCCATCGGGCGAGCACAAAGGCCCGAATTATACACCCGCGAGCCCCCGATATATGAATTTATGGCTAACGAAGACTTAGTCGCTGCGCGACTTCCGCCGCTTCTCTCTCTCTCTCTCTCTCTCTCCGGAGCAGCAGTCGGAGTCGCGAAAATCGATAGATAACGCGAGGGAGAGAGAGAGAGAGAGAGCGGAAGCTCGTTCTCTCGGGGGAGAGCAAGGAGCCGAAAAGTCGCGAGAGAGGGATGGAATTCGTGAAAAATATATACGCTGCCGCCGCCGCTGCGAGCAAGACACGGCGAATTTCCCCGACTCGAATTCTCCCCCCCCCCCCCTCCTTTTTTCGACTCGCTACTCCGCGGCTTGTTCCTTGAATTATTCGACCGCGCCGTTCGGCCCCTCCGAGTTATGGCGGATTTTTAATAATACACGCCGTTCGTTTGCTTGCGCCGTCGCTCCGAGACGGCGCGGAGGCTTCCTGAAATTTCCACGAGGCGCCGAGACGGGGATGAGATCTTGGTTTTGGAAACTGCAGTAAGATGATCAAGGGATTGAATATTATTATTTATGTACGAAAGCTCGGCGCGTCGCTCTTTAATATATTATAATTAGCTTCTTGCGGGGAATTCCTTTGTTACTTCGGGCACTTTTGCTACGACGTTTTTTGAATGGAACTGCATTTTTCTACTTTTCTTTACTGCTGCACGCTGTACCCTATTAAGATAAAAGTTTCACTTTAAAAGAAATGGAAGAGGGCTCTCAGCGTGCATGAATTTTTTAAAAGTTTTCCATTTTTCAGAATGTTGTTAGTTCCTTTTAATCTTTAACTTCGCGTTTTGAATGTTTAAACATTTCTGAATGCTTCATTAAGAAATAATGAGTAAAGCTTTTTTTATTTTAATATTTACTATGCAGTTTAGTAAAAATCTTTTTTTTCTTCTCATATCTCAAGTTACGATACAGAATAGTAATTTTTACTCCTTTTTTTCTCTCAGTGTATTTTCAAAAACTGAATATTCGTGGAATTTTCATGAACACGTTAAAATTGGAATATTCATTTTGCATTTATTAATAAATAAACTTTTACTTAAATCGCATGCGAAACATCTTTCCAATGCACTGCAGCTCGGTGTTTTCAATGAAAAGTTTCCCGCTTGATGATAAACTCGTAGAAAGTCGTATAGATTTACGGGTTTTCATCCCTCTCCGTAAGCACTCGAAGTAATCCCGTACAAATCCGCTATTGAAGCAAGAAAATTTTGTGAAGAAGGCTTGTTAAATCCCACGTTTTTCCGGCGAAAACCCATCATAGACGCAATAATTAAAGACTGCTAACGATCGAAAAATAATGCCAACGAAATAATTTCCTTTCAATCAGCAGCCGCAATGATTCGATAATTTTAAAAAAGATTTTCAAGTCACTTAACAAAACAGAATAAAAACGAGAACGAGCAAAGGATTGATTTTAAAACAACGCCTGGCGGTCAGCCCTGTAAAAATATAACGAAGGACTGCGAGAAGAACAGCACTCGAAAAAAGGAGAGGGGGATAGAGTGAGAGATCCGCTAATTACTCGGCCAATCATCGATTCCGCTAGTGGTGCTTTGAGTAATTAGTAGATTTTTTCTCCTCGCTCAATTAGAGCATCGGAAAGTCGGTCGCTCGATCTGAATATCCGCCTCCGGCTGCTCATCGGATCCAGACAGAGGCAGGAAATGCTGATGCAGTGTATTCAAACAGTTCGAAAAGGATCCCGTCTACCGTCGGCGTTTGCACCTTCGACGGAACTGCAAAGTGATCGAATGCGCCGAGGCAAACTTACGCGAAGGAGAGTGCGAGAGCCGCGCGAGAAATAATTGTCTACTCTGTCTGCGTTACGACTTTTGCCCGAACTGCACGTGAAAATGTACTTGCCGAACTTTCGTTTCTTGTATGCTGTGTGCTCTGGTTTCAAGTTGCGATGGGTTGCCTCGGACAATTGATCGATCGAGTGCTTCTCCAAAACCGAATTTTATGTTTAGTGTGTAACTTTTGTACCAAGACTCTGCGATCCCCAAAAGACTAAAGGCGCATAAATCCAATGCCGACTTTGCGCAAAAGTACGCTGCTTTCTGGTGTGCGAGAGCTGGCGCAAATTGGCGATCGAGAGGCAAGAGAATAAGTCGCGCTTCAAGCTGTCTGTTTTTTCGAAAATATTACTGTACGAAGTAGGATTAAAACTTTTGGCACCCATGAAAGCGAATAAAGAACATGATGTGTATATTCTAGCACCCGACAAAGTATATAATTAAAGTCGCGTCTCAAAAGTCATAGCAAGAAACAATGAAAAAAATGCGGGACATCGGTATTAATGTATCCTCGAGCAAGAAGTATTATAATTAATATATACATATATACATAATGTACCTACGAAGAGAACTGAGCTATATTACGTATACTACTCGAATGTCTTCCTTCCTTATAGGCGTCAAAGAGATTTTTATCGCATCTCGAAAAAACGTTCTCACGTAAAAAAAAATAAGGTTCTTTCGAATGTTACAAAAAGGCATATGGTGTTCGACTATACATGATCGTGTGTATTCTGTGATTTTGTCATTTAAAAAAAACAATGCATAAAAACGAGGTCTTTAAATAATATGCGCGACAGACGCGATTCAATTAAGCCATGGATCGACCGGAGAGGAAAATAAAGCGATAACGTAATGTGAACCTCCATTAAACAAATGATAAAGTAAAATGTCTTTTACAAATTTTTCCTGAAGTGCTTCGAATGTTTTGAAAGACGCTGTTTCGTTCAGACGCCGTTCATTAATAATATAGAAGCAAATTGTTTTACGAAATTTTATAATAACCGATGAAAGTATCAAGGATGATTTTTTTATCGATGGAAATGTCGTTGCACTTCAGACATAAGATATTTGTGTGTTCCTACTGTTATCGACGTCACTTTCATCGCTCTGTTACTCATACTCTTATCACCCCTTTGAATTTGCTCTTGCAAGTTTCTAGATCAGCAGAAATTGAAAATTTAATTTCGCACGTGTAAATGAACTTTTAAAGGAGCAATATTGCAATGAAACCAATTAGCTGCTAGAATTTCTTGAAGTATATAATTTAAAAACTATTTTGAAAACTTATTCATTAGGGTACAGACGAAGTTTAAGTAAATTATACAACCTAAAGCAACAAAACTTTTATAAACGCGAAATTTGATTAAAGATCTTACAAGATTTAACATTTTTATAAAGTTTCGTACGGTTTTTCAGAGAATCTTCACAAGAAAGTATTTCATAACTTATTGAAGAATTTTGTAATTAAGTAACCTTGACGCAACTCGCAATATTGCTCAATGAATCGAAATCGAATGCAGAAAATCGTCGAATTTCCAAGAGCAAAATTCAATCGACGCCGCGCTGAAATAAAAACCTAAAATCGAGGCGCTCGATTGTGCGCGCGGCGTCTCTAATTTCCGCAGGGCCACTTCTCGCGAATTGCGGGGGAGCCGCCGAAATAAAAAAAAGCGAGGCCCTCGCAATTTCAAAAGCCCCGCAACCACCTGTTTGTGTCTTGTGTGCACTTAAAAAAAAAAAAAGTTCTCCGCACTCCGTGCACTCGGAAAAAAGATTTGATCGAGGAAGCACGGATTGTTTTTGAAAGACAATTCGCTACCGCGTACAGTTCTTTTTCTTCCCTGCGGGAAAGGAAGAAGATGCGGAGAGAGCGCAAGCGAAAATTCTACGATATCAAAGTTCCATTGTACCTTGAATATGGACTCACCAAATAAATGTTTCTATTGCAAACTGCTCAAGCTTTTTTATTTCGCCACCAGATTCCCTAGTTCTTCAAGCAGTAAGATTTTGATCGTAAGTTATTTTCTTAATTTTAATGAATTTTTGTTCTTGTGATATTTTGATTGAATTTTACAATATAAGTTATGTAAAAAATATTTATTATTAACGCATTATTAAACAATAATAAAGTAATAATCACTTGAATTCATTAAACCTATAAATACAGAGTGATTGAAAATTGTTAGTACGCTGTACATATACTTTATATTACAAATTAATCGAGTCCGATTGAAATTTACAGTGCTTACATTAAAGCTGCCCTAATGCTTTTTTTCCTTCTTTGACTTTTTTCGGTTTTTGCTTCTACTTCTTGAACGTTCTTTATGCTTGTGCTTTTTCTTTTCCTTCTTTGACTTCTTTTTATCTCTCGGTTTCTCCACCCACTTGTCTAACTCACCGGCTTTGTTCGATGAACCAGTAAACATTGGCCTTTGATTCAAAGCGTCGTTACCCTGTGGTAATATTTTAGGAAGTACTGGACCATAAGCTTCTGGCGGTAAAATATCCTCTTCCATTTTCTCTTCTGGACTTTCAGTCTTAACTTCAACGTCATCCACTTTATGAACGCCGTCAGCTTTATCTTCGGATTTTCCCTGAACTGTTTTCGTTTTATCGGGCCTTTTCATTAAGCTGTCGAGATCCAATTTGGCAAAGATTCCTCTTGGCGGTGAAGTATTTCGCTGAACGTTTTGTTCGGCTGCACTTTTTCCGATTAAAGCTGCCTTTAATTTCTCATCTTCAACTGTTTTTGACTCTTCAGTTTCAGACTCTTCGTCTTCACTGCTACTTAAAAAGATCGACTTAAAGAGATCCTTTTTCTCCTGCACGTTCATGTTTGTCGTTGACGCTGCAGGTTCACTCGCTTCATCATCCGCTTCTTCCACTTCAGGAGTTTTGGTTTTTAAAGATGGTTCTGGGCTTTTTCTGATTACCTTTTCGTATTTATCTTCATATGTTTTTTCTTTTTGAATCGATTTGGATTTCTTTTTGGATTCCGACTCTCTAGCAAGACGTTCAATTCTAGGATCTGGTTCTTCATCCATAAATGAAAATCTAGACGACGTCGATGGTGTTGGCTCAGAATCTTTTTCTGAGGCCTTCTCGAATCTTGACATTTCATTCCAAGCTAAAGAATCAAATATAGAAAACTTCTTCTTTTTTGTACCTTCCAGTGCAACGCCAATCGAAGGTTCGGCTATATTAAATCTTACACAAACCAGTTTTGCTGGTTTCCATTCAACATCCATTCTTGTCAACGCACCAAACATTTTCATCTTTGCAGCTGCCATCATTCGATCTTCTGCTTTTAAGCTTTCAAGGTCCACTTTTTTGTTTATTACTTCTTCCTCTTTGTCTTTACTTCCAGTTTCACCTGATTTACTTTCCTCTATCTTTTCACATATTCTAGCTGCTTTTTCAAATTCGTCAACTTCTTGCTCCCTTTCCCAATCTGTCATTGATAGTGGCTGAGTACTAGCAAACTTAAGTTTTCTTTCACCTTCTGAAAAATTCAAATATTGCTCAAACCGTCTTTGTTTGTCTAAATCTGCAAATGTAGGCTTAACCAAATTTGTATCAGATTCTTTATTTAATTCTGATATATCAGGCTCTTTTGAAGAACCTTTTATATCTTGTAGGTTTTCTTGAACTTTTCCATCTGTACCAATAGTCTCTCCTTTTATGAAGGTTGTGGATGAAATTTTGTCAAGCCAAGACATACTAGACTTTTTAGGTGCACTTTGTTCTGATTTCTGTCTTTCTGCAATTTGCTCTTTTCCACGTAAGTTTAGCGTCCGAGTTATTATATTTACAGCTGTAGCGTTTTTCGGTTCTACTTTTTTCGAATCAATGATGCTCGGTCTTTCATCATTTATTATTTTAGCTCTGCTTTCTGCATTCATTTCATACCTGTTAAAAGTTAGAAATTAAATTAAAATTTAAATTAGCATTTTAAATTAAAATGATATTTATAAAAACAGATTTTAAAAAACAATTTAAATACCTTTTTCGCCTTGTATTTTCTTCTTCAGCCAGAGGTGAAAATCTACTCTTCTTTACTTTGTGCACAGGTTGAAAATCTTTTGGTAAAACAGGCACCACAAAAATTTTTTTTTGAGGAAGTTTTTCTTTGCTTGGTACAAAACCCTCTATGCAATCCATCTTCTTTTTTTCATCTTGCCATCTACTTTTATTTTTTCGTTCGGGACCGAGGGTGAAATCATAACGTGACATATCATCTTTAGCATAAATATCATCATCTTCTGTTTCAAAAGCTCCTACTCCAAAAGCTTGACCTCGAATAGAAAGTTTTTTATTTTTTTCTTGCAAACTGAACGCCGGTGCCTCGAATAAATTTATATGTTGGCTAAGAATCGGACGCCGATCTAAACCACTGTAGCCTATGCCAAAGTAATTATCTTTTGGATTGCACCTGAGAAAAAATATTAAATCAATAATTAACGACAAAAAAAATTTGTAAATTATATACAGAAATATTTAAAATATAATAATAAAATAAATAAATAAATAAATCTATTTTACCTGAATGGCTCATAGTCATCGGGTGCAAAAGTTATATTTGTATATTCATCATCAGAAGATTCTGGATCACTCTCACTTTGTTTTTCTGCTTGATTAGGTAACAAACAACCATATATTTTAACTTTGTCCATTTGTTTTTGTTTTTGTTTCTTCTCTTTCTTTGTAAGACGTGGACCTACACCTTGACCTGGCTTCCATCCCATTTTCTTAAGCAACATTACTCCGACTCTTTCTCTGTAAAAATATTGTTAAAATTACTAAAAATTCTTTTGAAAACATAAAATAATTGTATGTAAGTAAAATGTTATACCTGACAGGTTTTAGAAGTTCTTTCAAAACTGGAGTGCCTGGAATTGGTCCAGAACCATCATTTTTAGCTCGCTCTCGCTTAGTACCTTTTGGTTGATCACTGTAGTCTTTAGTAGCTCTAATAGCTGTTGGAGCAATCCCGAATTCTCCAACATCTTCGTCATCCATAAAATCTTCAGGCCTTTGGGCAACATTGCCGCCTTTACTACTCCTGCTTGATTTGAACTGCTGAGGACGCCATCCATCTCTAGTACCAACGCTATTGAAATAACCAGCAGAAAAACCACCAGTAAAAGCTCCATGGAACCTCCTTCTACCTTGTGCATCATAGGCACATTGTTCTTCAACGGACACTGGTTTTTTCCGAGGAAGATTATCTATAAAATGTTAAATAATTATAGAAAGTGCTATTACTAAAATTATTACTAAAATTACAAAACTTGCACTAATATATCAAAATTAGTTTAAGGAAGCAGGCTTCTTATATTCTCTCTTTTGCTTTCCTTACTATAACTAATTATAAGTAATTTCTATCTTTTCTTAAAAAAGTGATATAAAAATAATTTATAAATAAAGATGTAAAAATAAATATAAGTTAAATTTTACAACTTTATTTTTTATCTCAATAAAATAATTGTATTATTTATAACTGTTTAGTACATATATTTTCTTAAAAAAATTTTCATTATGATGTGAAAATTCAAAGAAATTTATATATGCCCTTTATTATACTTGAAATATTTTTATTGTAAAGTATGTCACATTTAGAATTCTTTAATTAAAGCTTTTTGAACCTAAAATACTTTTCTGTTTATAAACAAACCTTCATCCAGAGGATCAAGCGCAGTGCCAAAAGTAACAAAATCGTCTTCGCTGTCACTCATGTTTTACACTTTAATCAATCATTAAAAATACATAACAACGAGTATTACTTGAAAATCATTTTAATTATTATTAAAATAACAAACTGGTAAATCTCTACTTTTTAGGTTATAATCTTACACCACAGTTAGCCCTTTAAATTTGCGCAGCTGACCACTGCGCAGTGTCGGAAAAGGTACGTTGGTAACCTACACTTTCCGGTGTAGTCTCCCGCGCCAGCCGCAAGCACACTATCTGCTATCTGCATCGCTCCCGTGGCTAGCTTCTCGTACGATCCCTAACCAGTATACTGGTACTACACCAGCTGCTAACAGAAGCGCTTCCGGTTCCCGCTAAAATGGATTCTAAACGGTACGCTGGCGAAAAAACATCGAAGCCATCGGCGTTCGCTTTTAGTTTCATTTTTTTTATTTTACGTAGCTTAAGTTTTAATTACATTTTATATTTATTTATTTTCTTCGTATTTTTATTTATTTTCTTTGCCTTTAATGAAAATTCATTGTGATAGTAGAATTCTTCTCGATCCACGTGGCTCAGCAACGTGGTATAATGGTTATCTATATTTAGAATTTATATATTAATAAATATTCAAACATTCTTTTGTAGAAAGCAAAAGAATGGCACCAAAAAGAGATACAAAGAAAAAGGATGACCGTAAATTAAATGTAAAAGAAACGTCAGAAGGTGAGTTACTAAAATTTATATTTTTAAATTTTTCTTTATAAAGAAAGAAGTAACATTTCAAATAATTTTAAAATTAAAACATTGTAGATGTACCACTTTCACAAAGAACCAGGCATAGTACAGCATTCAAATTAAATAAATTATCCGAATTAGATATAGAAAGAACATTAAATTTAGACAATGAATTTGAAGACACTAAAAATAGTATAAAAAATGTTGGTAAGGATGAAAAACCCTTCTCTTTAAATAATAGTAAATTAGATAATCGCCAACTAGTTATTAAATTAAAAAAATCAGATATTAATGGCTCACAAATGTACTCGGTTATACCTAAAACAGGTGAACAAGAGAAGAGGCTTACAAGATTTTCTACAAATGCACTAAGTAAAACTGAGACTCCTAGAACACCTTCAAGACGATGTAAAACAAATTTATACTTGAACGAAGAGTATCTAGCTGATAAAGGAAGTGAAGATATTAAAATTAATTCAAGAAAAAGAACCCAGTCCAGAGGAAACTATGATGACTTCGAAGAAGAGAGTGAAGCTGAAAATAAAATGCAAAATGCTAATTTATCTCCAAAACGTCAAAAATCTACAAATATGGAGAGTATGGATACACCTGTTAAACGTCCAGGAAGACCCCAAAAATCTAATATATCAAAGCTTCAAGATTCAACTCCTTCCAAAAGAGTTCTTCAACCACAAACACCTTCAAAGAAAAACATTGTACAAACTAAATACTCAATAGATACTCCTACAAAAGCTATGGGCAACTTAAATTTAAGGGAAACTCCATCAAGAAATCTTCGAAACATTAGTCAAACACCAATAAAATATAGCAATAATGTGAAAAAAAGGGTGCAGGAATCCACCGATAAAGATAAAGATTTTCAACCTAGTGAATGTGAAGAATCTAATGATGAAGATGATTCTGAGGAATATGAAGAAGATAGTGAGGAAGATTATAATAGCAATGAGAGTTATGAAAGTGATTTTTCTCTCAAAAGTTATAAACGTTCAAAAAAATCAATTGTCAAAAATTCTGGACAAACTCCTGTAAAGCTATTTTCCAAATTAGCCTTGACTCCTTCAGTAAAGCGAAGAACTATAAACATTGCAAAACCTACCACTCCTTTGCAAGAAGCACGTGTTAAACTTCATGTAAGTGTTTTACCAAAATCCTTACCTTGCAGAGAAGAAGAATTTAATACCATATACTCGTTTTTACATGCTAGATTATCAGATGAAAGTGGAGGGTATGTTTAGTTCTGTTTATTAAATATTATAATATATATTATTACAAATATTTTAATATTATTAATAATTATTTTTGAAACTAAATAATTGTTTTACAGTTGTATATACATAAGTGGAGTACCTGGAACTGGCAAAACTGCAACAGTTAATGAAATTATAAGAGTTTTAAGAAAATCAATGATTGCAGGAAAATTAACAGAATTTGAATTTGTAGACATTAATGGAATGAAACTTTCTGAGCCAAGACAGGCTTATGTTCAAATATGGAAGCAGTTGTCAGGAAAAACTACGTCTTGGGAAGCAGCTCACAAGCTTCTTCATGAAAGATTTACTAAATCTAATTCCAAACGAGGCATGACTCTATTACTTGTAGATGAGGTATTATCAACAAATTAAATTTTCATTATTTATGTATAAATCATTAAATTAATATATGCTACTCCAGTTGGATCTTCTTTGCACCAAACGGCAAGATGTCGTTTACAATCTTCTTGACTGGCCAACCAAAACAAATGCTAAGCTAGTTGTAGTAACTATTGCAAATACAATGGATCTTCCTGAACGAATTTTCATGGGAAAAGTCACATCTCGGCTAGGTTTAACAAGAGTAACATTTCCACCATACAACCATCATCAACTTGAACAAATTGTTGTATCCAGATTGAAAGGTTTTAACGCTTTTGGTGGAGAAACAATTCAACTCGTAGCTCGGTAATATATAAAAATGAAATAAATTTTTTTTATGAGTGCTATTACTTACTATTTCATACTTTTATAGAAAAGTCGCTGCTGTTTCTGGCGATGCTAGAAGAGCCTTAGATATTTGTAGAAGAGCAACTGAAATTGCAGAAACTAATAATTGTGACATTGTTAATATGATGAACGTCAAAAGAGCCTTAGATGAAATGATCGCTAGTCCCAAAATTCAAGCGATTAAACATTGTTCGGACATGGAAAAAGCTTTCTTGGAAGCTGTTTGTGCAGAAGTCATGCGTACTGGAGTTGAAGAAGTATCTTTTAAAAACGTTTATAACCAATTCCAAATCATGTGTGGATATAATGGTAAATTTTTATCCATTTTAAAAAAAGTAGCTTCAATAGTCGTTCAAAAATTAATGTTTTTTAATTTCTTTTACAGGTGAAATTGTACCAAATATAACTGAAGCGCTTGCAATATGCAATAGACTAAGCTCATGGAGATTGTTGTTATGTGATCACTCGAAAATGGACATTCATCAGAGATTATTATTAAACGTATCAACAGAAGATGTTCATTTCGCTGTTCAAACTATTAAAACATAATCTCTATTAATCGTTGCCGTTAATTTTTAATTTGTTAATTAATTTAGGAGTGTAAGTACTTCGTATAATTTTTTGTTCAGTATTATAAAAAATATTTGTGATGAAATTATTTACCACCAAGATCTATGAATGCTATGATTATTATTCGTATTTGCTAATCTGATTTAATATGTAGAACAAAGTATTTAGCGTCGTTGCTTAAATTTAATATTAATTTTTAATTAATGGTTTTAGGATACCTGTGATCGAATAGTGTAGATATTTTTTCGCTACAATTTAAGAAATTATTAAAAATTTACAATAAGATTTCATATATTTTACTTAGTAAAAAATAATATAATTTTGTGACCAGTAAAATTGTACAGATTTAAATATCAGAAAATCATATTACTTCCTCAAAATATTAATGAAACAGGAAGATATAATCAATTTTAGTACAAAAAGTACGAGGATATTAATCAAGAACAATTATGATAAATAATGTGATGAACCTTATTACACGATGGCCACTTACGTACGACATCTATCGTCGAAAAACTTAAAAATTGATGAAAAATGTAAGTATTCTGAAGAAATTGGAAAATTTTACAAGTTAATAAAATTCAATAAATTTTTAAAAGAATGATGAAAGTTACGACCACCAAGATCTTTGAATGCCATGATTAAATTTAGTATTTGCTAATCTGATAACAAAGAAAAATAATTCTTTCGCAAATACTTTGTTTAAATAAGCGGTTTAAATATTAGACTTTTTTTGTTTCAGGGTACTTAGATGAAATAAAGGTCATTGTACACT
>JAWWEM010000044.1:23441889-23459228 GCA_035582935.1 Ormyrus thymus | reverse complement strand
GTTACAGCTGTCTCAGCTCAGAACTGTGATCAAGGTGCATGCGACAGAAACTGCAGAAGGGATGGTCATAGTTACGGTCGGCTTCTTTGCAAATGCTTCGACCCGAAGTAAAAATAAATTCAAGATGATCTGCTTGAACTAACGTTTCATCTCACTTGCGTGTACAATAACTCTGCGCGCTGTTTAAAAATTGTTCTTGTTCTCAAAAGACTAGATTTGTACAACATGTAAATTCAAATATGTGAAAATAAAATGTAAATAATCTTTCAATTTGAATTCAACTAAGAAATGAGTATTTTTATATAAAAAATTAATGTTTAGAAACTATTTTTTATTTTCAATAATACGTATCGTACAAAAAAATGTTAGAAAAAAAATGTTTCTATTTTTATAAACAATAAAGAAAAACTCCGTAAAAGCTTAGAATGATCTAAATTAAAGTATATTATGATATTTAGTTCCTGAAATATTTAACTTTTAAAATTTTATTTTTTTTACTGAGTGAACTCAAACTTTTGACCGGTAGTGTAGGTTGCTGTAAAATTTTAATTTAAACCTATATTTATTAACGTTTGCTATTTTTACATTTTTTCTGCTTTCATAATGAATGATTCTCAGTAATATCAAATAAAAGTTGGGATTACAACGTAAATTCGCAGAATTATTGTTATTATTTAAAAATAGAAACAGTTTACTTTATTCTTATCTTAGTTCTATATTAAATCTATATTTAAAGAAGATTCGGTACAAGGTTAGGGGCCTAAATCTACTTATAGAATTCAGTCTTTCACATTATCCAAAGTTTCATAAAAATAAATTATTTTATTTACAAACCTTTAATGATAAAAAAAAAAGATATAGACCAAGTTATAGGTACCGATTTAAAAATGTTCGGTGTATTAAATTATATTCAGAACGTGCTTCTAAATCCATTAAAAGATGACGTTGCTAAATTCGTCTAAAATATATTCGTGTAAATCAAATAATGCATGCAAGATGGTAAACATTAGATAAAATTTTTATGCAAAATGATAAAAAAGTTTGTGAAGATTATTATGTACTTATATATAGTTTATCCCAGATTTGATTCGAAAATTAATCGGAATATATAAAGTTCTTTTCCAAAAAAGCTAATAACTCAAAATACGAGATACTAATTCCGTTTATGGGCCACTGAAAATGAAAACTAAAACAAATTTTACGTCTATAATTTACATATCCATAAAATTAGCGTTCCCGCTTCCCCAATAAGTAATGTCATTTTTACGAGACCGCGATGCACAATCCTATGAACAAAAGAGATCTCGACAAGCGTATTGCGTTAGAATTCAAGTGGCGCTGCCTTTGAATGCCCAAGTTTACAAGTGTACGAATGATGACTGCCCGGGGCGAGGAATGTTATTATTTCTAAAAGTGTATGTGAATTGGAAAGATAACTTTTGATACCAGAGCTGCAAAATTTCTTGAAGAGCTACTATAGCAAAGAGAATTAACATGTCGGAAGTTTTGTTTCATGAACGTCGCGGTTATTGTCGGCGACGTAAGTTTTTGTAGTATTTCATTGAAGTCGAGTTTATATTTGCAATTTCAATTCCAAACTGTAAGACTCCTTTTGATTTATACATAAAATAATTATTTTTAGCATAGTTAAATTTAATTATTATTAATAATCGACAATAACTATTTTTTAACACAACAACAATTTAAGTATTTTCATTATTATTAGAAATTAGGTAGACAGTAAAAGTTTGTTAGAATAATACCTAATAATATTGACGAATAAAGCGTCTTTCATTCGTCTGTAAAAATGCGTGTGAAAAAAGGAAGGCAAAGCCATTGCAAAGGTTGCCACTGTATCTGCAAATAAAAACTCCGTAAACGCATATGTTATCAGTTGCCACTTGCAATTTAATGACTTGCTGCACATAAAAGATACATGGATCTTATCTCATCTGATAAACTTCTTTTCATACCCAATAAGCTCTCATCGATCGCAACATTTTTTACGTTATTCTACATGTGTTTTAAAATAGAAATCTTTAAGTCGACGGAACTGCCAAGTTTTGGATAATAACAATTATTTTCAAAGGAAGCTTTTATCTGAATGTAAGCATAAATGAATTCTGTATTTGCTTTACATATGTAAGCATATAATTTATTCTAACTCAACTTTTTATGTATTTCAGTATGAATAATTTGTGCCTTCTTAAGAAGTGTAGCAAAGTTAAAACGTATATTTTTCTGCAACTCCAAAGAATTGACAGTAGTATATTGAACTATATAATTGTAAGTTAAATTTTTATATCTATGTCTATACGTACAGCACAAATTAGATTTGAAAATCTTTTTCACAAATATATTATTTTACTAAAATGATTCACTTTTAAAATATAACAGCATTTACCCGTAAAATTAATTGAAATAAATTCTACATCTTTATCACATATGTGATAAAATTATAAGGTTTGAAGTAGGAAAGTCGGCAAAATCCCAGAGTTAGTGCAATATCGCAATATCCATTATTCACTATCTAGACTTTTTATTAATGTACGAAAAGATTTCAGACAGTTGCAATAAATATTAACTTTAATTACTTTAATTATGTAAGTTTATTTGAGCGACGCTTTGTAAGCCAAGGATAAGGTACCTCGATTTTCTTAATAATTTTAAATGCATTTAATTGAAATAATGACCGAAAAAGAAATATGCAGAATAATGCGCAGCACTGTTTTGTGATAATTAAGGAAATTATTCAACATATGTTAATAAAATTAGATAGAATACATTGCAAAATTATTGTTTTAAAGACTCTCATTGTCACATAAAGCCTTTTTGTTCATCATTCTTTGGAAATAATATTCATTAATATCACAGAGGTGTGAAATACTTTTTGTTTAAAGCACAGCAGCGGCAAGTCGAGCAGTTTTTTCTGATTCTACAACCTGTCAACTTCGAGTTAAGATGAAATTTTATTTGTACCTTTTGCCGATTGTTGCTGTGCTTGCTGTTCAAAGTAAGTATTTTTCGTGTTTAAGACATGAAAATCATTATTACGTAAGATTGTTATAAGTATTATGATTATGAAGAAGAATTCCTAATTACGCAAAACTAAAAACATTAAATAATAGGTAATATATAGATTGCATAAAAGTTGATTTATGAATTAATATAATAAGAGTTTTTCTGTTTTGTATTACAGTGCATCTAACATACGGCCACATCAACGCAACGACGCTTGAGAAGATATTGCCAAAGCATAATGGTGCAGCATCGTTGTCAGTTGCCGAGTCAGCTTTAAAAGTGGCGTTTTTTATTTTTGGAGTTTACCGTCTGATGAATGCCGCAATGGAGTGAATTTATTGATTCTGTCGAAAGCATTATTTTTGTTATTTATCTGTGAATGAACAATGGATGATTTGAAAAAAATAAATGTTGAAATTATTGTAGTGCCGTGTTCATTTTGACCCACATTAATTATGTTTGCATGAAATTTTGATGAAAAGTTTAACGGCGCAGTACCGAATAGATTTATCGTAGATATAAAGAAGTGCTGCAGGATTTCTTTAATCCGTGAAAGATTATTTGATGATCCGCGAGTAAATCAACGATAAGTGCACTTCTCCAAAGTAGGATTAATATTTCATTATCAATGAAATATTTCTCAACGAATTATCATTACACTTAATTTTGAAATACTTAATAAAGATGCTCAGAGATATCATATTAAAAAATATTAAATTTTCTACATAAGCGTTAAAATATTACGGAGCAATTTAAAAAATAATGCAGCGGACGCCTTTTGCAAGCACGCAGGTAACCAGAACATATCTTACGGCAAGCAAAATTAAAGTTTAAAGGCAAAACCTTGTGCGATTATCAGTGTAAGAACTTCCGCGAATAATAAACTGCCTCTTCCAGATCAGCTTTTGCAAATAAAATCGGCAAATGCCGGAGCTTTTCTGGAAGTGTCGATTTAAGGTGTCTGACTTATATAAGTCAGGGAACCTGCCAGTCGGGATCAGTTCAGCAGATACTTTCGATACCACAAGTCGCAACGGCACCGACTTCAAGATGAAATTCCAACTGGCTCTTCTCCTCTCGGTGGCCTTATTGGCTGTTCAGAGTAAGCTTCCACTTGTTCTTGTAAATCTCATGTTGATATTCGACAAATTATCATTTTACAAATTTTTAGTTCCCAATTAATTTTCAACAGATGAATAATTACAGAGCCACAAAAAATAAGTAGTGGTCTGATCCGTGGACAAGACTACCATATCCGTATGTATTTTGATGCACTAAAAAGACGCGCAAATTTTTTGGGATATTTTGATCTTTAAGAATTTTAAGATGGTCCACGGCCTTGTTCGCGGAGAAAAAATTTGTAGTAAAAATTACAATAGTACCTATTTAATTTGATCACGGGCCGTAAAAATCTAAAAAATTACCATAATAATGTCCATAGTAAATTTTACGAGGTCAACAATAAATTTTCACACTTACACTTGTAAAATTTACTAGAAACTATGGTAATCTTTTAGATTTTTACACTTTAATTCGTTCAAATTAATGGACACAACTGTAATTTTTACTAGAAAATTTTTCTCTATGTGCTTATAATGACATTCAAAATAAATTTTAAATTTCATCAATTCAGTTATTTTCTTCTGAGAAAATTCAATATTGAGTTAAACAAATTTTCAAGCCACTTCAAATTTGAATATTTGCGTACTCTTAAGAATCATAATTTATATTTGAAATAATTGGTTTATCTAAAAGAATAGTTTTGAGTAAATTTGAGTAAGTTTTTTGATCCTGAAAATAAGCTTAAAATTCTTAAAGATCAAAATATCTCGAAATCCAATCGCGAAGGAACAAAACTATATAGGTCATGTTCGTGTTTAGTACATCAAAATACATTCGGATATGGTAGTCTTGTCTATACGGTTCGGACCACTTCTCATTTCTTTTTGTGCCTGTGTAATTTATTTGTCCACTAAAATTTTTAATAAAACTTGAATCCTTCGCAAACGCCAGCATTTCACACCCCCAAGCCGACTTCAACCCCGTACAGCCGAGCCCTAAAACCGCCTTCTAACTTTCAGTGCACGCAGTGGTCGCTGTACCAACCAGTGCTCCAGGGGTGACTCAGAAACCCCCAGAAACGACTGACAAACCGCCGACGCAAACCGTCAAGCCGGGAGCCAGCGGAGCTGCCCCGTCGAGCGTCGGGCTGCCCCTGAACCTCATGATGGCGGCTGCCGGCGCCTATTACCTGGTCAAGAGCTCCGCGTAGACAATTTTCAATTTCGCTTATTTTGCAATTTATTGTACGCGAGGGGATTTTTGGAAGTTAATAAAGGGTAACGATAGAATGAACTGTTGAGATTGATTCGCGTCCCGACGATATTGGCTGCAAACATTTTTGGTTCAGATTTTTAGTTCTTCCAATTGCGTCGAATTTTTATAATGATTATAAAAAAATTTTACACTTTACTAGGATTCTACACTGTTTATAAGATTGTATACTTAGAAAAAATTTTGAAATCAACTAAATGTGCAGTTAAATATTCACAATAGGATATTCGTTTGTTTTAATGGAACTTTTACTTTACGACATTTCGATCAATTCAAAAGTATTTGAATTGAAACGTTACCTTTCCTGATGAATACATAGTTTTAGTTGAAAGTAATAAATAATGTTTGGACAGATGTAAATAAAAAAGAGAAGTCGCCGACTTAAAAATATCTCATAAGATATACATTATCGGTCGTTCGCGGGTAGTAAAACCTCGTATAGTTAGTCAGCAGAGGTAAACATAGACGCAGACGAGGCTGAGGTGCTAAACTTCTTATCGAGTCTTTGATAGCCGTGCAAAATAAAAGTTTTTATTAGAAATCAGGATTACCTGCTGTTTCCTTGGATTACTCGACTAATGCGATGCTACTGCAAACAAGCAGGGCAGTTTCAATTTTCCTATAAACAGGAAAATGGGACTTGCGCAAATTGACGATTGAAAATAAAGTATTACGTGGAGAGTATATGTACAGCACTTTTTTCTAGGTCAAGGTGCAGACTTCATTGACATGTACTTTGATTTGACAAACAAAAAAAAATCGTAAAACCGCTTTACGATTTTTCATTGATAAAGAAGGCGATAAAGCTATATCTTATTATGCAAATCTGTAAAGCCAAGAATATTCGATCTAATTGTAATGTAAGTCGAAGACTTTTTATCTTCTTAATATTTAACGGGGAAAAGGTGTGAAGGAGAGAAAGCAGAGTTGTTTTTTTTTTCAATTCTTTTTATTCGTAACTCCTTTTTTCTCATTTTCTCTGGTAGCATATGAAAATCGTCGACGAAGAAACGATCAGTGTGTGAACGCAGAATTAGAAGAAAGTTCGTTTTGTTTTGTCTCATTTGCGGAACGCTCTTTATAAGGTCGCGTATAATAATATCCGTTATCATTATTTAATCTATATGTACAGCGCTCCTCTCTTCTGCGGAAAGCTTGACGGGAGCTTACAGCGCTCTCTCTCTCTCTCTCTCTCTCTCTCCCCTCGTCTTCGCGGAGATAATGAGATATAATCAACGTAAGGAACGCAAGAGGAATCGTTTAGACAATCGATGAGGTTGGCTTGCAAGTGTGTAACTCGTCTCCTAAGATAATAAATGTATTAGGTTTTCTGTTTTTCTCTCGTACCCTCGGCACATCGTAAAGAAATATCTGTCGGCACGTCAAACTTCCGGCACACACCCCTTGCTTCCTTTTAATTATGTATATAAACTACGATAGAGCCAGCTATATCGCTTTGTTGCCTCTAAAATCTAATTAACAAATGCGACGATCTCTCTCTCTCTCTCTCTCTCCCTTTTAACTCTGCCCCGCGCAAACAACGTCGAGATCGCCATCGCCTCGGCTTCGCTGCAATGTCGCCGATGTCTCCGATACAAGTTTCGTTTTTTTTTTACCTTTTTTTTTAATACGAATTTCGTGTTGTCGCGAAATAAAAGCACTTCGCGATTTTATGCATCACTGCCCCGCGCTTCGTTTGAATCCCCGCTATTTATTTTTAAGTAATGAAAGGTACGCGCTGCTTTTTTTTTTGTTTGTTTGCTTTGCTTTTGTGTATGTGTGCAGTTTTAATGGATCGTCTGCTTTTATCGATAATATTTGAGCTCAATAACGTTTTTCTCTCCGCCGGCTTTATTACGTCCTTACTTTCTAACAATTCGATCTGCCTGCGTATTCTGTCACGAACTGGAAGCTCCCGCGATTTCATCGGGGAAGCGAGAAACAATAATCGCCGCGGCGGAAAAGAACTTGCAAGTAAATCGTACGAAGGCGATGGATTTAATAGAATGAGAAAGGAGTTTATTTGCACCAAGCGAGTTTGCCAACAGTTAAGTATGTACAGAGTTTATTAATAATCAACAAGTCTATTCAATACAAATAAATCTTTCGTCAGCGGACAATTTAGCCTCGACGGCCGCGCGCAAAATTCGCGCGTCGCTCGTACAATTTACCAATAACTTCCCTCCGGCCGATGCTTCTGAAATAATCGACGCTCTTAAACATCCGCCCTTAAGAAATTTGGTCGACTCGGACTGCCTCGACAATTTCGCAGGAATTGACTTTCGTAGCGAATTGTATAGCGAAATTCGTGACAAAATATAAAATACAAACGTGTTCTCGACACGAATCACCTTGTTTTTTTTTTTTTTTCGTTTTTTTTACGGATAACAAAATAGCGAACCCGCGCTTTCGATCTTCAGACCACCAGAGCTAATACAATTTCGACTCCTCCCTGTCCACTTTCCCACTCGCCACGCATTTTACTTCGTAACTGTGGCGCACAGACGTACATGTATGCATCGCGGTGGTGGGCTCGATTTTCAAGTCACTCAAGGACGTCGTGAGAACTACAGAGATGACGATGGGTCGATGATAATGAGGAGCTTTACTTTCGCATAGTTGCCGAGAGAATTTTTCTTTATAGCGCTTCTTAAAAATTATGAAGACTCACAGATATGTTTATTATAATGTAATTAAATTATAAAAAAATATAATAGTACGTATTTACAAAAATCTATTTACACAAATTATGGAAAAAATTATTATATTTTTTATTTTTTTCTTTAGTTCGAAATATATATAGTTTACAATAAGAAATTGGTTTCGCTCTAAGTCAATGAAATAGAATTGTAAAGTATTTTCCTACTTATAAAAGATTGAACTTAAGCTTAAATAAAATTTAGAATTTCTCTACGGTTTTAGTATTTACAATCGAAGTTAAAACTTATTTCTCTAGTGTAATTTCGGTCAAAATTTTTAAAAAAGTTCGCTACCTAGCAGTAAAAAGTGAGTGCACTTATTTTTCTAAATCTACGTAAAGCTATAATATAATTAAATATATTACTATATAAACTACTGCTATATGTAAAAATACGTATAAGGAATGACATAGTGATTTTTAAACAATTTTAGAATTAATTTTGTATTTTCGTCAAATAAAAAATATAATAACTTTTTGATTTTGATTTTCGTTAAGGTAAATCTATTAACAATGAAACGCAATATCAACTATATATGAAAAGATTACAATATCAACAGATTAAATTTCTTATAAAACTTATATAAACAGAGAAAATAAAATTCTTCTTACTCCCTTAAAATCATCAATGAATTTCCATAAATCATCCTGATTAACTTTTATTAATCATGATTCATTATTCAACAATAGTTAATTTTTAACCTTCATCTCTACAATCAGAGAAAAATACGTAGCTTTATAAAGTATCTTGGTAACAATGTCATTAGATATTCGTCGTAACATCAACGTTCAATAAAATTCAACTCATCATAATTAGTATAGTGGCGTGCATGAAGAGGAAGGAAAAATCAATTATCGACAGACGCGATTCGCGTCTTGTCTAGAGCAGCGATTGAATTTCGACAGATGAAGAATTTCCAAATCAAAATTTTATGTATTATACTTTCGGGAAAGATATTACAATGAGTTAACAAAAACGAATTTCGCATTTTCATCGATTTGTCGATCGGCGAGCAAAACGGAAAAACGACCGAGGCGAACGAAAAATCGTGAAACGGCGCAATTCGACTATTTTCCTCAGGCATCCACGCACATACATTTATGCATAACAGTTACTCCCCCCGTTTCGTAGCGATAACTCTCTCTCTCTCTCTTTCTCTCTCTCTCTCTCTCTCTCTCTCTCTCTCTTTCCCCCGTAACTCGTCGTATGCGTTATTAAGTATGTACACTTTTTTTGTAATTACAGTAGTTTCATTATGTACATCTAGTATTGCTGTTTTGGCACCCCCGATAGCATATTTTGGCGCCGCGATTCGTCGGCGGGGGTTTCTCACCTTTGCTTTTTTTTCAATTAGGTCCTTTCTCGTCAAAACGCGTTTGTAATCTACGGTTAATCTCGATGCGCAAAAATGTGTGTAACCCAACGAACGAGAGCCTTGCGTGTATGTTTGTGTGTATGATTTCTCACTTGAATTAAGGCCAATAGATTATTTTATGTATATATTTGTAGATTATAAATTTAAAAAAATCAAAGGAAGGGTTATTACAGGTTGCTCGAACCTCTACGAATTGCTCGCGAAGTCATGTATGAGTTTTTCTCGAAATTCATTGGTGCAATGAAGAACAGAGTGATAATTTCGGCAGAAGTATCATTATAGTTTTACAGCAGACCCAATCAAGTTTTGTCGTCGAAATTTTTGAGAATTCAGATGTATTTAGCAACGATTAAAAAAGAGTTCATTCATATATAGAAACGTATCTAAACTTTAATAGGCCTGCTCTCCAATAAACGTCAGTTTAGGTTTTCCGTTATACCGGGACGTGCGAATAAAAAAACGATCATGTATACGCAAAAAACAAGTATTAACTTCATTCAAATCCTCGAGAAGTCGAGTTCAAGAGGAGCGTTTTGAAAAAACATCATGTCATACTCGCCTGACGAACGATTGTGCTGATTTGAAACTTAGATATTCAAAGCGTTCCGCAATGCGCGCAGTGAAACCTTACCGCATATAATTATATAATTCTCTATAGAAATTTACAAACTCTTATCGGCCGCGATATCGACGATCGTGTAGCAGCATATATATTTTGTCGTCGTCCCTTTCTGTAGTATTCTCTTGTGTTCCTGTTTACTTAACGAGAGTGTACAGTGTGTCTGCGTGTAAATTATCGCCTAACTACGTCGTCGATTTGTTTATAGTTAAATTTCCTTTTTATATTATACATGTACAATATTTACGCGAAGCACGCAACGCGATGCGTTCGTTTATTTAAACATTTTTTTTTTTCGTCATTTTTCTCTGTCATCAGTTTTATTTGCAAAGTGCGTTGCACTAGATTTTTTTCTTTTATATGTATATATATATATATATATACCGCTAAAGTCGCGCCTCAATTTCTCGTCTCCGAGTGTAAAAAATGAACGAGAGTACTTTCTTCGTCTTTCGTACAGTTAGCTTTTTTTACATCAGTCGATTGACAGTCGCGAGACTCTTTATCAGGCCCAAATCCACGTCAATTCCTATATATATGTGTGAAGCAGGCTCAAATCATAATAATTTCAATTGAAATCCCGATAATTCATAATCGCCGAACGTAAGATCCCCTGCACATAAGGCACGGAAAGAAACGAAGTAACTCGCGGCAATTGAATCACTTGCTGCGGCTCTAATTCGCGGAGAAAAGAGCCTCGAAACTGTCGTCTCCGCTGTACGACTCCCTTAAATTGTTTCCCTCGCAGGCGCCCACGCATACCTAAAGTATATCTCGCTCTCTTTCTATCTTTCTCTCAGAACTTTCTCTCTCTCTCTCTCTCTCTCTCT
The DNA here is from genome assembly GCA_035582935.1 of Ormyrus thymus. Classification (NCBI taxonomy): domain Eukaryota; kingdom Metazoa; phylum Arthropoda; class Insecta; order Hymenoptera; family Ormyridae; genus Ormyrus; species Ormyrus thymus. The sequence continues at coordinate 23,448,350 of JAWWEM010000044.1, read as the reverse complement.
CTCGCACACACACACACGTGCAGGATGATATTCGATGTCTCTCGAAGAATAAAAGCTGTTTGCCGCAAGCCGCGAAGCTTGAGTTTTGTTTATTTTTGGTTTATAAGTCTTGCGCTCAATGCACGCGTGCATACTGCTTGTGTGAGTAACGCTTTTTTTTTTACCGCAAAGTGCCGTCGTCGAAAGTTCCGATGCTCGGGATTTTTTCGGGCCTCGACGAGCGGAGATGCCCTCTCTCTCTCTCTCTCTCTCTCTCTGTCTCCGATATAGCTCTCTCGGCAGAATTGACTAGAAGATAAAGTATGATATTCGTACAAGCATGAAAGGATGAGATTGATTAGTTGCATAGGCGTTCGTATCGGGACGTTGGTCGAGGCGCGGCGCTCGTCGAGGGCCGAAAAAATGTATACAGTGAGAGTGCAGTCAAATACTACTTCGCCTATTCAGAAACACATCGCTGAATTTTCTCGCTTTAGCTTTCTCTTACTCGCTTTATCCCTTTGTATCAGAACGTACTCTCTTCCTCACTCACGCACACTTTTGTTTTCTTTTTTTTTATTTGAGGGATTTGGGAACCGCGGAGCTCCGAAGCTTATATCTTACGTATACGTATATTTTATACCTAAAACTCGAAAAGTTCTAGTAAAAACCTGGCGTTTATCGTTTATTTTTTTATTTTTTTATTTCATTAATTAATAATAAAGAAGCGTATAAGTGTGTCGCAATGTCCGCTTCGGAGTGCATCTCGTTTACACGCTGTTTTTCTTTTTATTACGCTAAGTATCATTTATTCGGAAACGGAGGAGGGAGAAGGAATCAGGTGATATTCGGCAGGAGTTAACGGGATCAGGCAGAGATACGAGGGTTTGTCGGACCTCAGGTTTTCAGGCGAATTGTAGATGGCGGAGGTAGATCGATCGAGTACTCGTGAGAACGTTTTGCTTTCACTCCGTATCTTGACTGAAAAAGGATCCTTTGGTGGACAGGCAAGATTCAAAGTGAAACAATTGATTATTGAAGGCGCGGAGGCGACCCGAAGGCAGGTATTATGTGTGTACGTGAAATTGTTACGTTGAAACAGTCATACTTGGATACGTACTTGAGAAAGGATTTTTAGCTTCGTATAGAAAGGCATTTCAGTTCTTTTTCTTTTTGTAGAAATGAATTTATCGTTATTAAAATACGTTTCAAATGAAACTAGGTATGTTAGGTATACAAAACAGGGATATAATACTGTTTCCATTGCTTGAAAGCTTCTTCCTAAAAACAGATTTGGAAAGACTTGTGGAATTTTTACGTTTATCAAAGAATCTTCGAATTGTTTACAAAACTTTTGCACATTACTCAGCAGTTGTAGTAAAATACGTCAAAAACCTAAGAGTCCGTTCAAGTACACAGATAATACGTTCGAAATAGAAAAAGTCGCACAGGTACATCGAAATAATCGTCCACCTCCAGCCGGTAAATGCAAGGTGTCCGGGACTCTGGGACCAAAGGAGGGGGATGGGAAGTTGAGTTGTCGCACAGGTTGTGTCCGCGTGTGTCTGTCTGTGTGATGTCCGTGTGTACTTTTGTTTCATAACGTGAATCGAAAAATCACAAGACCGACCCCGGGGTAGGTCGGTCGCGCCTGCACTAGCCTTGAAAAAAAATCCCCTCTCTTAGCTCGGGAGGAAAACTTTCACAAGTACTCCCTGCTGGGCCTGGGCGCGGGCCTCTTCCGCTCGCTGCGCTCGGCGCGCTGCTGCTGCTGCTGCTCGCCGTCGCCTCGTGATTCATCGCTGGGCTCCGGCGGCAGCATCTGCGTGCTCTCCGTCGGTTCGGACGGGCTGATGGGTTGCGAGGCTAACGGGGCCAGGGGCGCGGCCCCCTTGTTCCGCGACTTGCTCCTGCGCTTGCGCAGTATCAGCGGTCCGAGCGCGACGGGGGCCGCTGCTCCCGAGCCGCCGGCAGAGGTCGACTCCGACGCCGGGCCCGACGAGGAGGAGGTCGACGCCTGGCCCAGGCGTTCCAGCAGCTCGCGGCTCGCCTCGCGCGACCGCTCGCCCGTCGTCTGGTGGTGGTGATGGTGGTGGTGGTGAACGGAGGAGGCGCCCGAGGAGGACGATTGAGCGGGACCCGCTGAGCTCGACGACTGGGGCTGCTCTTTCGGCAGCAGCCGGTCGGTCGCCGACGGGGGCTCGCTAAAAAACCAGTAGGTTTTACTAAGGGAGGAGTGGCATCGTGGGCTCCTGAAATCGATTGGGGCAAGTGCTTTCGTTACTGAACTTATTTTTAATGGAACGTTAACGACCTTTTATTTTCAAAATCTAATAAAAATTTATCAAATTCAATTCGACACCGTTTTGCAATTAGTTTATTTCATGAAAAAGTTGTACTTTATGTACTTATGAATCTGGCAGCCGTACACAGGACATTTGCATATACGCGAAGGAGTTGCGGTAATTGTGGGTTTCATGTCAAGCATCTCTCTCCCATAAAAATAGGAGGATATGCATCACCAGCTTCGTGGTCGGACCACAAGGTTTCTTATCTTATTAGTTAAGTCGTTTTTCTTTTACCACCGTTGTGTTCAATAATAAAAACACTTACCTCAGTGAAATAGTTATACTTTTGTGGGTTTGGATTGCAATTTTTGACTCCCCTGAATTCTTATTTTTTTAATAGTTCAATATCAACATTAGTGTAAGTTTTTAAACCAAATTAATGCGTTTTATTTTCGTCGGCAAATATAGTAAAACAGTATTAATGTTGGTTCAAGAATCCTAAATAGAATTGCAGGTTTAAGTATAAAATACCATGACTTATTCCACCTATATATGTCATCCTTACTGATTTATACCTACCATTTTGATTTATAAATACCAGCACGGACCCAGTTTCTGATCAGGACCCAATTCCTGAATAAAGCGGCACAAAAAAATGGTAAAATTTGCATGTTTAGATGAGATTATAATTTAGTTTTTAATAGAATCTTTACGAATTTTAAAACTTTTTGAAATATGATTAAAACAATTAACCGATTAAAAAAATCTTAATTTAAAACATTGATAATAATCGCTTAAACCAGTCTACTCGGCATCTGAACTCTTTTTAAAATGTAGAGTTTTTTTCGTAACGCTAAAAGAGTATGTTTTACAAAAACTATATTAATATTCGTTTTTAAACTATAAATTTCTTTCACGGAAACAAAAGTTGTAATTTCAAATTTCCGACCGATTTCAATAGTCCCTTTGCATCGTTCTTGAAATTATTTAGTAATATCGATTTAATATTTTTTATAAAAATTATTTATTAAGTTCGTAGCTGGTTTAAGCATAACTTTAGTAATAGGTATCACATAATTATTTCTGATATCATAAAAAATATATGTTTTACATAAAATAGTGATATGCAAACATTCATCATGCGATGTAGCATTCTCAACGATATATCATTTATTTATCTAGCAATTATGCTTTTGTTTTAAGGCTCTATTATTCATTGTTATACTTTAAAATGTTATTTACAGTAAATAAATAAATAAATAAAGATCTGTTTATTAACGTATCTAGCTTCTGTAGGTAGGAGCGATATTTTACAAACTATAGTACAGTTTATATACATTTATAGATAGTATAGTCATTCTCATGCGGTTTTCTTGTTTTACAGGTTTCAGTTCGATCAGAAATTAGGTCATTTTTATAGGGTTTTAGGCTTAGGTAGTCGGGAATTTTAAATTGGATCCATGGCGGTACGATCATCTAAGGTAAATTGCTAATGTTTTTTTTTTTTAATTTTTAGGCTCATTCAGGTATATTTTTGAAGGAATTAGTTTTAGTGCACATTCATTATCTATCGAAGTATTGGAAGTGCTTAGATAGTAAGGCTACATGCGGATAGAATAGAGTCATAGTATTACTGTAGAAGGTAGAGAAGTCACTAAAGAAGTGCTAAGAGTTAGTCTAGGAGTACAGTTACGGGGGTACACTAAGTAGTAGTTTTTTTTTCTAAAGCATACGTCGCAGTACGTGTCAAAGTTACCTCTATGACTTTACTTTGAATAGTTATGACACATAAAAAAAAGCTACAGTTATCACTTATTTAACGAAACTGTAGCTTTTCGAAAGAAAGGTACGACTAAAGTTGAAACTATCATATTCAGCACCAACAAAGTCGTTCTCATTAGGTCCGCGTTAAAATCGCAGTCGGCCAAGATCGGAGAGTCATCAGTCTCGAGCATTCAAGGAGATAGTAGAGAGTCACATCTACAAACTTACACACACAAACCCCTCCCCTACAATCCAGCCCACTAGCCGCTACCTCCTGCCCCGCTCCCGACTCACCTCTCCCTCGTGCCGCTGGGCGTCGTGGGACCCGAGCCCTTGCCCTCGGGGGTGCCGGGCGATCCCGAGCCCGACTGCTGGACGACGAGGGTGGGCACGGGCCCGACGGGGCTCTGCACCGCGCTGCCCGGCGTCTGCTGCTGCTGCTGCTGCTGCTGCTGCTGTTGCTGCTGCTGCTGCTGGCCGTTGGGGGAAGACATCGCCGCCACCATGGCGACCAGGCTCCTCGGCGACTGCGTCTGCTGGGGCGGCGAGGCGGTCGCGCTCGCCGGCGGCGACGCCGTCGACGTCGCCGCCGTCGAGGTCTGGGGCTGCGTCGGGGGCGGCAGCCGCGTCACGATGCTCTGCAGCAGGTCCTCGATCTTCGCCAGGCGCTGGTTAACCCGCTGGACCTCCAGTTTTAGATCGACCTTCACCTGGGGACGGGACTCTTTTTTAGCAAATGAACCAATTCCAGCTGGTTTTGCTCAATGGCAAGTGAATTTAATTGGGGGATTTATTGATAATTGATCAGGGGGCGATTGTAAAACGACAAATAAACGTGAAAAGGAAATGTGGGTAAGGTGATGAATATTTATAACTTGATTCATTTAAATTAGGTCAATTAATTCACTCATCAGAGATGAGACGGTATTCCCAAGACGTTCTACGTTGCCAAACCTAATTAGAATTCAAACTAGATTTTCAATCTTCATCTTGGTTAAAGGTAATAAATATTATAATCTTTGATAAAAGTGTTTAAAATAGTGTAATTTACAAGGATTTATTTAAAAAATGTCTAAAGTCTTCTTAAATAAAATTCAAATCGAGAATTCACCTCAATACTTCATTCGGTAACGCACTCAAACAATTTCCCTGAAAAATCACTACAGAGTCTCTAAATTAGCTTTTCACCCTACCGAAAAATTCCCGCCAAAATACCAACCTCGAGCACAGCCGCGAGTATCTCGCGCTCGTGGCTGCTCTGCAGCAGTCCGCCGTCGTAGCTCTCGAGGCGTCGCATCTGCAGCTGCTTCGACTCCTGGAGGGCGAGGGCGGTCTGGGCGACGCCGCCGGTCTCCTTCGCGCCGGTCTCCGCGTCCTCCTCGATCGTGCCGCCGAGCTTGCCGAGCTTCGGGAACACCTTGTTCGTGCTGGCGCTCGAGCCGGCCCGGGAGTCCCGGGCGCTCAGCGTCCGCTTGAACGGCTCCGGGCCGCCGCCGCCGCCGTCGCTGCCCGAGTCCAGGCTCGAGCTCCCTGGGAAGCGAGGGCGAGGGTCCTTTAGTCTCTTTGCCGACGATCGGGGGCGGAGGACGGAAGCTTTTCGGGTAGGTGGTGCTCAGATTTACAGGGACTATTTTGAAGTGGAACGTTTATTGGGAGCTGGAGTAATCGGTGCTGCACAATTTGTGGTAAAATGTAGCTGTGAGATATATATTTGGTGGGAGGATACCTAAAACTTAGTATAGCGACCTACTTATTAATTTACCTTCTAGAGTCAAACCAAAGTATCAATTAGGAGCTTGTTTACTCGAGTTAGTGCTTCATTATTTAGTGATATGCCCCATTTGGAGATATTGGCTTTGCTAGTAAATTATTTACACACTGGGCAATGATTAATTAATCTAGTCGAAGTAAGACGGCAGTTGATTGTGCGACATATCAGATTTTAGAAAGCCATGAAAAAATTAGAGTTAGCTTTATTTATGCAGAAAATCATTTATGAAGCGTAAAATTTCTGAAATTTCATAATTTTATATATGCACAATAAGTTTCACATAATAAAATAGTAGAAAATTTTTACATCATGATAAAATCGAAAGGCAGTAACGTCAAACACCGAGAATACATATATATTGTAAATGAGGAAAACATCGATAATAAAAGGGGGTATATATAATAGTAGAAACCACAAATATGTCAAAGACGGGAAGCAAACTAGCAAGTACTTAGTAGCAGTTTATACAGGTACTCCATAATAGTATCTTGATCGGGCAATGCCGAGGCTAAGGTTTCGGACATACGTTTCGTATCTGATACATCTTCCGCTGGTTCCGGTTCCGACTCCGGTTTGGGTTTCGGAATACCTCCTTTCTTTAGCTCTACAATATCACCAATTCTGATAATCTCCAATGCATCTCCAAAAACTGCTTCTTA
>JAWWEM010000044.1:23430252-23441789 GCA_035582935.1 Ormyrus thymus | reverse complement strand
CTTTTTAAAAAAGACTAATGCACAGCAATACCTGAGAGAATTTGAACAGAGGGGGGATATCATGTGGGGGGGGGGGAAGGTGACCTGGATAAATTAATGCTAATTAGAAGATCTTTCTCAAAGATGAATACTGTTTCTGAAGGAAGAAATTAGCAAAGGCGAACATGCAGAAGTAAAAGGGATCTGGGAAAAGATCAGGGGATGTCCAAAATACATCCCATAAAATTGTGACTAGACTTAACCTGCACCAATGGTCCTGCATTTAGAACAAGGAAGAAAAAGTAAAAGGCATACTAACCAAGCAATCGACCCCATTTGCTAGGCCGAACGCGTCCCGAGCCCGTCTCCTCGGCCGAGGAGGAGACCTTCCTTATCTGCGAGCCGCCCTCGCTCTTCTCGTCCTTGCCGTCGCCCTTCTCCACGTCCGCCGCGTGCCTCTCCCTCCTGAACCTAAACGCCAGATAAAGAGAAGGCAGAGGGTAAGTGGTCGCTCGCACTCGGCGCGCTCTGGCGTTTCGAGAGAGTGTAACAGCTATGGGGGGTTCGAAGCTTTGGCTATACGTTACTTTGTTACGTTTACTCGGAGGAAATTGTATGTATAAGCTTCGGTCAATGCGCAGTAGACGCAAGTTCGATTCTTATTCGTCTATTTAGGCAGATACGGTGGAATACATGTCTTAATGTAGTATATACTTAAGTTTTAATCAACGTTTGGTTAAACTTCAGCATAAAGTACGATCTACCGTTGAGAAGTCCATCGAACAGTTATCTTGCTTTGGTTTGCAGTAAATAGAAAAAAAAAAAATGAAAAATAATAGCTTTATTCTTCGTATGCAGCACCGTTTTCAAATCTAATGAATTTCAATTAAAAGAAGAATTTCGCGCGTTTGGAAAGAAAAAAAAAAAACATTTGCCAGATGGACTTCGCGAAAATTGCACTTTATCAATTAAATAAACGAGCTCATACGGGTAATTATAATAACGGTATGCACTGTCGTTCGGGTTTTCACGGCTCAAGTCATATAGCTACATTATGCGCTAGAATAAGTTACCTTAAAGTAAACTATAGTAATATGTAACAATAAATGTATAGTATAATAATAAATAAAAGGGCACAGCTCCATTATATATGTCAGATTTTGGTGTTCACGAGCAACCTACTTTGGTGTGCCTACAGGTTGGAGAGTAACAAAAAGATATTATCGATGGCAGAGTATCTGGCATTATAAAAGTGGCGATTATATTGAATAAAGTAGTAAAAATCGTCAATAATCAATGCTGCATGTGCATTATATTCTTCGCTTAGTTATGATCGGAATGCTGATTATCTGCGCTGCGCAGTTAATTTCAATTAATTGCGTCGCATACCGGCAATTTATTCATTTATTTTCATCGCCTTTTCAGACTCGTTAACTTTTTCGTGAATAAAGAGAACAATAGAGAAACAAGCGCTTGAATATTCATGGCTTGCCGGACTCGGAAAAATCTACTGCGAGTAGATAATGCCGGGACTGGCAAGGCGCGCGTTATATACTTTTCAAGTGCAAAATCTCAGCTTTGCCTCGCCGTGATTTTCTCGAGAATTATTCGATCAATGACTCGTCTTGCACGTTCGTCTTCTTTTCATCCTGCTCACTTCTTAACTCTAAATCTAATTTCATTGTTTATTCTATGTGTTCTTGCAAGGACTCTAGGATATTTACAATTTTATCGTGAATATATAATCGAACCTAAGTAGTGCGCAATTTTTATCTTATCGAAAAGGTAAATAAAATTCAAGAATAAATTCTCTATGACATTCGCATATTTACATCACATGCTCTTTTTACACGATTCTGAAAAGTTGGATACAGCATTGATTATGCAACTGCGCGCAGTAACATCATTTTATAATTTCCTCTAGATAGCATGAAAACTTTCAATACAGCAGCAAAAAAAGAAAATCTAGCTGAGCTCGGTAAATGTACAAGCAGATCGCCTAAGGTATTCAAAGTTTTCATTTCCACTTTGCTTGTCATTGTAATATACCTCTAAGTTATTAAAAATTTAAATACGGATGACAAAGATAAATTTGAATCCTAGAGTGTATCTGATTGCATGCATCGCATTTATTCTCGCGAAATTTCTAAGATTGCTAGTACTGGAAAAAGAGAGAATGTATATATATAAAATCGATAAAAAAAAGTCTCCTAATTTTGTTCTAATAAAAAAAAAAATTGTAAAGCATTGGATACATAAGTGCTAATAAGTACCATAAAATGGTTAATTAACCGTGAAAATAAATGAAAAATTTCTAAGAATGAAGAAGTCATTAAATTCTTTCCAAAAGTACAATATATCTAAGTATAGAATATAAATTTTTCTCATAAGCCTATGTATAAAGTTTATTCAATATTAAAAGCAGCTACGCAAAATTAAAAATCAGAAATTCGAAGGAGAAGAAGTATAGAATAATAAAAAGATAAAAGATAGTTTCGAGTGGTTGAAAGTGAACATTTTCTCTATTCAATACTGGCAATGTAATATTTTGCACCTCAATTCAACGTACTGTGAACCATACTCTAATATATGTAACAAAACTTTTGTATATATATGTATATACATAAAAACAAAAAAAAATTGTTAAAGAAAATGCGGCATAACTCTCTAAAGGCGTATATTTTACAGCACTCTAGCATTCATAATAATATATATTGAAAATGATGTACATCCGGATGATCGTTAATCTATGGATTGATGAGGCCTGGAGATCTTATCGGTTCGCTCTCGAAAACTTATTACACGCACATTCCTTTTGGCTTTCGGTTCAATTGCGCGAGAGGCGCGTGCGCGTGTAATTCTAGTTTTTCGCACGAGATTCAATGGATATCGTGAGTAATACACGTGGAAGTATTTACGTATACATGTAATACTGATGCTTAATCTAGCTTTATCATTACGTGTGTCGGCTTTCGGATGGGCAGCGAAATCAATTGATGCAGTAAACTAAAAAAAGCGATGCGACTCGGTTATAATCAAGGGAAGCACGAATATTTCATCAAGGGAATCGACAAAATGTGCGATTTGTTAATTAAAGCTACATTTAGTATACTGAAACTTTTGTTAGCTACGGTTTTTAGTTCGGTCGTATAAAGTGAGAATTAAGTTTACGGTTAAACAGGTACAAATGCCGAGCAATTCACAACAACGTATAAAAAAGTGAAGGAAAGATGTAATTTACACATTTTATTATAATATATTTTTTAATATACCCGGTGAAAAAAATATCGTGCCCTCAATTAGTTTCGATCGCAGCTCCAACAAAGGAAAAAAAAAAACGATAGACTTAAAATTAAGAAAAAAGAATAGAATGAAAATGATACGATAATTTACGCATTATTATAATACTCAATATGGGTTAATGGACATAAGTGATGAAGATCGTAATATAGACAGATGGACGGTATAATAGTCGTAATATATATCAAAGGAGTATATATAAATACGTTATCAGAGAGCGAGATATAATAAAAAATGGTATTTATACATAAAATCGATGGTAACGAAAACGAAAGTACAAAAGGTATAATATGTAATAGCTAATATAAGATATAAAATATAGGAAGAGAGGACGATAGCCAGAGAAAGATAGAGATAATAGGAAGAGAGACAGAGAGTTATCTTTCAAATAAATAAATAAGTAAATGAATTAATACGTAAGAAATGAGAAATTGCCTAAAGCTCGGCCAGGGTGGCAGTACGGAGACGGTGAGCTCCTCGTCCGAGTCCTGGTTCGAGCGATTCGAGCTTGCCCTGCCGGACATCGTGATCTGCGGCTCCCCCTCGGCCTTGAACCTTCGTTTCGCATGCGTCATTGTGGCACACATCAACAGTCAGTTTTTTTTTCTTTTTTTTTTTGTTTTTGTTTTTGTTTTTGTTTTTTAAAATTTTTTCTTATATCTTTTTGTCTTTCGTTCAACACACCTTTTCCTTCATTTCTCTACAGCGCTTGTTCTTACGTTAACACACAGATATATGTATATATGTATATATATAACAGCGGCCAAACCTATCGACAAGCGCCGAGGCGGCGTCGCGGCTCGGTCTGTTGATAGGTTCGGCTGTACGATACGTTCGGACTAGAGACTATGTAGGTGTGCGGTGAGAAGCGGCGAGAGAGCAATTACCTGGAGAAGATCTTGCGAACGAGGTGGTCCTGCGACTGGTCCAGCTGCGGCTCGTTTTTCCGCCTCTCGGCGAGCTCCTTCTCGCGCCGCACGTCGGCGACTTTTCGGAAGATCAGCTGGAAGGGGGAAGCGTCGATTTTATTACGGGGTCGCGTTAAACTTTGCGAAGAATGCGTACGTATACTTTGAAGATTTATCGGCGCGGTTTTCGTGCTTTAATTTTTTTTCTTTTTAAGGTTCATAACTATTATTTTTACGGCATTTGAAAGGAAATTTATTTTATTTCGAATTTAAAAAGAATTGTTTTCTCTATCGGGTTGGATATTTTACAAAGATTTATTTTAAAAATTTCTATTTAAAATATAAAAATAGAACTGGTTCACTTATTTATTTTGAAAATTGTTAAACTAAATTTAAACTAAACATAGTTGAGATTTTTAATTTAACATCAAGCTTACTTTTTTAATCAAAAAAAATCTTTTTAGTCTTCATCCTGACCTATTTTATTAAACGTTGTTATGTACAAGATCCGTTTATAAGTCAAAACATTCTTAAAAGCTCTTAAAGTTATTGCGATAAACTTTTTATATTTTCATATTTTCAAGTTTTTTCTAAACTAAATTTAAAGGCTGCAATCTAATTAAACGCACTTGTATTCAAAATAAGACTTCACTTTCATCTAAATTATTTAAATCCAAGATAAAAGCGAAGAAGTCGAAACATTTTTTAAGTATTAATTAATTTGAGCTTAAAAAAAAAAACTCCCTTTACTACATAACTACCTGAAATTATTTGTGTTCTCGTAATCCTTGGTAACAAAGAAAAATCTAATTGAGTTCTAAAATGAACGTACATATCGAGCCGGTAACGAGACTTCAATTAAACGCAATTAAAGTTTTACGGCACTACATACCATACAATGGATCTTTTCAGCGATTTAAAAAGAACTTGGTGGGAGCCAGCGCGGAAAGCGATAGGAAAGTTCGCGCATGCGCCCCACTTACGGTCGATACTCTGCCAAGCAGACGACCAATCTATACCTAACCTCAAAGCACTCATAAGTTCGCAGCGAACGGATCGCCTGGTCAGCTTTTGCATTTATTTACGTGTTTCCGCGGAAAGATGAGTCAGTTTTATAGTTTTCACTTTAAGTAACGAGAGACGCTCGATATTTGTTTGCTAGACGCTGTTTATTTTTAGCTACGAACGAGTTTATGGATTATTGGAGTCAAGGTTTGTTCACTTTGAAAAATTAATCATTTTTTCTGGAGATTTTGAGCTTTATAGATTGTTGTTGAAATTAAATGTATTAAAACGATAATTTTTTACATTTTCTTTAGATGGGTCATGGTTCTTCAAGCCGTTCAGCTTCTTCCAACATTTTATCTTCGGAGGAGATAACTCTTATGGAGAATCTGTTTAAATCTATGTCACGGAGTTCAGGCTCCATTAAGAGGGAGGATATTTTTAAGCACTGGTCTGCTCATTTAGATGACGGCTTATTGCAATTTGTAGTCAGATTTTTGTGTCATGAACCAGGAAAAAGAGGTTCCACAGTCAATGGAGAAAGCTTTGGAAGGCTTTATGTTTATGCTGTTCGTGGAAGTTCTGAAGAGAGAACAAACCTGATATTTACAGGTTTTTCAGAGGATGAACAGAAATTTGAAATTCCAACTACGTCTTTTCTACAATATCTTCAAGCTACTATCAATTCCTACTTGACCCTACAAAAGAATTGTGCCAATGCTCATTTTTCAAGTTGGAGTAGTATTGGCTGCACTGTAAATAAGAGGAGAATAAACATGAGATCTCGTACTCTATGTGAGGAACTTGTACAATATGGAGAAACTTTAACACTTGACCAAATAGAAATATGGTTCCGTCAAGCAGCAACTTTCAAAACTATTCAATCACATGTTTTTCAGTGCCTGTTTTTAATATCTCAAAAGAAAGGTGATAAAAACACATCATTTTCCAGGCTCAATGATTTAAATCTTTTGCCACTTTGCAGAGGTTTAGAAAATATTCCACACTTTCCTAGTATTCTTGGCCTTGGAGATGTTCTATTTCTTAATCTTAGCTTACCGCATGCTCTGCGAAATGAATGGCGTTTTCTATTTTCTAGCCAAGTGCATGGCGAATCATTTTCTACAATGCTAGGTAGAATTACTATGCAAGGAGCAACAATCATAATACTACAGGATGGGGATGAACACGTTTTTGGTGGTTTTGCTTCCGACAACTGGACCATTTCACCTAATTTTGTTGGCAATCAATCATGCTTCTTGTTTCAATTAGAGCCGCAAATTCTGACCTTCCCAGCTACTAGTTATAATAATCATTACCAGTATTTGAATTTGCATCAGCAGACAATGCCTAATGGAATGTTAATGGGTGGTCAATTAAATTATCCTGGACTTTGGCTTGATTGGGAATATGGAACAGGAAAGAGTAGTGTGTCTTGCACAACTTTTCAAAATTATATACAGTTGAGTGGGAAGGAGAATTTTACTGTTAAACACTGTGAAGTATGGGGTGTAGGTCCAGTTCCAGAAGTTGATGAAGAAGAAAGAGGTTCCAAGTCAATTTTAGATCAAGATCCTACTTCCAAAGTTCTGCTAGAATTGTCTGGAAGGAAGATGCACAGTGAAGGTCTTCGAGAGAGCAAAAAAGAATGAAAGCGAATGAGTTTTGCCAGCTGCTTTTCTTACTCCTAGTAATTGGTACAAAATAAGTATTAAAATTAACTATATTTTAATTTAGAGAATATTTTGTGATATTTATTTCATACAGAAAAGATGTCGATATTTTTAATTGATCCTTGTTTTTAACTGTAAATCTGTAGCTAATCAAACAGATAAAGATGATATATAAAAATTGTAAACCAATCTAGGAGTAAAGAAACAAAGAAAGTCGACCAGTCTAATGGTTCGTTGTTTTATTGTATCGGTTTGATATTCCTAAGCAGAAAGATTATTGGAGCAATGTATGAAAAGTTGTGCGATTCTGTTTTCTAGAATTAAGAACTTTTGGCACAATATGAGCTTCGATAACGAAACGTACCAGACTATCGAATCTGTAAACGAATTTTATCAATGTTTTTAGAAAAATCTGTTAAGGTACAATGTCATTTTAGTATCATGGAAAGTCGTTTTCTTTTGTATGCGTGAAAGAACTTTTAATACACAGAAGAAATTATATTTCTTGCATTGTTATTTTTTTTAATTGAATTTACATTATAAAAAAATCTATATTATATATAAACTTTATGGATATTAAATTTCTATGCTTATTAAATTATATGAATAGACTGTATTGGAAAGAGTTAAAAGCTGTAATTTCTACATGTAACATATCTTGAGTACCAAGATATGGTGTTCTTTTAAGATCTAAAATGACCACTGAAATAATAAAGAATAATTCAGTTAGGCAAAGAATTATTGTAAATATAAATTCGTTGTGAAGCATCTTCACTTCATAGTTAGAATTTTGCCAGTTAGCGAGAAAGATAACTTATTTAAGCTATTTACCATCGAATTATATTCGAAGGAGCATCGAAAGCTGTAAAAATGGAGAAAATATAATAATCCCGTCGGGCGAATGTCGACTCTGTTGCAATTGTCCGTCGTGATTGAAGAACGGCCTTTTAATGTGAAGATGGATTCCTTGTTTTTACTATTATTTGTTTATAATATACTGTTATTTGTTTTACTATTAATGATTGGGCGTTTTATCGATTATTTTCCGTATTTATAAAGATCAAAATGCACAAAACTATCATTAATTCCGAGAAGTCTGTTACAAAACAATAATTATATGAATAAAAGAAAAGATAAAGCGATAAGTTGTATTTTATTGCACCTTTCTAACAAGAATTGTAATTATTTTTCTCGTTTAACAGAATTTTGGACTGCGCGAATCATGATTTAGATAAACTTTTATTCAAAACATTTATGAATTTGAAAAAAAAATTAACTTTTCGATATTTTAATTTCGCATGCCAAGTTTTATTGCTCTTACTTGGTACGCATTTTACTCGGTCGCTTTTATCTCGCCGTTATCTGCACCAAAAGTGAAAAATGTCAAATCTACCGATAAGATCACCCTTATCTTCCTCCCAATCTGCAACTCGTTCGTTCGGCGCGACAAGCAATTCTTCGCCACAGGCAAAGGAAAAAGGACTTACCCTATGTCTAAGGTTGTAAGTGAGTATGAGATTGCGCGCGAACGAGTTGGCGAAGGCCTGGTAAAAGTCGAGGACCTCGAGCAGCTTGTCGCGCTTGATCGTGTGCAGGTCGCAGTAGGTCAAAGCGCGCACGTTCGCCGCGCTCTGCCCGACGGCGCTGTCCTTCCAGAAGCTGTCGCCGAACACGTCGCCCTTGCCGAGGATCGCGACCACCTCGTCGTCCTGGATGACCTCGAGGCTGCCCGTCACGATGAAGCAGAGCGAGTCTATCGACTCGCCGGTGTGGTAGAGCAGGTCGCCCGGCGCGCTGTGCGACATCGTGAAGTGCATCGCCAGGGCGCGCAGGCAGCCGTCCGACGCCAGTCTGTTGACGGGGGGAGTCGATCATTTTCGGGTGGTTTCTTGCTTGTCGAGCAACAGGGCGGGTTATCAAGAACGTTCACGCGACAAATGCTATTGTTCTTAAAATTTACATTATTATATGTCAATTTGAGTTACGCTTTATGTGTGCTAAAAATTTCAGCCCGCCTTTCGATGTTAAAATTTGAGAAATTCAATGTTAAACTTGAGCTTATTAAAGCGCGGAGGTCCTATGCTAAGCCTCCCTAGGTAGAACGTTTTTCCCGATAGAAAAAAAAGTTATCTTGGAATTGCTGTAAAAAACTACTTTATGATTCTATGTAATATATAGAATAATATGCGACCGTTATTATAATAGCTACCGCTACTAATTTTCGAGAAATAGTTAAACAAAGATCAGATTTTCGCCGATTTTGCAGTTTACGGAAAGTCAGGCGAGACTTGACAACGTCATCTAATATTTTTTGGGCTGCTTATGCCCAGGAAACAAACCGTATTATTGTACTTACGTGTTTCACGAGGTGGTTTTCAACCTTTTCTCAACTAACTCTTAGTTGAGAGCCACTGTGGCGAGTGAACGTCCTTAAGTAGTGGCAGACAGGTTCGGACAGACTTTAGTTTATTTTTAAACTGCGCTAACATTTTCTACAAAGAGGACGACGAACTTTGCAAATTATATGCACTTACACGCGTTTTTCAATTTTTCATTCTAAAGCAAAATCAATAACGACGCTAAAATTGTGTCGTTGACCAAACGTTAGAGTTAAAGTTAAAAAACAATGTCGACCCAGTTCGAGCCCAATGAAATATTTACTTACAACGCCACTTTACTTCATTCGCGCGACCGCCCGCAACGTACGTTCTCCCCAAACTTCTTATTCATAAGCACCATTACTAATTCCGCGACGGCCCCTCCGCCATTATCGTCGAAGAAGCGCGGAATTTCGATATTCCGTCGAATTACCGCGCCCTTCTCCCAATGATTGCCGCGCTAGACTATTCTGACGCGGGCTCTGCGCGTGTACCGATACACCGAGCATCCGGGGAGTACCCGCAAAGGGGTCGTCCGCGCCGCTCCGCGTGTAACTCGTTAGCGCGTACATCCCTAATTTACTGTACCCCCTCGGCGGCGGGTTACAGCGACGTTAAAGTGCTTATGCGCGTCGCGAATGTTCGATCGACGGAGCCTGGAAAATCTAATGCGTTCCGTCCCGTCGCGTATATTTGCCGCCCCTCTCACCTGAAGGCGGGATGCTCGTTGAAGACCTTCCGATTGAGGTGCACGCAGATGTCGGCCTTCATGTCCTTGGGACAGTAGTTGAGGACCTTGTCGGTGTCGAGGCCCTTGGTCATCGCCCACGTACTGACCACGTAATCCATGACCCGTTCGCTGAGCGCCTTCGGCACCTCGTGCAGCTTCATGAACTCGCGCACGTTGTTCAGCATGTCGTGGTACTTGGCCGTCGCCGATGTCATCTGCTGGATGATCGTCGTCACGTGGCCGAATATCGTGGCGTACAACAGGGCTGTCGACGGACCGATGCGGAGCGTGAGAATTTTCGGGCTTTCGGCGGGGTTTGTGATTGTGTTTATTTAAAAGCTTGATTCCTCAATTTTCTTTTTCAAACCAAACTGAATTATTCCCGCGAGAAGCGAGCAGCTCCTCCGACTCCTCCCGAACGCAGCTCGCCAACGTCGCCCCCCGAAAAAAGAGCAAGGAAAAATCTCTCACCGGCGATGATCATCATGCAGATGGTGAAGATCTTCTCGTTGTCGGTCTCGGCGGCGACGTTGCCGAATCCGACCGAGGTCATGCAGGTCATGGTGAAGTAGAGGGCGGTGACGTACATGGTGCGCCTCGAGGGCCCGGCCACCAGCTCCGGCGCCGTGCTCGCGTTCGTCCACAGGTAGCTGTAGGGCGACTGCGTCACGTTCGCGAGCTTCCACAGCCACGAGTACTGGACGCCAGCGTCTGCGTCCGATCGGCCTATCGAATACCTGGGGGCCGGGAGTTTTTTTCACGAGTTAGCCCGGCGCCTTTGCGGAGTCTGCCGCCGGGGTGGGGGATTCGTGGAGAGAGGTTCGGGGGAAGTGCGGAGCTGGGATGGTTTTCCGCGGAAGTTACTCTTCTGGCTCTTTGTTTAAGAAGCGAGACTAAAACTTCGAGTTAGAGGTAATTCAAGTTATCCGGAAAACGAAAAATCATCCAATGAGGCTAATGCCGAAACAATAGCGTTTCGTTACATCTATATTTCATTTAAAACTTTGCAACTTTCAGCCGGAGTGCGCGACGCTGTAGCTTCTCGGAGCCTTATAATGCCGAGAAGCTCCGATTGCTCGAAAAGTTAAGAGCGACGGGGAAGCGACCGCGGGGGAAAAGTCAACCGGTTATATCGGATGGGGGGGGGGGAGGTGGAACGAAGACCTGAAATTCAATTTTGCGAAAGTTCGCGGGACGTCTGCCGCTGATACTTATACTCGTCCTTTTTCGTCGAGGTCCCGCCTTTACCCGATTACCGAAACTTTACTCGAAGACCAATCGGATTTGCGTTAGAAAAACTTTTTATCATCCTCGCGGCCGGATAAACATCGATGAAATATACATATGACGCCGAGCTTCGCAGTCGAACTCCTCGGGTTTCCGTATATAAGAAAAAAGAAGCGCAACACCTTCGAAATAAAGAAAAAGAGAGCCTCTCGTCCGAGAATCGGTGTACACCGAACGGAATTGGAAACGAGCGCGGTGCACGTACACGGAGAAAAATTTTCTAGAAAAAATTACAATAGTACATTTTAATTTGATCACAGACTGCAAAAATCCTAAA
>JAWWEM010000044.1:23408712-23430152 GCA_035582935.1 Ormyrus thymus | reverse complement strand
TTAGGATTTTTGCAGTCTGTGATCAAATTAAAATGTACTATTGTAATTTTTTCTAGAAAATTTTTCTCCGTGTAGGAAGTGGCCGCGTTTCAATCAGCGTGACTCACCAAATACAAGCAAGCCAGTGGGCGACGAGCATGTAGAAGCACAAAAGGAGTATCAGCATCGCCGCGCCGTACTCGAGGTATCTGTCGAGCTTGCGAACGACTCTGCCGAGCCTCAGTAGCCTGACGACCTTCAGGGCGGAGAACAGGCTCCCGATCCCGTCCTCGTCGTGGTCGAAGGCGTTGAACACATCATACGGCAGGCAGCTTAGCAGGTCAATTATAAACCAGGACTTCAGGTAGTTCATTCTTATCACCTGTCGATGCGTTTCGATTGTCCTTTTATTGCCTGAGTTATGCCTTCAAGGTCGTTCTCGCGAGTTTAAGAAAGCGGGCCAGATAAATTCTCGGGCGGACGCGCGCGTTCAAGGTCTTGATTAATTTCGCCCATTGATTTAGCGCGAGCTTAAGCGCGTAAATTTAGTCCCGCCCGTCCGAGGGCTCGCCTTTTTGCCGCCCTGTACGCTTTGCAGCGGCGCTTACTTCGGAGGAAGCGAGTGTATAATTTTCCTCGCGACGTCTAAAATGAGACTTGGGAACGAGTCTCGAAGTTAATTGGTCGACTTAAATTGTTCCGCGTGAATGATAACAGTCGATGTCGCAGTGCGCGCGGACTTTGAAAGAAGAGCAATTATTACATCTGTCTTTCGAGCATAAAAAAGAAAAAGAAAAAAAAACTGTGCGAACCGATTACGAAAATACGTGCATATATTAGCCGAAGAAGAAAATGACGGTATTTTCGAAAAAAAGATAAAAAAAAAGAAGGACCTTAGGATCGGAGACGACCTCTCCGCCGGCGCCGACGAAAGTCGTGTGAAAGTTGAGGACGATGTCGATGAAGAAGATGACGTCGACGATCGTGTCGACCACGAGCAGGAACACGTCCTCGCTGGTCTTGTTCTTGAAGGCGACGTTGTACGGCACCATTATCGCCGTGTAGAACGTGAGGCAGAGGATTATCCAGTCCCAGATGGCCTTGAACGCGCAGTAGTGGAGGAGTATGTGGGGCGGGGTCTTGGGCGCCTCCTGACGGTACTGCGGCATCACGTCCCCGCTTAGGGACATCATCTGCAAGCGGATTTTTCGGCGAGGATTGCTTAATTTTATTCGGGGAGGCACTCGCTGGGTCGAGGGCATTAATTTATGAGAGGGAGAGGGGTGGCGGACCGGCTATTAGGGGCGGCGAGGAGGGATGGGCTCGATTTGGATTCGGGTAATCCGCATTAATCCAGGTTTGATCCGAAATCGTGTCTCACCCGAGCAAAGCAGTTTAGATCCCCGGGCAAATAAATCCTGCGGACTTTGGGGATACACGGAGGCTGGGTTGGGGAAGGAATATGCTCGACTTATGTATACACTTCGGTGGCGGGACGTTTTTGTTTCAGATTTTTATGTTCGAAAAGTAATAGCTTGAAAACAATTGGTTGCAGATAAAGTTTTATGCCCTTTTATAATGTTCTTTATAGTTCTGATCTCGTTATAGATTGAATGTGTGAAAAATAGATTAAGTTCAAAATGGAAATTGCACGATTCAACTGTGACGGTAATTATAAAACTAAGTTTAGACCGAAAGAAATTTAACAAACTTAAATTGCATCATTACTTATTCAAATACCAGAGAAGCAAGGTAAACTCTATCATAATAAGAAAATAAGTGATTTGAAAGATAATGGAAAGATTAACGTAAAGAGTTCAATAAGCTTTTAAAGCATCCCTAGTTAGTCAAAAATCTATGTATATAACTCTGGAAATAAGATTTAAATTTTAGATGTTCGTTTGTAATTTAAAGCAGCATCCCGCGGTCCACCTTGAAGTAAATAAAGCTAAATATTGCTCAATAATAGTCTCATTTTTGCCGTAACTTATTTGTAACGACGTTAAACTTACGAAGCGTACCAATCCATACCAACTAAACGAAGAAAAAAGGCGAACGAGCGAATACTCACATGACCCAAGTGGGACTGCTTGGTGGCGACCGGTATCGCCGAGTCCTTGAGCGCCGGCAGATGCGAGCTGAACTGCGACACGAGCACGGACCTGGACCTCGTGACCGACCTCGCCAGCTTGGCGAACTTGGACAGGCCGCCCTTCGTGTCGTCCGTCTCGATCGGCTGCTTCAGGGCGGTGATGTCGCGGAACGTCAGCAGGAACAGGACCACGAGGTCCCGCTCGTTCTTGATCGGGGCGATCTGCAGCAGCAGCCATAGCGGCGTTTCTGCGCGTCGATCGGTTTGTTTTCGTGCAAAGAGACAAAGTTCACGCGACGACGTTAGAGACCGGCTGCCAGGGGTTGAGGCGCCGTACACGGAGAGATGACTTGGCGGGGGAGACAGAGAGAAAGAGAGAGAGAGAGAGAGAGAGGGGGGACTCAAGCGGTCGGTGCAGGTGGACAGAGGTGGACTTGGCTCGACCGACCGGCTCGGCGGCTTACTTACCGAGTCTTGCTTCGATCGGCGAGGCGCTGGTCGAGCCGAGACCTCCGCTCCGGTCTTGACATGGAACTGTTTTTTGGTACGGCGAGTGTTCGATTGTTTTGTCTATTCTAAGGCTAAAACACACTCGGCGGCGCGATCGATTGATCGCGCTGACATGCTAGACTCTTTTTTCGCTACTTCGAAAGTAGTTTCATGTTAAAACCAAATGAGTGAGATTTCATGGTAAAAGTGCATTAGGCGCGCCGTCCGTTAATTTTTATAAATATTTATGCGCTCCTTAAGCGCTCGCCGGGTTTCTCGCTCGTGCCGTTTATCGCTCAGCTTTTTACCATGAAATTCATTTCGAATGCTGAGCTCTCTCCGTGTACGTTTGATAATGAATAATTAATCAAATTTTAAAATAGAAATTAACATACTTTGCTATTTAATGTATTTACATCAGACTTGTAAGAAATATAATATGCATATACAATATATATAGTACGTAATTATGTTTGTTATCAAAAAAGCAAAATGCGGGAAATAAATGGAAATAACGTGCTAATTAAAAATCGAGCATTAAATATGTACATTTTTTATATCTGATAATATATGTACAGTTTATCAAAATGCGATTATTTTCTGTGTACTTCTCCTCGCATTTTGACGAGATATCTAAGTCTATCTAAGGGGAAGAAATATAATTTAAATAGTATTTTATAATTGTTGAGGTTATGGTAAGCTTAATTGCGCTGTATTATTATTTTTTTAAGCTTTGATTTTGCAAATGAATCGTTGCGAGAAGCGAATTATTAAACGTTCTTTTATTAGATCTTATTTTTTATCTGTGCCTTTTTTTACTATAAAGCAAATTATAATTTAAAGATGATTTTTAAAATTCATTTTTATTGAACAAAAAATAAAGTGCGTCATTACCTTTCATTACCTTTTGTAAAATAAAAAATCAAGCCTTGAAAACTAGTATTCACTATCACCTAATATTCTAATAAAATTATCAAGTATATGTATTAGTAATGATTAAAAAAGTCAGCTTCCCATCTCTAAAATTACATCCCCCTTTTTCCGAGGAACTCAATCCAACTTACCACAGCCTCGGTTAATATAACAAAGTTAAGATATAAAATTACAGTCTCTGTCATAACGGATACATAATAATTACAGTGTGAGAAAATGCTGAAAGGAGAGAGAGACAGAGAGATATCTAACGATAGTGGCGAGAAAAGAATACTCGAAAATAACGGATCGGGGCAAGGTAAAGTGTCTCCTCCGTCTGTGTCTGTGTGCGTGTGTGTTCTCGTGCGATACGAAACGATGCGCGTGGAATTCCGTCGCGCGGCACGAATGAAAGGGAATTCGCTCGCTATTACCTTTGAGGGGGTAAGCGAGAGGCCAAAAGAAAAAAATATTCGACCTACTTCCCTTTCCCCGAAACTTTGCTTTTCCTTCTCCCGCGCTTCTTTCACGCTTTGTTCGTCGCAGACGCGAAGCTCGATGCTTTAAAAAAAAAAAAGAGAAACGCGTTCGCTTTGCTGGTTTTATTGCCGGCGCTTTGGCAAAAATCTTGACGGTCGATGGAGTTCTTGTCGCACTTTCTTTTTTAGGCTGCCGATCGTTTTTCTGGCCGACGGGTGGAAAGGGGTAAATTTATAGAGAGAATTGCGCGCGGGGTTGTTATTTTAAATTTATGTAGGCGCGCCCGAGTCGTGTCAAAGGGGTTTACATGTATGCCGACCTGTTGAATTTTAATTAGTGGTTTCGGTTACATTACAAATTCGTTCGCCGACGTAACTTCCGAGGCTAAATTTAAACGAATTTTAATTTAATTTTAATGCCAGCGTCAAAACTTGTTCGGAGTTTTGGTTAGGTTTGAAGGCGTTAAAAATTCTGTTTGTGAAGAATATTTCACGTCCTCGACATGTTTATACATTCACGACTTCGCTGTTTAAATTATATTTGAATAAATAACGAAGCGAAATGGAAAAAGGCAGAGTTCAATCGATTTTGAAGTACGTTTGAGCGATTTTTATTCAAAACGATTTTAATCTGCTGTCGTTCATTGGCTTTGTAAAAAAAAATATAAAGTATATTTATTTAACAACGGAATATAAGATCATTCGTCTGAAATTTTTGCCAATAGTTATTTGAAACCCCATTTCTATGTAAATTGGATGTAAAATAATATTTGTTCAAAAGCTCACTTTATAGGAATTCGTTAAATACCGTTTTACCTATCAGATATTGTCTAAACCGAAAATATTATTTTAGCATCTCCAACGTAATGTAGTTTATTACGTATACGAGTTTAATTAAAATTAACGAACACGAACGAAATGAAATATTTTATAACAGCAAAGTTCTAACTATGAATTTGTAACAATTATTCGATTAACAGTTACTACCTTCATTCGTCAAAAAGCGGCCAGTCGGTAGCTCCAACCGATCGAAAATTGGTATCCGGTTGACAGTGCGCGCGTAACGTCAAAAGGTTAATACACCCATCGATCACGTAGTAATTCTAGGCCGCGAGCAAGACCATTAAAATCGAGCCTCCTCGGCAATAATTCGCCCGCGCCGCTGTTCCCGGCTCGGCGCGTTAAAATTTTTTACGAACGCGGAGAGCGCCTCCCGCCGCGCCGATTATCCGTCGCGCGATCGATAATTAGAGGCGTTCACCTCGTTCCTCTCGGGCCGCGTGAAAAGCGCCCCGGCTTTCACGAGCAGCGATCGCCGCCGCCGGCGACGCTGTACAGGCTGATCGAACGGCCCGGAGTTCTAAATTTACCTGACCCGCGACAAATTTTCCGCCTTTCTCTCTCTCTCTCTCCCTCTCTCTCTTTCTCTCTCGCGATCGACTCCCGTTTCCCGCTCGCGAATTCTATTTTCGGATCCACTTGAGCTCCAAAGAGGAAAGTTTACCTTCGGCGCCGTACAAAAAAAGCGCGCGCGTTCGCTGGCTCCTCTCGGGAGGGGCCAGGGGGGTTCAAAGAAGTATCCGCGCGACGATGCCTCTCGCTATATTTTTTCTTAATTAAAAAAAATTCCACGGCGCGAAATCTCTCCGAGAGCGGCGATGAATCGCGATCGATCGGCGCGCGAACCGCGGGGTGAAAAAGAGCGAGCCGCCCGCCGAAACGAGGAAGCGAGAGGACGAGGAGGAGATTGAAACGTTCGCGGCCCGGAAGTGCGTAAAGGGGGGATTGGTGTAACGGAGTAGTCTTTTTATTATGTACAGTCGTCGATTGAAATGTCGGTGTTTGGTTAACTGTCGCTTGTAATCGATATCTTGAATAGCTTTTAGCGATATTTCTCTGTACAGTAACTTTAGAAGAATGAAAATTGCCACGTACAAAGTGCTTTTTCCAAAATAACCTTTTTTAGGAAAGTAACTATTCAATTTAACTTAACAAAGAGACAAAAATGTTTAATTGAGTTTTACTATTTATAGATGGATTATAATATTTATATTTAGGATTTATGTATAAAAGGAACAAAACGTTATCGTAGAAGGATGAAAATAACTTCACTCTAATTTAACAATAAAACTGCACCGTGGAAAATTGAGTAAGCGTTCAAGCAGCGCAGAAAAAGTTTTCGAGCTGCGCGATAAGCGTCCACTCGCAATTTTCACCCTCATAAAGTGAAATTAATGTCATTTCTGGAAGCTTCATATTTACAAAATGAAGGTGTAATTGTGTTTGTGTGTGCTGCGGAGAAATTGACAAAACATTATATTATTACAAAAAGTAGAGGAGAATAGAGGACAGAACAGAAAAAGAGAAAACTGGCGTAGAATAATAATTTAATATACGCGGATGTAACAAAGAGGAGCCAAAACAAGGGGGGCCGCTAAGGAGAAAAAAAAAAAGATCGACAAGACTGTGTCGATTCTATACTTTGTTATTTTTTATTTAACTTTTTATTATACTCCTCTCGCGTCGCTTCTAAGCAGGTAGGGCTGCCACCGCTGCATATTGAACTTTCACCCCTCCCCCCCCTCTTTACTCCCCTTTTTCATCCCGAGCCTCGTCGGATTAGACGATCGACACTTGCTCTCCTTTTCTTTTGTCTTTTTAATCCGGTACTTTTCGGTTTAATTAATTTATTCGACGAAAATGCTAATGGAGGATCGTTCTTGTTTGTTTCGGCTTTAATTAAAAATTTTTAATTAGGTGATTAAGGGTGGCAGCCCTAAGTGCGCTGCGAGCTCGAGGTGACTTACAGACAGGATTTTCTCTCACGACTTTCACATTACCTCGTGGGGTACCTTTAAAAAAAATTATTATTTTTTATTATTCTCTTCCCTCGCTGTATGTTCTTGCTTGCTCGAGGAGGAAAATTCGTGCGCAATTACATTCGCGTTCGAGGAGGAGGCCTCTTCTCCCGCGATTTATTCACCGCTCTTTTTTTTTATAATTAATATGCCCATAATTCATGCACAAATTTTGCTCCTAAAACTATATAGTCTGTTGGGTTAGTTTCTAACATCGATTGCAAGTATGTACAGATGAGTGTGGTTTGCAAAAAACGGTCACATTCTTTAATAAAAAAACAGGTGTTTCTTTCTTTTTATTTATGGATACTCTTTTTAAAGTACAAACTCTTTTAGACATGTTTAGATTTTCATTTCAAAGGTGAGAGTGAGGGTCAGAAAAATAAAGTTACTTTCCAAAAACCAGAAAAAAAAACCAATAATCTCTTTGCAAAAATATATATATACTCGACATCGAATACTGAGCCAAAAAAGCATGCAATCGCATCTGAGCAATGTAGTCACATGAAAAAAAAAAGAAAAAAATTACATACACAAAGTATACCTATAGCTCGCAAACGTGTCTGACCAAACGCGATCTCATACTACTTGAGTGTGTGTCGACCTCCAAAACAGAAGAGCGCTAATCGAATCTATATACCGCGATATGTATAATCGCTGCTGTCTGAACGGTGCAATCGAATCGTTTCAAGTAAAACGGTTTTTTTCTGAATAAACTCATGTGTGTGTATACAGAATGCATCAAAGTGAAAAAGGGCGGCTGTCTCGACTCTTGTGTGTATCTGTGTGTGTGTGTGTGTGTGTGTATGAGTTCTGTTCTTAGCGAGAGGCCAATATACTCACTGTTCTTTTTGTAAAGCAAAATCTCGAACTGGTCGCAAATCTGTCCCTCGAGGCACTCCTCGATCCGCGAGATGGTCTCTTTGTCGGTGAGCTCGCCGTACATGAAGCTGCAGCGACATGACTTTTGCATTACCTGAGGATAAACCATAATTAGATTGTGCGTTTTATGACGTATTTTATATATATATATATATACCGGATATCGGCAAACTTGCAGCGAGACTTGCGGTTCAAAGAAAAAGCTCGAAATGTACAGATTAGAAATAATGAGTATGGAATTATTTACCGAATTAATGTTCTTTGAAACGCAAGCTTTTGTTTCATAATCCATTTAGGCTGATTTTATAATAAAAAAATGTATTTTAACGCTGATTTTATCTTGACAAGATTGATCAGGTACACCGCTTCAGATAGCGCGGATTACCTGTCTCTTTTGAATAAGTAGGTGTGAAATTCGGGTAAAATGAATTTGAAATTAAGTAAAATAAAAAAGTCCGCGATACGCAGTTTTATAAATAGATATTGATGCGAATTTAAATCTACCGCAGCCGGCCGAAAGTGATGCTTTAAAACGCTTACTCTCTATGTCTTCGAAAAGCGGCAAATTCGCGATTTCATACAACGGAAATTCAACAACGTCACCTTCACGAAACAGCTCCATTACGCGAGCTCGCGGCAGATGGCTTCCCCGAAAATATCTCGCGCCTCCCACGACAGCTCCCTCGGGCGATAACAGACAAATATAGCGTAAAAACAAGTCGACCAAATCCAAGACCGCGTCCGCGCGGCCGGCGCACGAAGCCGAAGGAATCCGGGGGAGGGGAGGTGCAGCTGCAGCCGCGCGAAGCCACAAATTAATTGTTACCGCGGACATTGGCAGCGACCACCCCCCCCCCCCCCCGAGAGCTTAATGCGCGCGCGTAAATAAGGGCGCGGCTGTCGGAGCCGCGGGGAGCCAAGATTCGATTCGCGAGAAGAGCGCGCGAGACGCGACTCTGCCGCGCGGGAGGATCGATTTTTTTTCTTTTTTCGGCCGCGGACGCGAGGCTCTTTTTTCGGCGGCCCCCCCCCCCTCCCCCCGTTGAAAGGCTCTCTCTCTCTCTCTCTCTCTCAAAAGTTCGCGACCTACATACGAGCTGCGGGGAAAAGCGTATTTCATAGGTGAAAGTAGATTTCGAACTGAAAAAGTATACGTTCTTTTTGCGCGCGCGTACTTTTCGAGGAATTGAACTTTTGCGTCGTTTTAAAGTTTTTTTTCTCCCCCCCGGGCGAACTTTGTACGTTTTACGTTACTCGAATTATCGATTTTTCGACTTCTGCTTTGCTGTGTTATATTATTGTATAACTTTAATATTAAACTATTTTCGACAAACTCGATCACTTATTATATTTATATCCAGTTACATTTAATTTGTGACATCTAAACGCAGATAAAAAAAGAACCGAAAGTACAAAAACGGTACCAGACGCGATAAGTAACGAGTGAATTGGCAGCGATTTAAGAAAAACTTTTAGCGGCGCATCTGGCGCGAAAGGCTTTCCCGCGCCGAGTTCAAACGGGGTCGGATAAAAAGTATCAAAGCGAGAAGGTTCTAACCTCGGCACGATTGTAGCCGGATATCTTGCAGAAGCTCTCGTTGCAGTAGACGATCGGGAAGTCGACGATCTGAGCGTTCGCCAATAGAAAGCTGCTGTCGGCTGAAACACGAAAGTATAGAAAGCGTGAGATTTACGCGTATCGCATTGTGGGGCTGCTGATAAATGAATTTCATAAATCGCTTTTTTACGCTCGTGGATATGTACGTATTTCCTGGGTCCGAGCTGCATTTTATCTTATAAAAGAGAATATCTTCTTCTCGCTGGTATTATGCATTGAGAATATATATTTTGCTTTGTAGGTTAACAATGAGAAGCTGGAAGTCGTTGATCTTTTTGAATAAATTTCCATTTTTCGTATTTTAGAATTCGTATTCATAAAGTAGTAGAACTAAAATGTTTTAATTGGCGCGAATGTAATTTTATAGAATCAATGATGGATTCTGAGAAAAAAATTTTTATGTTTGATAAAACTCTGTCCTACGTATTATAGGTTGTACATTTCAAGTAAACTATATTTTTTCTAGTTACATAACTTATACATACTTGGATATAACTTAAATATTTATACAGTCAAAATAATTGTCAGTCGCTTCGCGCCTCAATTCCATCAAAGTACCAAACAAAAATCTCAATCTAGCCCGCAGATAAAAAGTAAATCGGACGAGCGGCAGCAGTTCTCCCCGCAGAAACGAATACAGAAACTTTCCGCACTGCCTGCCCGGCTCGCAATCGGCGAAGGTACAATTTATTTGTAGCGTCGGAAGGGGGGGAGGCGGGCGCCGAAAACTTTCCGTCCTGGCTCGAAAACTCGACGCGGACAATACCGCGCCGAGGAAACTTATCGCGCCGTAAGCCGAAGGATTCAAAGTAATTTAATATTGTCGCGGGCCCATCCGCGCGCGAGTCCCCGACGCGCGCCGGCTCGGGACCGCCCGATTATTAATTCGGCGGCGACGACTTTGCCGCTGCAGCTCGAGGCTGCGGGAGCATCTCGGGGGAATGTCCTTTTGGACCGGCTGGGGAGGGAGTTAAATGGAACTGATTGCTTTTGGCGGTGTACTTTGAAGGGACGCGCGACGTTTGTTAAATTATTGTCAAATGGGTTCGAATGCGGGTTTAAAGTTATTTATTGGAGAATTTATGAACTGAACTACCTTTTTTCTTTGGGAAAGTAGCTATTCTTTTTGGAACGTGCACTGAATTCGGAGTAACGAATAATTCGAGGAAGGAAATTTCTGGGAAAAATCTTGTTTTAAAGCGGGAGGGAAACGTAAAATTTTCATGCCGTTTTTTGTTCAAAATTTTCAGGATAGCGCACAAGCTGCAAAGTTTGCATAATAATAAGGATCGCCGAGATAAAAATTCTAAAATATGTAAGCCGCTTTATTTTTTGGCTCCCGATGCCCTGCAGGAAAAAAAATACATTATATATCTATTTTAGACCCTTTCGAACTTTCTTTTTATCCCCGAGCAAACAGCACGTCGCTGTCTCGTTTCAACAAATGTCTTACTTCTGCGATTGACCCGGGAGCGTCTACTTTCATGCCGAGGCACTCGGCTCGCATTCAAATTCGGCAGCGATGAGTTTTTCTTTTCTTTTTTTTTTCTGCACGTGCACTTTGCCGGTGCGCGCGCGGAATTCGTAAAAAGTTTTTCTACAAATTTAATTTGGAGCGGCCAGAAAAAACGAGTCATTTTTAATGAGCTCGAATTACAATTAGACTGCCGGGATGACTTATTTAAAATGCATGCTTCAGCCATGAATCGTAGCTTAAATGTTAATCATAATATAAATATGCAAGTAATTGACTTAGCAAGTAGTGAAGTAATTGCATTAAAATTTATCGATCTAAGAAGCATTACAAAGATCGCTTTTCTCTGTGAAAGTTGGTTAAAAAGAGGAAGGGGGAAAGTACAAAGTGAAAAATAAGAAAGAACGATCGGGGCGGGATGTAAAAAGTGAAGAGTACAAAGAGAGAGTAATCGAGAGTGAAACGTAAAGATTGATGAGCTCGGAGGACGGAAAATAGATTCGGCTGATGTCTTTCGGTGCTGCTTTTTGCTTGTCTTTTAAAGCATTATAAAAAGCATCGATCAAAAAGTAATCGACAGCTCTTTTAATAATTTAAAGGCTATTGCTTCCAAGATGTACTACGTTCGAACAATGGAAAAAAAGCGTTTATTGACTGCTTCCGAGGGAATTATTCGGAAGAAATACTTTAGTAGCCGAATCGACTGAAATAACTCAAATTGAATCTAAAAATATATTCACTAAGTATCTCATTAAAAACCTCGAAAACTTTATAAATAATTTCCCTTCCATTAGCTTAAAAAAAACATATCCTCCGCAAAGCAGCGACATTCAAAACAAATCTAATGCCGTTGAACTTATATCCTTTGAGCCGAGCTTATATAATCCCCCCCCCCCTCGCACACCTTCCAAATAAACATCACCCCGCGTCCTCAAACCGCTCCCGGCTCTACGCCCCCCCTTCTCCTTCCCCAAAATTCAGCCGACAACAAGTAGCCGACAAGCGCCGCGAGACGTACACCAAATTTAATCCCGAAATTCCGCGGGGAAAAAAAGAGAAGAAGCGACTCGACGCGAGATCGCTCCATCCCCCCGCGCGGCTCTCTCTTTTGACTCGGCGGTTCGACACACAATGCCGAGCGCCACCCCTCCCCCGCCCTCTCGCGACGTCGATATACCCCCGGGCTCACGTGCGTCACGCCGCTTTACTCCGCGAGCGGAGCCGCAATTGCACGAGATGCTCTTCCCCGTCTGTCCGCGCGACGGCTCTGCTCGGAGGGAGAGAGCTGCCGCTGTTGCTTCTCGATCCTTTCTTTTCCCCGCGCGCGCGAGAGGCTGCTGCGGCTTTGTATCGATTGCGGAAACGAGGTTTCCTCGAGCCCGTCGTCGGCCCGGAAAGTTACTTCCCCGGCGAGAATTTTCAGAACGACTCTGCTCTCGACGCGCGCGGCGGATTATCCGTTTAGCGATTCTCTTCTGTCTCGCCGGAATTTCGGCGAAAAGGTTAATGGCGCTGTTACGGGGAAACGCAAGGATGAGCGGAAGAATTTTGACCGCTGAGACAGTTTTTACCGTCGCTTCGGCGACAATCGATCGGCGCTCGTTATTATCGAGAGCGACGGCAAATGTTATAATTTAACCTTTCGAGCATCCGCTTAATTAAGCACTCGTGCTCGGAGCACTGAATAATTACCGTGCAGGCGGGAATAATTTGTCGCGAATGCAAAAGGTAACAACGCTTTCTTGCCCGGGCGATCGTTGAAAAAAAATTTAGCGCGAGTATTTATTGGAGTATGAATAATATATAGTCGTGTGCCGGCGGGAGGTGCACTTTTACGTCCACTTAGGAGTCTATTAGGTAACTATGAATGAGAGCTTATGAAACCAGGTGTTGCGTAACTTCATTAGAATGTTAAGTGATTGCCTGCCAATTTTACGCGATTCCGGGTAATTATAAAGGATCCGGAAATGGGAAAAAGTTGCGAACTGCACTGAAGCTGCATTTTTAGAGCAAAAAGCGTGAATTCGGGTAATTTACAGCTAATAAACTCAAATTGCTTTTACTTTTTATAGATAATTCACGATAGAAAGGCTATCATTGGTTTTATATTATCAAATTTGATATAGGCATCAATTAAAGCAATATCATCGTACCTTGTGAAACTTAACACGTTAATGGGTCAACTTCCTGTCGGAAGATAGAAATTAAATGTTTCAAAGTTTAAAGCTGTCCTGATGCGCGTGACGCAACAAAAATCTTCTAATAATAAAATGAAAAAAATTTTCCGCTTTATAACCACCGGCTTTTTTAATTTCAATTATTCCATTGTTCTATTACTTTACTAATTATTTATTCCGCAAAAGATTCTATAATAATCGTCCAAACAAACTGATTCGCCATGCTACTCCCTCCTATTTGCCCATTCGTCATATATCTCCCTCAAAAACTCAACAAGTCTCCCTTCACCGAAAACTCGTTCGCTAAACATTACTGCAAGCCACACACGCCGGACTCCCGCTGCATCCAAATGAAACAACAATACCGGCTGCCGGGGGAAGGGAAAGGGGCGGGGAGGGGGGGGAGGTCTGCTTGCT
The DNA here is from genome assembly GCA_035582935.1 of Ormyrus thymus. NCBI lineage: Eukaryota > Metazoa > Arthropoda > Insecta > Hymenoptera > Ormyridae > Ormyrus > Ormyrus thymus. Next base: position 23,416,775 of record JAWWEM010000044.1, on the reverse strand, counting down.
TTTCCAAAAGCATTATTATCATGCGACGATCGTTAACCCGCGCGGAGAATCCAATCATCTCCGGCTCGTCAAATTCATACGCCGAAATTAGCCGTAGTTTCGAATTTCGTTTTCATTACAGCGCGCTCCGTCCCGCCGGAATCGAATTGGCGCGAGGCTTTTCGATTGTGATTAATGCGGCACGAGCGGCCGATGAGCCGCGACGAATCGATCGGCGGGGGGGAAAGATCGGAGGCCTTTTTTTCCGCTCGAAAGGCGGATCGATGCTCGCGGATTTTGGGAGCGTGCGAGAAGTCCGGATCTGCATGAAGTATTATGTGCTTTTGGAAGTTTATTTTTTTTTGTTTACTTGCTCTCTGAATCCGGATCAGTATGATGAGAGAATTTTCGAGTAAAAATTACCACCTAAATTAGGCTAATCGCAGGGCAATGCGATTTTCTGGATAATATTTAGCCCCTTTTAAAATAATATTTACTCTAATTGAGTAATTTTTACTCTACTTTCGAGTAAATTTTATCCTGAAAGGGACTAAATATTATCCAGAAAATTGCAGTGCCCTGCAATTAGCCTAATTTAGGAGGTAATTTTTACTTGAAAATTCTCTCATTGTCAGTGTAGAACTACTGATTCTCCAGTTACAGTTAGATCACTGCGGAATCAGTAGATTCCAACTATTAAATCAGTTGGAATCTACTGATTCGCAGCAAAATGTATATTTATATCTACTGATTACTTAAGAAAATTCACTGAAAATGATATTAATTAAACTGAAACCTTAATTAGTGCAGAGTATTTTTCTGATTTAATCAGATTATCTACACTGTAAAAAAAACCTTAAATGTAATGCATATGTGCTGGAAGTTTATTTCCTGTAATGCACTAAATTTAATGTCTTTACATTGAATTTAATGTATTTTACATTAAAATTACTATATATTTACATTAATTTTACATTAATTTTAATGTACATGTGCGAAATTCAAGGCAAATACATTATTTTTAATGCATTGAACTGGAAGTTTATTTCATTTTCCTTTTTACAGTGTAGCTATAAATGGTGAATCAGTAGTGTTCTCCTGATTCAGATCAGACATCTGCGCGAATGATTTATCGACGTAGACGTTTACCGCAAAACACTAAACACGAGTAAACAACTTAGACCCGTCTGCGCGCGCAATTGTTCAATCCGAAGTGAGTAGTGGAAGTCGTAAATAAAGCAACGTCAGCTGCATCGCATCGCACCGCGTCGGCTGTCACCGTACAACTGTATCTGTCCGACAATCCGTATTCATTTCTGCTAATGACCAATCCATTTACACATCGTGATCAAGTGCGCGAGCCTCCTCCGCTAAATCCACGACGGTCCCGCGCCTTCGGTTCGAATTGCCGGCTGAGAAGGAAGCATCTCGGATTCGAGTCATTACTCAAGCGACAAATCAATCTCCGCCGCGGAAGAGCCGCAATCCGACATTAGAAGCCAATTAATCGAAATAAAAAGAAAAAAAAGAAACAACTGGGCGAACAAAGGCCCTGGAACGAGAAATAAAGAGACTCGACAACGAGCTCGGCATCCTCTCTTTCCGCTCTCCGCGCGGCGGGCAATCTATCAGTGGTCGCGATCAAAACGGATTTCGTCCCCGCGAAAGCAGGGGGAGGGGGGGGGGAGGCGCGAGCGGTGAAAAGGGGAGCGAGGCCGCGCGTCCGGGGCGAATGTCGCGAAGGGCGACCGCGCGCTCTCTCCGATTGGCATCGGCGATCAGCCGGAGGCCGGAAAACCGGGGCATTATGCGCCGGGGATAAAAGCGGCCGCGGCGACTGTTTCTCCCGGCCCTGCGACCGACGGTTTTCCAGCCTCCGTCGCGCGTCAAGTGCACGCGCTTCTGCCGCGAGCGGGACGGTGCGTGGATTGATGATAACGGACGGCTTTTGTGCGCGGAGAAAGAGCTTGATTTTGATTTGCATTGCTTTGAGTGACTGAAAGGGCACGGTCGCTTTCAAGTGTCAGTTTGTTCACTCCCATACAGATTAATAAAAAACTCTTTTATTTTTAAAGCAAGAAGATTTTTCTAGAGCAGCGGTCGGTAGAAAAATGAGCTCTCTGCGTAGAAGATAGAACGTTTAATTTCCCACCATTCCAAGTCGGCCCAATAAATAAATCAACAATAAGGCTTAGGGGATTGAAAACTTTCCTAATTAGGACCAAAAAGCATAATAAAAAATTCAAGCCGGTCCACCTATACTCAATGACCCGTTAATTATCACCAATAATAACCCTCCATGTCTCTCTCTCTCTCTCTCTCTCTCTTGTAGCAAGCAGGCACTTTTGATTGAGTATCCACTCGAGAGCGCCTCTCGCCTACTTGTTGAAAGCCCATCGAGTCGACGCGCTTGCTTCGATACATAAAAGAATGCAAATTAGGAGCTCTCGCGACGAATCGAGATCGAGGCGGCAGACGACGCGGCCCCTGCCCGCGGGGCGGTGGGGGGGGGGGGGCGCGCTTCGCGGGCGATTGGCTTTTTTTCGGAGCGTTATCGATGGGCAATAGAGCTTGGAGGACGCTCGCGAGGAGATTCGCGGATAAAGAAGAAAAACGCTCGGCAGCGAGACTTCTGAGCCGCGGCTTAATTGTCGAGGGCTCTTCGGGGCGGCGAGGTTATTGAGGGTTAATCGCTGCTTCTTATGCATATATTTTGCAGCTTCGTTTTTAGCCGGTTCCCGAGGCGGCGGAAAATTATATTGCAAAATGTTTGCTTGAATTGATTATCATTGTTAGTTTGTTCTTTTTTGTTTATTATGTATAAATGTATGTCAAACGAGTGTAAATATTCTAATATAATTGACTCACCAGTACTTAGTAAAATGTAAAAATGTTGTTGTTCCAATTTTCAATACATAATTATAAAGAAACTAAAAGTATTATCTTATTAAATCAAGACTTTATAAAAACTAAGGACCCGATTCTTTTGTACAATATATTTCAGTCTCATCACTCCCTCAATTCTGTTTAGCGAAGCACTCAAAATAATAGACTTCCACTTGTAGAACACAATCCGCTAGCTCGCTCCCACCGACGGCAGCAACGGGGCGCGCTCCAAGAAAAACAGGAAAATATCGCGGAAACGGGATGAGGCGGCGGCGGCGGCGGTGAGGGGTCAAGAAAGAGCCGCAAACCGAGGCGAGAGGAGAAAAAAGTCGCAACAAAGAGACAAAGCTCCTCGCAAACAGAAGCCGGAAGGGGCGGGGAGGGGGAGGGGAAGCTCGCCGCAGTCCGATACCGCAAAATCTCTCGATCGGACAAGTACCGTTCAAAGGACACTCGAAATCCAAAGGCGGTGGACGCTTCGTTTGTGCCTGCACCCCCCCTCCCTTCGTTCCCCCGCCGGCGATCGATTCGGCAGCGAACAACGCCAATTGGCATTCGACTTTAGAACGTGCTTGTAATCGCCGCGACGGCTCTTATACTTCTCTCGGACAGTCAGCCAATGTGTTTTCGCTTGGATTAGCGGAGACTTTTCCTATAGGTGGTTGCGCCTTTGCTGAATCGGTTTCGGGGGGACTGTTGTCTCAAATTTAGTTCTACTTAATAGGAATTATAGACTTTGGGGGATGGCAGTGGTATCGAGAGCCGTTTTCAAAAGTTAAATTATGGTTACTACTTTTTTTTTTTATTTAAATACTGATACTATATTATAACGACTCGAGTTTATTTATTTATTTATTGTCCAGAGTAATATACATTACATTACATAGTAATAACATCGCATTTCAAATGTAATCCGGCAGAGGAAAATCAATTTCCTGTTCGCCGATCTGGTGATGTAACTTAAAACTAAAATACACAATAGATTACTAACTAACTTAAAACTAATATACACAATTTGCTTTCAAATACAATGACTTTTCGGAAAAAAAAACAAAAAATATATATCGCTTACATGTATATTTACAAAATACTATTTTAAAAAAATCCGTTACAAACATTTGTTTTTTCCGAAAAAAAAAAGAAAAATATCCGCTTGCAATCTAAAAATTTATCAATTTGAACAATTCACCGTCTTCGCGAAAAATCCACCTCGCACAATGCGAATTCAACCAGTTTCCATCAGCAATCGTCGAAAGCGGAGCGCAGCGCCAAAGTTAATTACTAAACGACAACAGAGCTATTTTTGCCCCGGCGCAATTATAATCGCGAAAAAACTACACCCCCGCCCCCCCTCCGCGCCGCGCGTTCCAATTAGTGGCTCGTTATTTTTGCAAAAGGTCCATTAAGAGCTGCGTCGATCGCACGTCGAGGGGCACTCGCGAAACGTATGTTTTCGAGCCGACGCGACTCTGCCGTCGCGCGTAGAGCGACGCTGCGGTCGGCTGAACCGCGGCTGTTTTCCACTGCTCGAGTAGCGTTTAGTGGCGTTTTACTTGGCTAACGCTTAGTTTCATTGCGCTCGGACTTGCGTTTATGGAGGATTGGACGCGCGGTAAAAAAAAGAATGTGTAAAAACAGTGTCTTTAAGCAAATAAAGCTTGATTACCTCGTTATTTCTGGAAGTAATCTTTCGAAAAAAAAAAAGAAAGCACTGTTACGTCACGCCTCCCTTATTAACGCGCGCATAAAATTTTACTCTTAAAAAAAGCCAGGCTCCGCACGAATATTCTCAAAAAAAGCACGAGCTAAGCAAAAAATTCGCGGCCGACTCTCCGCTCCTCTCGAAATTCATCGCGCGCCATCGCAATAAAAATAGTTCTCCCAACCTCGACAACATTCCCGGCAACAAAAAAAAAAAAAAGAAAAAGAAAAAAAGAAAGAAAGAGCCGAGGGCGAGCGAAAGCTCACAGCTCAGCAAACATTCCGCGCCGCAGCTACTTCTCGATTCCCGTCCAGTCGCGCGCCCCGTTTCTCCGCGAGCGGAAAAGAAAAAAAAACGTAATGGCGGCTCGCCGCCCGGAATTTAATCGGGAATTATTTTCGACGCGGGGGGCCCGCCGGCAATTACGGCGACGAAAAGTGTAGGGTAAGGGAGCGGGAGGGAGAGTGGGAGAGAGAGAGAGACTTTCATTGCACGAGGCGCGCATTCTCGGCATTTTAATGGACTTTTCTACTTAGAAGCCGGCCAAGTGCCCGCGAATATTCCTTTCCAGCGTTTCTAGGCGAAAACCTTAACCCTCTCCGCGCGCGTAGAAGAAGCGCAACCTTCCAGAGCCGCGGTGAGCTCGCCTCCGCCGCGGCCGAGGGGCCGCTTCGTACGCCTTTCCTCCGCGCCTTCGGGCGACTGAACGTCGGGAACGCCGGATGGATTAATAATGCAGGAGCGACAGCGGTGCAATGGTGCTTTTGCTAAATTTCGACCGGCCGATCGCGGGGAGGAGGCGAAGGTGACGGAGAGAGGAGACTGGTTTCGGACTGGGCCTGTAGGTTCTTTAGCTTACGGGATTCTGATTGTCGACGCGTCGGTCTTTGAAAAATAGAATGTAGAGTACGAATTAGATCGATTTGTGCTAAAAAATTATTTTTGAAATATTAATCCGTATTAAATTAAATTAAACGCAGTAGTAGCAGTTTTTTTATGTGGGATGGAAGAAAAAAGTCACTCCGCAGCTTTTTCAATAATAATATTACGCAGCCAGGCGGAAAAGCATTTTTATGCATTATCCCGGCATTTTTAAGCATCTCTTGAATATTCAGCTGAATTTCCTAGAACAGCGAGCTGCGCGGTTTCAACGCAGAGAGGATTTATCCGACCGGCCAATATTACGTGTACATTCGTCTGTCATATTACGTTTAATATACAAGCTTAACTTTAAATACCCGCCTGCATAAGCATATAGGTAACGTCATTGAGTTCCATTTTCGTCGTGTCAAAGCAAATAAAAATATACGCTGCGGTCGCGAACAGCTGGTGTGTTTATTCTTCGCTAATCACGTCCGCATTTCCATCAAAATGACGATCTGACGTAGTCGCTGATAAGAGAACTTCTCTTCTAACGTTTTTAGTACAATTAGTTTCAGAATCGAGCCGCCGCGGCGCTTCCGAAGTTCCCGGTTGTAAGAAAAAGAAAAAAAAAACGAAGCATTATACTCCTCTTGCAATAACAAAAAGAGTCGGAAATGTATGTCAGCGGCTCGATTCTCATTCCAAGAGAATATATCTCCCGGCAGCTCGGAACCGCCAAGAATTATCCAATCTCCCCCTTTGCCGGAGCGCATTTTCCCTGATAAACACGCGCGCGCATTCCGCTTGATGGAAATACTTGATAAAGGCGCGAAATAAAGAAAAGTCGGCGGACTCCATTGAGGCGAAAGCTTTTCTCTCCGCGCGCGCGCGAGAGAGAGAGAGAGAAATAGTATCCAGAGCCCCGAGAGCGCGGAAAGCCGGCGAGGTGACGGGCTAAATTAAAGTGGCTGCCGAGTTAACCGGCACAAAGGGAAAAAGGATCGCGCGGGATAAAAAGCGGGAGGCGGCGGACGAGGGGGTCGGGAGAACATCGGCGGGAGGAGACGGGAAATGAAGAGGCTGCGGCGGGAAAAATAATGGCAATTTCTGGATTAGCCTCCTCTCGCGGACACTTTTGTTTTCGAGTTATCTCTGATAAATATACTCTGCTATAATGTTTGGAACATTTTTTAGATGGAAATGAGACGCGGATTCAAGTCGGAGCTGGATTTATCTCGCCGCTTACGTCATATCGTGACGCTTTAACTTTAATTAAGAGTATAAAAATTTTGTAATTCATCGAAATTTATATCTTCTTGTATTACGCAACTACTACTAGAAAAGAATAAATTAAACTCTCGCCTCTCGCTAAAATCTAAAACGGTCGTCGAGGCAGAGAAGCAGCGAGAATTTTCGGCGCCTCGCGCTCTCGACGTCATTACGCGGCGTCACCTCCGGCATCAGGTCAATCCGCGCGGCGCCTGCCTTCTCATCGGCCCACTTCGTCGCCAATCCTGTAAGAACGCTCGGCCGCGCCGTCGGTAACTCAAGGAAAATTCGCCCGCCGAAAGCGCGATCGAAGACCCTTCTCCCTCCCGTCGTCGTCGGCGATCAGTCCGGACTCGGCCCCTTTGTCCCGTCCCGCTCGAGCGGAAAACAGCAATTTATAATCGTCGAATCGACTTGGCGAGAAGAGCCTCGCGCCGCCGATGACGGAGAGGCTCGACGAACGATATGCAACGAGCCCCGCGCGCCGCGCCGTCGGGGGAGCTGCGCCCTGATTAACGGCGGCGAACACCCCCACATCGAGCGCGCCGCCGGATGTTGGGGGGGGCGAGACTTTTTTAACGCCCCGACGTGACCCGCGGGAACGGCCGGTTTCTCGCGCTCATTCGTTATCGCGCTGATAGATAGTGCGGCCGGTGTGGCTCACGTCGGTTCGCGGTGTTTGGCCGCTTTTGCTTTTTGTAATGAGTTGCGACGGTGTCGAGGAGGGGGAAATTTAAATCTTACTGTATTATTGCGGTCTGGAGTTGATTTAGTTTTATTGAAATAAATTAATCCTATTACTGTTAGTTTGTCAATTTGTATTACGTAGTGATTAGATAAAATAGATTATATTGTATTAAAACGTCATTTAGTGGCATAATAATTTCACGAAAACTAGCCGATAAATCTGAATTAATTAGAATGATCGTTCATTTTTCCATTAAATCGGAATTGAAATTAAATTTGAAAATTTACATGAAACGAACCAGCAGTATACGTAGGCTTTATAACTAATAAGTCGCTGGTAGCGCTCAAATTCTTGAGAAATCCTCCTTCCTAGGCGGCCGATTGAAATTTTTTCAATCTGCGAATGGACTGCAGTCTGACCAGCTGCGACCTTATCTACTTACGTGCTTTGTCCGTTACCCCGCGTTTCATCTTACTCCGGACCATTAGCTTTTCTCCCCCTCCTCTTTGCTCCGTCGTCTGCTTCAGAGAAACAGTTTCTACAAGTATACAGAGCTGCGCATTTTGTAAATTAGGCTATACGTCTCTATTATCCGAATCCTACACTGAGAGAAAAAAAGGAGTAAAAATTACTATTCTGTATCGTAACTTGAGATATGAGAAGAAAAAAAAAGAT
>JAWWEM010000044.1:23393332-23408612 GCA_035582935.1 Ormyrus thymus | reverse complement strand
CTAGTTGTATAAATGCACAAGACGAAGCATCGAAAGTAAGTTGAATTTTCATTTTTCATCCAGCCTACTAGTAAATCAATAGGCAGACTCACCAAACCCACTCTTGCAACCTCTTATTCGTCATCCAGCCAAGAAGCTCATCTGCAAAGTCCTCGCCATCCTCCGCGCTCGCGAGTCGCGCCCTCGCAAACAATCCGCAAGCGTAAGAAGCTCGCGCGTCCCTCGCGAACGTTTGCCCCGCCGCGGCGAGTAGCTCGCTCCGGCGCTCCCGGCAAACCAGTCGTTTCCTCCAGATACGAAGGCCGCGCGACGCGCCAACGCACGCGTCAGCCGAGAGCGGGAGAGGCAAAGGCCGCTTCAAGCGCTCGCGCGCACGCCCGCGGTATTTCGGAAATTGCCGAGACGGCGGCAGAGCGATCAAAGGAGGGCGGGCAGAGGGGGAGGGCAGCGAGCTGTCGCTGAGAGGGTGCTTTGCAGGGCGAACGGGCCGGACGGGGGCTGATTTGCGCGGGGAAGGGCGGATTTTGAAATTAATTTTCCGCTGGTCTTCCAGCAGATTTTGGATTTATTTTACCGACGAATTCAGATTATTAGATTAAAATTTTCGCCGAGGTACGAGTTGAGGGAAGCGATGATAAATTGGCTATCAAGAATTGCTTTTTCCACCTCGAGCAAATGGAGAGAGGAACTTCATAACTCATCGCACCCAGCGAATATTTTAACCATTTAACTTCAATTTCCATTAAAGTAATGATTTCTGCCATAGTGCTCGAAAAAGAAAGATTCCGACGGTATTACATAAAATAAATAAAAGAAAATTCGAGAAATGAAAAGTAGTTTATTAGCCGCTATCTGCATATCACTCTTACTATCGATCGACACACTTTACATATTCCGAATTCCTCTTAAAATACACAAAAATTCTTTTTAAAGCCCGAAGATTTATCATTCCTCGCCTCGTCGTCCGTTAAAAAAAGCAGACGCCATTCCGGTAAATTGCCCACCCAAAAAGCGCCAGGAAAAGCAGAGCGAGAGAGAGAGAGAGAGAGAGAGAGCGGCCCGAATAAATACCCCGACGTAACGGCGCGCGATGTCGGCCGCCGCGCCGTTCTTGCTCTCGCGCTTTTAGCGCGCGAAAAAAGCGCACGGTCCTTTGTACCTGCCGCCTGAATTTTCGCCCCCTCCCCCCCTCGCGCCTCGAAAGCTTCCGGGCGAGGCGCGGAGAGCGCAGGTGGGGAAAAGCGAGCGCGGATTGATCCTCGCTTCGCCGTCGGAGTAATTACAAGTTTTAATTGATCGTTACCTCTTTTTTTTCGAGTCACACCCGGCCGCCTCTCGCTTTCCCGCGGGCTCTTTTGCTTTATTATTTTAATGGCGCGCGTCGGTGAAGTGGCGCTTGTTTAATTGCTCTGAAAAAATTATGCGAGCGCCGGGAATTCCGGACGAATGATGTTTGTTAAATTAAGTTAGGATTTTTGCTGCGCGGAAAATTCGAAATATGTAGATCTTAAAAAAAATTATCGATTTACGTTTAAGTACAAAAATTATTAAATTTTAACCGCAAGGACGTATTATTCTCCAAAGAGTCAGGCGACTCAAAAAAGGGTCTTAAGAGCAAAAATAAATCGCGGCTCGATTTAAAAGCAGCACTGCGGAATGCAGGTCATTAATTTATTTCGAGCCCCACGTCGTACTGCGCAGCACACAGACACCGGCCGTATTCCAGAGATTTACAATGCCACCAGTTTTTTTCCCACGTCCATCATAAAGCCGGAGCGGGGGGGCTATAAGCGTTGTCGAGCGGAAGGGGAGGCGAGTCTTGGCATAAGTCGAGGGTGAGTCGCAATTATATACATATATATATATATAGATATGAATCACGCGATCGGCAGAGGCGGCGAGGAAGAGCGGCAGGCGGAGGTCCTTGGATTCCCGACGGCTCGTCAAGCCGTTGACGCCGAATTTGTTCTTTTTTTCTTCCTTTTTTTTCGCCGGAATAAAGAGATCGCAAATAATTATGTATCTCGCGTGCGGGAGAACGCGGGCAAAGGGGGTAATTGGATGAGGCGAAGGTAAAGGCTTGATAATGCCGCCTTTAATCAAGCTTTGTACCCGCAGAGGCGTCGTATTCAAGTCGCGGCGTTCGTTATATTTTTCCGTTCTTCCGGCTTTTCTTTTTTCGACTTTGCGTTCGCGGGCTTTTTCCTCCGTTGTTGCATTCATTAGCGCTTGTAAAAACCGGCCGTTTTCTCGCGCGGCTGCCCGGCGGAATCCCGGACGAGAAAATCGAGGTAATTGGGTTTTTGAATTTAAAACTTTGTACGCCGAGGATTTACACGGCGGCTTTTCTCAGATTTCAGCGGAGTTCGGAGATGCATATTGATTTTTTATCGTGACTTGTTAACACACTACCAGCGCGGGGAATACCGGTCCTCCAGAGAAATAATCGCACGACCTTCTAAATTAATAATCCGACCGGGAGTAGCAACCGTATAAAGTATGTCAAAAAAAAGAAAAAGAAAAAACTTTCGTCGGTAAATCGTCGAAAGCTACAAAATAAAACGTAGACTCGCTCCAATACGATCTAGTTGCAATTGAAAGTAAATTCAGGCACTAAATAAAATTCGCCGAAAATTGATTCAAAAGCATTAGCTCCTAATCGCCGAGTGTCAGCTCTATTTATACACTGGCCCGCCGAAGCGGAGCCTATCTTTAGAAGCCTCCCACCGCAAAAGAGGCCGTTTCATTTCCTCCCAATTCATTTCCCCCGAGTCGCAGTCCACCCGTGGAAGGTCGTACCCTCGAAAAAAAAAAAAAATAGAAGAAAAGAAGACTGGCAACTTCGCGAGTCGCGAGCGCGCGCACCCCGCCGCCCTCGGCAAGATCAAGTTGAAGTTTATGCTCCCCCCCCCTCCCGTACTGACAGACAGGCCGCGGCTGCACTCGCTCGCGCCCACGCGAATCCTCGGGATGTATATGTACATGTATTCGCGCACCGACGGAGGGGGAGTCGTTTGACTCGCGCGACGATCGATCGGGCCCCAAAGCCTTGTAAACGCGATCGCGCCACGTGCGAGGGAGAGAGCGAGCGGCTTTGCGAGAGGGCGGCCTCCTGCATTTTTCAGAGATTCGCCGCTTTTTGAGAAGCGCCGAGGTCGGTCGCGCGGGCGGAGGCGTGTGTATCCGGGGTGAGTTATCGGGGGGCTGCCGGCATTGTTGCCGCGAAGGGACGATCTTCGGCCTGGCTTCGACTGAAAATAATTTTCAGCCGGATACTCGGAATTTTTCAGGTCGCTTTATTTATAATACTTTGACGCTTCGCCTTGCGCTCGGGGAACTGAAATCGTAGCGCGCTTCCATAGATCGCAGCGTCATCTCGGGAAGCTGCAACGCAATATCTATTGCCCGGAATATTGGTTAAAACAGAAATGAAATTAAATACACTCGAGGGGAAGAGGAGAAATACAAAAAGCCCCGCGCTAGAAGACAGTAGCATCGGAGAGCGACAAAAAAGAGTGCGGTACAAACAAAAAGTGGCAACGAAGCGCGGAGGGGGGAGGGATGGGGGCAAGAGCAGCAAGGAGATTCATTCCACCGCAATCAGCGACGTAAGGAGAGTGAGAGAGTCAAAGGAGCCCCGAGAATGGACCCGTTGAAACGGAATTAACGGCCGGAGATTTCGTGGAAACCTGTCCATTCTTTCCCCGCCGAGGACGGAGCAGTTCCTTTTTTAATCACGCAAGACACTCCCGCGCCTACAGACCCTCTCGATTTTTCTCCCGAGCGCGAATCTACGAGGGCTGCTGCTGCAGGTATACACTATATATGTAGCGGGGCGAGTTATGGCGCGAATTGTTTGGGATCCAAGCCTGGAAAATTGCTTTCTTCTCTCTCTCTCTCTCTCTCTCTCTCTGTTCTTCGATTTATCGAGCCGTCTGGATGATTTTTGAGTGCCGGATCCGTTTCCAGTTTGGCGTGATTTCGATTCCGAGGATGTACTGCGGCGACGGTATCGGTGTGAAGCTGGATGGGTTCGTTGGGGCTTTTTTTTTTAGATTTTTCTGCTATTTTTGCCGGCTTGAAGATTGACTTTTGAACGTTGGATTTTTATCTAATAAAAAAACAATGGTTTTTCCTAATATATCTCTAATTAAAATATGAATAATATAAATAATTCTGATTTTTAAAACCTTAAAGTTTTTAGCTTTAATAAATAAAAATACAATATTAATACTTTTTAATATTATTTCAAAAGAACGATTTCATTCCGTAGGAAAAACAAGATATTGTGTACTATTGTCACGACGTCAGTCGGATAGAAAATCGACGAGTCTTATAAATCAATACCGCAACACAGATATATGATCGAGTGCACGACAGAGCCAGATTGGTACGATCCGCGTCTGTAATGAAAAACAAGAATCTCATGTTTATCAAATGAATTTCGCGTATACAATCAAAATCGCCAGGGCTGTATATTTTTTGGCAAGAGGCCGCCGAATTTTTATATTGTTATTCAAAATCGAACTTATCGACGACCGTTACTCCGCGAAATGCCGGGCCGAGGCTCTCTGTGCAAACCTAATTTGCATGCCCTAATAATTCATGTTTAATGCATTCGAATGTTTTGTAGAGCCGCGAGATAGCGGTGATAAATTGTATAAACCTCCTTTTAAATTAATATCCGCTGAATTCAAATTTTTTTCCCCCCGAGTCCTCAGAGGCGCCGAGCTCTTCGGCGCGACGAGGCCACTTTCGCGCGGTCCGCGAAATTTCGGATTGGAATACAAAAAGATCCGGCTCGAAAGGAATAATCCCGGCCGCGCGACGTGCGAAGCGGAGCACAATAGCGGCGGGATCGAGAATGGAAACAGGGACGATTCGCTCGTCCCGTCGAAGCCCGACGTCGCGTATGTTTTATCGCGCCCGGAAGTAGTTCGCTCGCCGCTCGAGGATTATTTCTCGGGGCGAAGCGGGAACAAGGCGCGCGAGTAAGGCGGGAATAATGGGCAAGTTGCCGTGGGGGCGAAAACAAAACGGCGCGCCGCCGGGAGCGAAAAAATCGAGAGCTGCGAGAGTCGTTAAAGGGGGCGATTTCTCGCTCTGTCTTTGTGCTTTTTTTATATACGGGAGAGAATCGCCGGCTTTATTAACTAAGGCTCGTGCGCTTTATGTCTGGATGCTTGCAAAGGTGCCTTGGCTCGGAAAAGGCTTGTTGTTTTATCGCTTTGAGGCGACGAGCTTCTTTTTTGTCGCTGTTTGGTAATTTCCTTTATTTGTTTAAAATTTTAAATTAGTTCTTTTAATAGTTCAAAAGAAATTGCCGACAAAGCAGAGTGTATTAAAATTAAAATAATTTTCTCGCAACGTAGGCAGAAAGTAGTTAGCTAATGGAAAATTATTCTAATCCACCGGCCTTCTCTTTAATCGGCTAATTCACGGTAATGAACGTTTTGATTTCTCCCAAAGTGCCTTTTAACGAGGGCTCTAAAATATGTAAACATATGTAATGCCCGCTACTGTAACAGGCGAATAAGTGATGTAAATAGCACCGTCAACGAATGCAAAGTTCCCCTTAAAACAAGCAATTTCCACGCCGATAAAACATAGCCCCGGCGCGGGTCATTCGAAAATGGTAATGCATTGCGCGGGTACCTCCCGGCCACTAAATCAGAGTTCCATTGTTGTAATTTAGTTCGATTGAAGGTTAGCTATAAACTGGCGATTGTTACTTTACGCCGCCGTAGGCAGTTATTAAATAGTCATCGAAGCTACTACCGAAGGCTTTAGGGGCCATTGCAGTTTCGCAAAAAAGCCGGGAGGGCTCGTACGACTACGCGGGTCCCAATTTATCGCCCCCCCCCCCCCCTTAAAGTAGACCGATGTAAAAAAAAAACGAAGTCATAAAAGTCGAGAGTCTAATCGATTTTGCTACCTTGATTTTTTTTTTCTTCGTTTTTGCGTTACTCACAGCTCATTGACGACTCCTGAATTCGAGCGATCTAACCTTCTCTTTTTTTTGTGGAGACCACTAACTCATCTCTGGATTTTTTGCGCCTGCGAAACTAAATTTATACGGGCGCCGGGTAAATTTACCGCCTCCTTATTTAGATAAGATTTTTTGGAAATTTTCTTAAATTAAATATCCTTTACGTGACTACAGATATAGGGTCTTTTCTTTAATGTTGCTATTTAAGTTATAACTCCAGTAATTCAACAGGGTTTTCATCTGAATGTAAGCTGTAATAAATGGTAAGAAGGAGGGCTCGCAAAGAGTTGCGGTACCACTGCTTTTACCGATGAACGCGAGACAAAGAATAGGACACGTCAGTTCCTTTGTTTTTACTACTTGATAAAAAAAATTATACAACTTATATCTTCCTCTGTAGTAATAAAGTACGACTTCCAGCTTCTTTATCGTACTTATTATTTTTTTTTTTGTAAGAAGATAACACACTGTTAACCAACATTTCTTTCTATCTATAAGACAACTAACACGAAATATTTGTCATTACATTTTGAGAACTAAAAGAATTCCAGCATGCAAAGAAGTCGTCCCCTCTTCAGCTGTGCAGCCGATTCGCATCGTCAACGCGGACTCCCTCATCCATCAGCCGCTTCATCAGCTCGGCACAGCGAAGAGCGAACGCCTTCCTCGCACCGCCGTCAGTCGCCGCGGAAAAGAAAAGCAAAAAATCCTCAACAACTCACGTTGGCTGCTGCTCCTCCTGATGATGTTCTCCAAGAATGTGTTTTGCGGGGCTACCAGGCCCCTCCGGCCCCCGGGCATCCTTCTCCAGGCTTAGGCTCTCCCTTCTCCTCTCGGACGCGCGGCGCACTCACACTCCCGTCGCCGCTATCCGGGGCCCCTCTTCCCCTCCCCCTTCAGGGGAGCGGCGACCCCATAACCAACGACAATCTCCACCCGCGCACAGTCGCTCCGCGCGGCGGGAGGGGCGGCGGCGGCGGCGGCGGCGGCGTTACTATTTACGGATCGGCACTCGCGTGTCCGGCACTCGCGGATTACGCGGCACGACACTTCCTCGCTATCGCTCTTCCTCTCTTGCGCGAGGAGGCTGCGGATGAGCCGGGCGGTTCGGCGCGCCTCGGGGGATGACGGGCGCGCTGATGGACGCCTTCTTCTGACTTTGGGACAGAAAACGAAGGGGGGGATAATGTGATTAGAGCGGAAATTTTGCAGCGGCGGCCGTGGGGTGTTTACTTAGAAAATCGTTCCATGTCAAGTCTTAGTACGATTTTTCGAAAGATCGAGTAATGGAATAAAACAATTCTCTAAGGAACGTAGATTTTTTTGCATCAAAAATTTTATATCAAATTTTATGTTGATGAAATTTCAAGTGCGCCTGCATAAAATCCAATGTTTAGAAAGAAAAAAAATTAAATTCACGGTAGATTTGCATTAACGCACACTTGAGACTCAAAAGACTTGAAATTTAACCGAAATTGACAATTGTACAGCTCAGGGTCTACATGTACACTACACAGCCCGTCGTGAAAAAGCTGCCGCAACAACGTACCTCGGGGTCAGGCGAGTTGTCCGTGTCGTTGATTCTCCAGGGGTACGTCGGTCACATCGTCATCCGCGGCTCGATTATCGTCTCGCTCAGCTCTGTGAGTGGCCGGCTCGGCTTAGGCGGCTCGTCCCCGGCTTTCGCGGCCTCTAGCCGCAGTCCATCCAGGAGCAGCTGCAGGGACGAGCGGGACGAGGGCGGCGCTGACGGGGGAGGGCGCCTCGCGCCCTCCACATCCTCGGCCTCCTCCTCGGAGTCGCAGTTGCAGCCGCCGCAGCCCGAGGACGCGGGCATCCTCGGGGGCTGCCCGCCCCTCGAAGCGCCCCACTCGCCGCCGGGCCCCCCTCGACAACCCGGTCACATGCTCGCAGCGACGAACGGAGCCCAGCTGCCTGGACGCGAGATCCTGAAACAGGCCCGGGGGGCGAACTCTGCTGAATTAGGGCTTTTCTCTTTCGAGGCTTGTGATTCGGCTATTTTTGGATGTAGGGCGGCTGTTCTGGTTTAAAGCGCGGACTCGAGCTTCCGGGCAACTTCGTCTCTACTTCGCGACTGCACATTACGGAGGGCGCGAAGTTTAACGACTGTGTATATATACGCTTGCGCGACACCTTCACGCATGTCAGAATCCGGTGCCAACAGTTTTTTTTTTTTACAACCCTCTCGGCAGTAAATTAACCGCATTGTCCTCTGGCGAAATTCAATACGCCGAGTGGGCCTCATTATTTCGTAAGCACACCCCGTGCATTTAAAAAGGCAGCTTTATCCAAGTTAAATTTTATTCGAGCCGTTCGGTGGCTTTTCTTTTTTAAAGAGTTCTTTGCGATTAAAAATTGACGTTAATTGACTGCAGTAAAAGGTTAGCGAGAGCGTTCGAGCAAATGTTATTATTCAATACAGCGAGGGTTTAATGGCCGAGGGGAGACGCAAAAAAGCTGGTAGTATTTCACCAGAAGCGTTACTCTCCGCGGGCTCCAATTGCCGCAAATTGTATGATAGCATTTTAATATAAGCATAGAATTTAAATAAACATCCCTCCCGCTGCAATATAAATGCAAACGGGCTTTGAGCGTCCATTTATTGCCGGCGGTCGTTTCTTATTAAAGCCCATAAAAGAGTCACGATAAAAAAAGCGCCTCGCGTTTACTATTTACCGCCGCGGAGGCCCCGGCGTAAAGAAAAAAAGGAACGGGCATCGGAGCAAACGGATTTTTCTTAAAGTTTCAGCGAGGCGAGCGCGCAGCCCGTTGAGCTCGGCGCAATTTCGCGCCTTATTCATAATTCGGCCCCGGCCGGACGGCCCTGTCGTAAATACGGCCGCCGAACCCGCGAGGAGAAAGAAGGCGGGAGGGAAAATCGTGAAAGATTGATAAGAATTCGGAGGCTCCGTCTGAGATAAGAGGCAGAGAGCGGCGGGGGGAGAGGGAGGATTTTGTGGAATCTCCAGAGCGTTCATGCGATCTGGTTGAAAGATATATCCTTGAAAGTTAGCCAGCTTGAAGCCGCTTGTCATTAAAAGTTTGAAAAAATTTCGTAGGACTTGGTAGGTTTTTGAAACCAGGAATTTTGAAGAGTATTGATTTCGTTTGCGAGTGGTATAGTAAAATTTCAAAGCAAGGTAAAAAGACTGAAGGGTTTTGAAATTAGGCGTAAATCCACGCGATCAGCAACGTCTGTAAATTTTAACGCACTTCGCGGTTCTTTGCAAAGGTCTTTAAGTCGCGTAATAAACAGCTTCTGCATTAAAAATTGGATTGGAACTCTTGCGGGGGAAACAAAGTTTTAAATGTGCCTTTGAACAAGGACGTTGCAACCGGGTTAATCATGTCTTCCATTCTTGATTAAAATCTCAGCGCTCCTCGTTTTTAAAGATTTCAGAAGATTTGAAAAATTGAAGTGGGTTGGTTTTTAGAAAATTAGGTTGTTAGTCATATATTTCGTTCCTTAGAAAATTAAGTGACTTTCCAGCAGTTCTCGCTTCCCTCCGGCTATATGACTTAAATTAAACTAAAAATAAGAGGCGTCCTCAAATTGCTAAACAAGAATAATTTCGGTAATGGTTTGGATTAAACAATCTCGTAAATGGTTGTCTTTAAATTGGGGTAATTTTCTTTTCTACATTTTAAAGAGTTTAACTAAGTTCTACTCTGCTTTTGACCCTTTAAAATTACAAGAATAAACGTTTCATTCCGAACGAAAAGTAGACTATTTTTTCGACATTGTTCAACAAATTGGCTATTTTCTTCCCTGAAATGGATTCAATTTCCAGCAGCGTCTCTCTAACATGCCGTTATAAAGAAAATGTGCGAATTTATCACTTCTGCTGTATTGATTTTCTTCAATCTAATTCTTTAGACTTCCAAAACCATTGTTTCCTACTCCAAAAGTTAAACGAAACATTCCTAAATTAAGAAATTCATTGTCTAACCAAAAAACTAATTAAAATTACTCAATATCCTTCTTTAAAATTCCAAAAGTATGTCCAAATACAAAAATTATGATAATTAATTGATAAATCCTTTGCCAAGCATCGCTAGCGTAAAACTTACGCAATCTAGAAAAAGAGGCGTAAGCCCAAAAGTCAATTAATCGCCAAAACAAAAAAAAAAAAAAAAAAAAAAAATAATAA
This sequence comes from Ormyrus thymus, assembly GCA_035582935.1. Taxonomy (NCBI): domain Eukaryota; kingdom Metazoa; phylum Arthropoda; class Insecta; order Hymenoptera; family Ormyridae; genus Ormyrus; species Ormyrus thymus. Next base: position 23,398,451 of record JAWWEM010000044.1, on the reverse strand, counting down.
CATCATAAAGGAAATGACAGACGGGGCGGGAGAGAAGGTTCGTTACCGCCTTACGTAACACCGCGCGAGTAACGATTTTAAGCGCCGAGCGCTCATTTCTCGCCCGCGTGCGCGGGACGTCCGCTCGTTTTGAAAACGGATTTCCGTTGAATTTTCGTTCGTCGATCCGCGCTCGCGCATCACCTGCGCGCGGCCGTCCTTTGTCCGTTGCGTCGAGTTGCGCAATCGCACCCGGGCGCTTAAAGAGCAGCCGTGATCGCCTTAATCGCGCGGCGAGCGCCTCGGAGTCCCGATGCGTGCGAGAGCACTCGCCGGGCGCCTCTCCTCTTTTCTTCCGCCTTCGCGCGTCGGAGCCCCGATTCGAGGAGACGTTTAGCTCCTCGCGTCTCTCTCTCTCTCTCTCTCTCTCTCTGCGCTCCCGGGGAAGTTGCAGTTTTTATTAATGCACGTCCTTGAGGAATAATTTTCGGATTTTTCCAAGGTTTTTTCGAATCCCGGGATTTCGGCTTGGCGTCGACCTTTTAATTCTTTTAATTGCTCTTCATTGTTGGCAGATAAATTATGTAGCCACGTTTTTTACTAATCATCTTCATACTTTCGGCTTGTGCAAATACAGCTCGATTTAAAAGAGAAAAAATAAGTTCCCATCCAGCTCGTTCGAAACGTTCGAGAAGCCTCGCGCCTACAGTGAAATTCGCCATAAATCGCGGAAATGGCTTCGCGGCCGAAAAAACGGCCGAGAAGGCAGTAAAGTCAGAGGGGCAGCAGCGGCAGCTCGAGCGCCGCTCGAAATCAGCGCGCGGCGAAAGTTATCTCGTCAGCATCCTTAATTACTCGAGCGAGCAGCGATAACGAAGCGCTAAAAACTCGCCGGAATTCTCAATTAAGGCTCGTCGGCCGCGCTCGGCTCCTTTGTGAATTATCGGCGCGCCGCGGCGCGTATTCATGGCTGCGAGCCTCCGTGGAATGCATAATTGCGATATATTCACTGGCCTGCTCCTCCGCTCTCTCTCTCTCTCTCTCCCTCTCGCGCGGGCCAACAAGTGCGCGCGAGCTAATATTTGCATACGGACGCGAGCCGCGATTTAACCCCCGGCCGTTCGCCGATGCGTTTTGTGCGCCGTCGCTGAGCTGTTTTACGGGGTAAGCCTGCTTTGTAGATATTCGTAGGGCCAACTGATATACCGTTTGTCCGAATGTTTTTCGGGTGTATTTACCGCTTTTTTATCGACTTTTTTTGATAAATCTGGGGAAATTTTGTCGCTTACTTTTTAAATTAAAACGAACAGAATATTTTCGATCGATTTACGTTGAAGATTTATCTCCGCGATTCAGTACACATTTCTTCCCGTTCAAATGTATTGTGCAAATAAATAACAGTTCCATTTTAAAATTGGAATAACCCGCTGTAAGAATTGTGTGCATTACAGAATTCAATCCAAAAGGCAAAAAAAACAATCCCCCCTCCCCTTGTATAGAACTCTAATCTCTCCAACTAATTTTCCCTCTAGCACCCTCTCGAAATCCGGCTGCATTCAGCTCCCGGCCAAATATATATATAGCAAACCCCGCTCTTTTCCGAAAGCTTATACCGGCAGATATACCCGTCAAGCTACTCTCGCCTCCTCTCTCCGCAGAAATTCCTCCCCGGCTGGCGATTCTTCCTCTCACCGGCGGCTCGCTCAAAAACAAAAAAAAAAACAAAAAAGAGAAAAAGGAGAGCGAGAAGTCGCGCCGCAGCTCCCACGCGTCGACTCGTTGATTAATTGATACTCCGGGCGGTTTATTAATGCTCGCGCGCGGGGAAGCCCGTCGCGACGTCGTGCATCCTCCTCCCGATAAATAAAAGGCCGGCTATCGATCGCCGCCTTCGAAGGAGGTTACCCCGATTCCGCGGCGCCGCCTTAACTCAGGCGCGCGGCGAGTATTTTTGGCAGGATCGCTCGCTGTTTATGCAAGGGCAGAAGCGCCCCCCCCCCCCCCGCCGACCATCGACGGGCTAACCTTCCTTGACCGAGAACTTGCCGGCGGGCGGGGACCGAGCCTTCCGCTCCTTTTTACGACTTGACAATTTTACAGCTAAGCGGATAACGTGACCGAGGCCGGGCGGAGTCGCCGGGCGACGTCGTTATCGAAAAATTTTCCTATTGTCGGCCCCGCCGACGGACTCTCTGTGCCGGGCTGAGAGAGCTGGCTGCCGGTGAAAGGTTTTCGTTGTAGCTGCATTCGCTGCCGCGGAGTTTGGGATTATTTTCGAGATTAAATGGGGGGTACGTAGTTTGCTTAAATGCTCTCGAGTGGAAATATCAGATTGTACTAATAGAATCTACGTGGTTGTAAATGGCGCGAGTGGTAAGAGCAGAGTTCGGTCAGACGCCATTCGCGACGTGTCCGTTAAAAATTCGGCGCGTCGAACCGCTCGAATCGAATTGTCGCCGAAAACAATATTGAAAAAAAGCTCATAATCGTGCGGGCCAATCTCCTTTTCTTTTTGCAAAATCGCTTTGCAAATATTTTCGCGAGCAAAAAGAATTGTTCATCGATACGCGCCGCGGCTCGTTCGCTCGGCGTTCCGTGTCTATCTGTCAAATCGTATGTAGGTCACTTATGGATGATGCCGGCGCGCACGACCTTTCGCAGGAGTACAAGCGCGTGAAATACCGAAATTCCAGAAGAAAAATCGATTTATACGGGCAACACGCAAAATCGTCGTCCGTTCGACCGCCGCTCGAGTTTATTATCGCTGAGATTTGGAAGGGCGTAGCGTGAATGGCGAGGTTTCGAAAGAGAATTGTACGTAATTACGAGAAGAAAAGAAGCTTTTGCTTCGTAACCGGAACTACGTATGAAACGTCAGTGTCAAGGTTTTTATACCTCGTGTCGTGTGGATAACGTACATTTTCCAAACTCTGCTTCGACCACCAACAGCGCGATCAACCGAGACCCGGTCCCAAACTCGAGGCGCCGCGCAAAGTTCCGCTGAAAAAGGCTGAATAAAAACCCGACGAGCGACGCCGCGAGGGGAGACCGGGACTCGCTGAAGAAAGTTGCTCCTCCTCGTTCTCGGCGATGTATATATATATATCCCTAATTACGCAAGAGCTCGCGGAGGATTAAGGTCAAGAGCATCGACACTTCCTAAAATTATCGGCGCGCTCGAAAATCCACGGACGAATTTTCTCGGAGTGCACGCGAAGGTAAGCGAGCCGCGAAAACGGGGAGAGAGAGAGAGAGGGAGAGAGGGTGAAATGGCGGCGGGGTCGACCATCGATTTCCGCGTGTAGCAGTAGCCTCATGCGCTCTATATACTCCCCTGTGTGCGAAACTGTGTTTGTGCCGAGGAGTCTACCTCTCTCTCTCTCTCTCTCTCTCTCTCTCTCTCTCTTTCTCGCTTGAAAAAGAAATTGCCCGAAGAAATTTGAAGGTCGAGCAGCGAGCAGTCGTCGCTTTAGTTCGCCCGGCTTTTTTGTAACGCCGCTTTCTTTGTCCGACGCCTTTGGTCGGCTGCTGATTTTGAATGCTGTCCCTTTTTTAGACGGAAGATCGAAGTCGGCGAAATTTGGCAATTTTTCCGAATGTCGCGACGTATTTGCTGCGGAAGAGTCGCAAGAACCATTTACTCGAATGTCTTGATTTGAGCTGGGTTACGGTGAGTTTCTTATGGAAATTCATTTTTGTCTCGAATGATTGATTGGACGACAGCTAATTGATTAATTACAGACCACACATTAATGGTATAGTAACTTTATTAATGCATAACTGTAACAACACCGCAAATGAGCAAATAAAAATTTCAAACAACTGAAAAGAGTCAAAGTTACAAATCGACGTTTTTTATCACAATAACCCTATCAGTTAATCAAATTTCAATAAAAGTCACCGACTCAAGGTCACCTGCGCGAATAGCAATTTTTATTATCGCGCGATGCGAAAGCACAAACACAAACACCGAAAGTCCTTGCTCGGACTGCGTTGCCGTAAAAATGTTTTTTTTTTCTCTTTTTCAAATGTCATCGCGCCGTCGAATGTTTAAACCGCGCTCCATTTGCGAGAGTCGCAAAGCACCTCTCGCTTCTCTCCGCCGATCGCCTAGTGCGCTTTTCCGGCGACGCGGTCATTTTTGGGCTTCCTGCGTAAACAGGAAGAGAGATCGCGCCGGGAATCGGGAGGAGGGGCGAGGGCAAGAGGTGACTTTTAACTTGGCGGATGTGATTTGTAATCAAGGCTGTGCAAACAGCGATGCTTATCCGCGGAAAAATTTCTGTGTAATTATTATCAGGCTGGAAATCTCGACGCCGTAGAAAGTTTAACGGTAAATCTCTTTTTTCCGTGCAGGTATGTAATTCACGGTGTAAAATATGCATTTTCAAGGTTCGCATCACGGTTTTGCACGAGAAATTATATTAGACGGTAAGTGCAGGCTCAGTTTAGAAATGTGCGTAATTAACAAATAAGTAAATTTAATTTATCAGCGATAATTAATTTCGACAAATTAAATACAATTTTATCCTTAAAAGCCTTCCCGTTCGGCGTTTCGTTTAAAAGCCAATGATGTAATCGCAGGAAAGCTGAAAAAAAAAAAGAATTCCTGAAAGCATTTCTCGATAACGTTGACTATTTCCATTCGAATTAAACAAGAAAAAAACTCGCTGCAAAGTTGCATTTCAATGTCCTCGCATATTAACCACACTCAATAACACGCGGCGTTTTTACATTTTAAATTTCTGCATCCCTCGGAACTCTCCTTCATTTATTCATCCGTGCAAAAAACAAAAACAGAAAAACGGAAAAAGCAAGCTACGCGAGCGAAACGCCTCCTCCCCCGCCGCCGCGGCGAATAAATAAACATCGCGAATCCGCTTTTTTTCCCCGACGGGGCGACAATAATTAGAAAAGCATAATTACAAAACCGGAGATTCGACCCGCCGAAATAGAAGGGAGGCGCGGAAACTCGCGTACGCGGATGGGGCGCCGGGAAAAGAAAGAAGAGGAACGTCCGCGAAAAAGGCAGCCGAGCGAGAAGCGTGAATAATATAAAGCGAGAAGGAGAGCGGGAACGAACGTAAAGGGGGCAAGAGAGCGCGGGAAAGTGCGAAGCGCGTCGACGCGCGGCTCGCGG
>JAWWEM010000044.1:23372286-23393232 GCA_035582935.1 Ormyrus thymus | reverse complement strand
GAAGGAGAGCGGGAACGAACGTAAAGGGGGCAAGAGAGCGCGGGAAAGTGCGAAGCGCGTCGACGCGCGGCTCGCGGCTCGCGGAAAAAAAAGAAATACGCACGCCGGCGGTGGAGCGGAGTGTAAACAGAAACGCGCGCCAAAGCGAGCGAGCGGGCGAAACTTTCGGCTGGTTGCGCAACGCGGGACATCTCGTTCTCTCTCTCTCTCTCTCTCGTGGATCGGAAGCTGGAGGTTTTCTGGCGGCGGATCGACGTGGGAAGGGAAGCGGATTTTTGCGGTTTTTAGGGCTGGCTGGATTATTATTATTATCGATTAACTTTTTGTAGCGGAGCAGGCAAGTAGACACGGCGTAATTAAATATTTATGCGCGATACAAAGTGGAGGTGGAACTTGTTTTATTCGCCGTCCAACTTTATTAATTAACTTTTTTAATTAACTGCCTTAGGTAATTATACGTAAAGAGAAGTAAGTTTGGGAGTGCATTTTGTCTAGAGAATTAGAATCTTTTTGTTGCTTTGATAGTTTTCCCCCGCCGAAGGTAATTTAAATTAAATTTCTTCCAAGGTTTCAACTGACTTCGTTACCGAATATGAGAAAGCTGGTGTCAACTTTTTGGAATGTTCGTTAAAGCCATTCAATCATCGTTGCGAACAAAAAAAACTTTTGGTAATTACACCTTTGACAGCTGTGAAAGTCTATAAACACAAATTTTATACAAATTCAAATTATATCAAAACTTCGACATTTCTATATCATCAATCGAGACTCGAATCCGGCTTTTTCCCAAAGAGCAAAAAATCGAACCCTGAAAACCACAACGCGATCGCTCTCCCGAAAAACCCGGAATCGCTCCTTCTTTTTTTGCAGGTTGATTAACTTTCCAAAGGCATTGTACCAAGTGGCCTGCCAACAAAAGAAACCCGAGAGCCGGAGCGTATTGGCGCGGCCCAGTTTTTGGGGTTGCGCGCAAAATTCAGCCGCGCAAACGCGCAGCCTCGAAGCCTCGGAGAAGTCAAGATGCGCGAGAGGTCTGGCCACACTTTCGCTCGATCGCGGAATCGTAAGCCCCGGCGACGTTCCGATTTCATTTCGACGCTGCGCTCGAGCGAGGGGAAGAAGGCCGCTGATCGCGTCGCGGCCGGCCGAAGTGTGCGTATAAGCTGCGCTTGCTGAGAAAATCGTCGGAATGATTTTGCGATTGCGCGATTTGAATTTTAGAGCTCGCCGACGTTTGTTTAGCCGCGACTCTCGCGAGCGTCGACGTTTGAATTAAAGGTCGGGCTAGTTGACAATGGCTGATACTTCTGTAATGTCGACTCAAGGTATAATAATTGTCTAGTCACTACGTAGTTTATTTATCTTTCACCACTCGTTTTATCTTAATACTTCTCTTTACGGTTTTAAAGTTGTTTAAGCGTCGCCTTAAGTGTATTAATTAATCAATAAATAGTTTATTTTTTATATTTATAAATTGCAATATTAAAGTATAAAAAGCCATCGATCCATCAGCGTTTTATAACTGAAATCACGTGTTTTACCGACAAGTCTATTTACTTAGCTGCGTGCAATTTTCATCTCTCGTTACTTGACTTTTTTTCTTTCCAAGTGCAGCGCACTGCTTCTCCTTATATAACAATTTACCGTACAAATGCAAACTTTGAAACTTGAATGTAAGAAACTGTACAAAGAGAATACCGACATGTGACTTTGTCTTTAGCGGAACTTTGCCTAGTTTAATCTGGAAATGCTATAACTGCTCTAGATAAGATTAAACCCAAAGTAATAGTTTTAAAATGTCTTTTTTTCACTGTGAAAAGCATTCATCAACCGACGAATATTTGCCATCCAATTACTTATAAAAACGTTTTGAGAATCACTGCTTTTCAATGTCGACCTTACAATGCTAAAATACAAAGTTAATTCTTTTAAATAACTCAAATTAAGTTTTTATTTTATTAGGTTAAGGAAAATTTGATTCTTAAAATCAAAATTGAAAAATCTGATTTAATTTTATTGAATATTAAATTATATTATTTAAATTAACCACCTAATTTAATAGAAGGTTTAAAGCGACTTGTAGCTATTAAAATCATACCATAATGTCAAAACGCTCCATATTTTATTAGCTTCCAAAATAGCGTAAGGCTGTCATTTTAAATAAATTATTAATCCCCCTTAGAATGGCGTAAGCTTCGCAGTTTACTTATTGATGCGGACGTCGGTGGCTAGAAAACACTTTGCGCGAAAAAAAATCAATGCACTTGAATAATTTGAAAATGCAACCTCAAACCACAGGTCACTCGAGAATTAAGGGTGAATTATGCACGGTATTATGCTGCGCCGAGTTAAATCATTCTCCAGGAGTATATAAATTAAAGTTGAATCTGATGAATTAGTTGCCCCTCCTTTAATCTTTTACAAGCTATTACTTCGAACGGCTTAATTTCGATAATGCAAGGAATTTATGGCCTCGCGAGGTATCAATTAAGGATTTCCTATATTTATATTTGCATTTAATAGCCTTTTGACGAATATATTAGGCCGAGTACAAACTACGTCGATTACTTTATCGGTGCAACATTTGCGCTTGTTCAATTAGGAAACCAGAATTTGTGTAAAAGTTTGAAGAAAAGAAAGTTTAAAAATTAGAAATAACAAAAATTAGAATTTAAAGAATTTTAAGAAGATATTTAGTACGATAGTCCGTAGATCGTCCAACACCTCATTGACTATATTTTTCAGCAAAGGTTTTTTTTTCCAAGGAGAAGCACAAGCGTATATATATCCGCGTTCTCGTTAAACTTTCGTTGTAAATCACTTTTTGTGTGCAATCACTTTCTAAAAACAAAGTGTAATTCGACCGTAAAAGCAGTCGGGCCTTTTAATATTGACCTTTCCGAGGGAAAGTTACACTCCCTACATTTTTTAAGGCTCTCGTTTTAAAAGTCGCGAAAGTGGCAACTCTCATATTTAGAGTTAATTTTACTTCGCTAACACGATTTTGCCAGAGGAGAACGTCTTACATCCAGTTCATGGTGGTTGATCAAACTTTGATATGAAAGAAACATGATCAAGATCAAAAGTAAGCTCTCGATTTCTTTGTTTTCCGTTATATAACGTACTAAACTTAATATAGTACTCTAAGCAACTGATAAAGCTGTATCTTTATTAGTTTTCGAAACAAATGTTAAATGCTTTGCTTACGATACTTAAAGGTCAATTTCACACAAATAACAAAGCATCAAACCACTGACTTTATTTTACTCTTTCTCTGCACAAAGTAGAAAGTTGCGCAAAGTCCATGACCAGAAGGCAAAACATTGGCCTCGAACAAGAGAGCGTACCACTGTCGAGTAAGCCTACTACTTCCTCTCGTCGAACGAGCCCTCCTCTCCCTTTCACTCGAAGTCCCTCCCCCCCCCCCGCGAAAGACACCGCGGAGCACCTCTCGAGAGCGAGAACCAAGCAGCGCCGAACTCTCGAAAGAAAGGGCCCTCTCGGAGTTCCTTCGGGGAAACAAAGCAGCCTCGCTCCCCCCGTGAATCCGGAGCACTCACGTTTCCAGCGCCGTTCTCCGGGCAGCTCCCGGGGCCGGCGGAGCGCCTCTCGCTCTTCCTACTCTCGCTCGCACCGAAGCAGCGGCCGCGGCGGCGGCGGCGGCGGTATCAGCGACAGCGGCAGCGGCAGCAGCACAAAGCGGAGCAGCTCAGCTGCAGCGGCAGAAGTGGGATCGGAGTCGGCGCCAGGCTTCCTCTCCGGGCCGAGCTCCTCCGCGGGCTTGCATAGCTCAGTGGGGACGGCGAGTCCGCTCCTCGCAGAAGACGGGGGTGCGGGCAGGTCTTTCGGCGGACAAGAGAGAGGAGGAAGGAAGCGGAGCTCGGGCCCGGCGCTTCTTATCCAATTAAAGCCCGCTCCGCTGATCGATCAAGGACGTCGTGTCGTGCCTGCATGCACTCGGGCACTCTCTTCTCTCTCTCTCTCCTGCTCGTGAACGCGCGCGCGCTTTGTGTGTGCGTGTGTGTGCAGCCCGACGACACTCTCTCCTCTCGAGGGTGGGAGGACGCGTCGCGTGCACCGGACGCGGACGACGACGGCGACGACGGCGACGACTCTTGTGGAGACCGCAGCTTTGTGACGAGCGCGCGCGCCCGACCCGACACCGACACTCAAACTGAACTGCACAACCGCCACGCCGAGCGCCGAAGCCACCCCAGCCACCCACCCGCCGACCCCCGCAGCGCGCCGCTCTGCGCGATCGCAGCGAGCGGCGTCGGCAGTCGCGAGCGCCCCCCGAGGGGGGGGGGGGAGGAGGGCAAGACGTCCGCTCGAGCGAGCCGTGTGCGGTAAGGGGATGCACCTTGGCGAGCGCGGGCAGCGGGAGAGGCGGCCGCGGGGACGAGGTTTTCGGAGCCGAGGGATAAGTTCGGAGAACGAGGGCCCGAGGAACCGGCGCTATTGGATGAATGTAGCTTGATCTTTGTAAATGATGCAATCGATTGGCTTGACTTCTTGGAAGCCGGATTTTATAATTTGCGGACCATTGTGCGGTCGGAAGGATAATAATTAAGTGAAATTAACGCAATCGGATAAGGCGGAAAATTTATTTAAATTCATTTTAAACCGTTTTATCGCCAACTCCAGGTGAGCGCCGATAATACGCATTTTGTGGATTTGCAGGAACTGAAAATTTACCAATACCCCCTGCCTTCATATTCTCAGATTTATTACTATCTCTTTATTTTTGAAAGAAAAAATTGAGCTACTTCAACAATTTCTGTTCACCAAGTCGTATATTTGCCATTCTCCAAAGAAAAGTAAAACCAGCACTATTGAGACTGAAAAAAACTCCCCTAAATACACCGACTAAGCATCGCAGGAAATGTCAAGCAACGCGGAGCGGAGCAGCGTGCGCGCCTAAATTTACACAGTCCAAATAAAAGAGATCGCGCTTAGCGCGCTCAAGTAAAGAATGAAGACCAGCGGAGAAGGTGAGCGAATCAGTGCGCGAGAGCAGGAGGCGAAGGCGCGCGCGCTCGCGAGAGACGGGGCAAATTAAGTGAGAATAATGAATAAGAAGTAAGAGAGACGAGCAAGAGAGAAAGAGAGGGAGAGGGAGAGAGAGACGGGAGAGGAAAGTGGAAGGTGGATGTATAAAGTGGGCGGAGCGCCGGGTCTGACCGAGTGCCGACTTACTCCACTGCGATCCTGCGGCGCACACCGACGAAACGTACGACGCGGTAGAGGAGCGCGGCATCCGTCTTGCTCCCGAGGGAGCCGCGATTCGACGGCTGTTTCCCTCCCGGCGCAGACGTCGACGCGATCCTGTCGGGAAATATTGTTCTTTCTCTCCGACGCGGGGGCCCTCGGTTTTTCCGAGCTTTTGCTGCACTTTTTGCGGGACGCTTTGTTGTCTGTCTTACGTAAGAGTTTCTTTTTGAGGAGAGGAGATTTTTATAGGGATAGGAATTGGATTTATATTTTTGTCGGATTGATGATACTTCGGGATTTGGGTTTTGCAATCAAGAATTAAAAAACGGACATTTTTCAGATATTCCTTCGCTGGTCAATAATCTTCTATAATACACATTGAATTTCGGCTCTACATACAAAACTATCTAAATAATTTAGATTCTGTTTTGCGAAAGTGAACCATTCTCTGAAATTTGTCTATCGAGCAGCTACGTTCGTTACCTCAGTATAAACTGAGGTTAAACACTCGATATATGCAGGACTCCCTATTTAGCATTCGGCAATGTATGGACAGCATTAAGATAGTATCAAGCTAGACTCGACAGTACTTGTTATCTCGCGAAGGTTAATCTGATTTTTTCGAACTCGATTATCCGATGGAAGATCTAATTACTTTTAAATTAAAACCCTTTTTCACTCTTAATAAAAGCTTTTAAAGTTTTTCAACGGAGTATTTTAGTTATTATCATATATTGTACGAATAAAAGTATTAATTTTCTTTGCTGGAAAGGGGGATTTTTCAGGCGTGGAAACTTAAAATATATACCTACGAGCTCATTAATTTTAAAAGTTTCATCTGGAATTATACTTCCGTCATAAACATCATCGTAAATCTTATTATAACCATCAGATAAGGCTGGATATACAATTTCGTCGTACTAAAATAATTTATTGCTTTTCTAGTGCTACAATAGATGAAAAATTCTGCTGTAACGTTTTAATAAAATATAACGTCAGATAAATTTTCATTTCCCGTCCTCGAATCGTTTAAAATTACTCTTCCACTCAGTATCTACTTTTTCAATTCTAATTTAAAATTTTATAAAAAGTTGTAGAAGAATCCGACGGTATTTTACAATCATTTAGTTTTGCCATTTTTACAGCGAAAATTGCTCGCAGCTTTCTAAAATTTTTAAAGCCGTATCTCGAAAATTCAATCGTTTATAACATCTGATGTAACAATAATTCTCGTGTTGATGATCGAGTACTCTTGATCCTTTAAGACCACCGTCAGATGACAATCCAAACGACTTTTAAACTATTTACGACCTTCGCTGCTATTTGTGAATGGTGTTTTTATAGCTTTCTGCTTACTTACGTTTTACAACACTCAACAAACTATTCCCCGTCAAGAGTAATCTTCCTTTGCGTTCGCTCAATAATAATCAGTCTTGCTAAGAAAAGCTTTGCTTAACTACCTATGATCCTGATTTTATTCAATTTGAAAAATGGAAAGATATTGCAGTTTTAGAAAACTAGTAAAATCCAACGCGTTTCGCGCGCACTATTTTCTTTCTTTTTACGGTTACAGACGAGATTTTACTATTAATCCATTTACGTTAAGTATTTTAATTTAATTGGAATTATTTAGTTTCAAATATTTATGAAAATTCCAATCTAATAGCGGATGCAGAAAATTCTCCCGTCTGTTCCTTACCAATCAACCAAAATCATCCTTTAAAGGTTTCACGACATCCGACCATCACTTTTTTAAAAGAGGTTAAGACAGGAAAACTATCGTTTTTTCTGATAAAATTCGAACCAGAAACTCGCTTCTATTTCGAAATTCAATGTTTTCCAATAAAAATCTTCCGCAAAATTTAAATTCCACATTCCGCGTCTAAATGTAAACCTCTGCAAAACCACACGGAAACCGAACAAAACCCCCAAATTTTCATCCCGCAAAAGAACCGATTTAATTCGGACGCCACTCCACATCCGACGGCTCGCCTCTCGAGTCCCTCGCCCGATCGGCCGCGGCGCGAATATCGACAGCGTCCGAAATCCGCTTCCCCGTCGCGCGCGTCTCGGGGCTCGCCGCTCGAAGTAAGAGATCGAGAAAAGGGGAGCAAGGCGAGCAGCCGCCATGGCGTCCCAACCCCGCCGCCTCGAGCTTCGATCGACGGAGACCTTTACGGCTCTCGCTGTCCGCGGCGTGTCGCGCTCGTTTCAAAAAAATTCAGCTTCGCCCGACGGATGGATTTGGGACGAGTGATTAACTAGAGCCGTTGCAGATTCGATCTCGCTCAATTTTTTCAGTTTAGTAAATTTAATAAGCGACTATTATCAAATTTGTGTAATATAGAAAGCAATTTATTGCTATAAACTACTTAAAAAGAATGAATACACTAATGTTTGGCGACGCTTGTGAAAAACTGCACGTAATAAAAGAAAAATTGATAATACCGTTCTAATGCCACTCTTTACCACATATTCTTACGTACGCAATATGCAGTACAATTTTAATCTCACCCCACCGATACGGGAGATACAAACAGAGCGACATTCAAAAGAAGCACTCAAAGCAACGTAAACATCGATCCGGGGAGCTCATGCAGCGCCCCACCCCCCTCCCCCCGCCCCCAAAAGCCCAAGAAGGCGACATCGCACAAATTCCTCGCTTAACGTCCCCATCGACCGTCCCTTAAGGCGAGAGACTCCGCTCAATTTCGCGCGAAGCAGGCCACACGCGTGCGTCTCGCGCGGGTGCAGGTGGCTTTAATCGGGCGCCGGTCGGGGCCATTAAAAATTGCGGGCCCCCGGGAAATGCGACGGACGCCTTCTTACGTTGGAGGGGGGTGGGGGGGGGGGCAATGGAGCGGAACGGCGCACTTGCAAGTGGCGAACGGTTAGGAGCCCCGGCTGCGGGGGAACGTGCGTTTTTTTTTCTCTCTTCTATTCAGATGCGGTAGGCTGGCGGTGGAGCGCGCCGAGACCCAATTTCCGAAAAGTGCCAGAGGCCTGCTCCTGGACTCTCGGGGAGGGTAAACAATTTTTCGATCTTCTTTAGGGCGCAGCGCGGTTTTCAGGAAGCGGGAGAGTAATTTTCGAGTTTTTTTTTCTTTTTAATTAAGGAGGGAAAGTTTCGGATTAAGAAGTGTTTTTTTTTATAATCGAATTAATTAACTTTGGCCGAATGAACATTTAATGAAGTATTTTAACTTTTGACATCGATTTCGTAACAGTTTCGTAATGGGATCGAATTCAAAATTATTACAGAAAGAAAGTAGGGTGCCATTATAAAAATAAATTCAACACCTTCGCGAATTCGAAAGTAGAGCACTGAAAAACATACTCGTTTCTCAAGGTTATTAGTTGCATTAAAAAGAAAAAAAACAAAATTAACAGGCGCAATAAAAATATAATTGGCTGCGCAACGAGAGGGGCAGGCATAAAATCGGATTGTAATAACATAAGCAGAGCTACACACACTTGGAATAATTAAACTCTCGTACAGTCAATCAAATTTTAACGGCGTTCCCGCGCCGTCGTTACGTTAACTAAGACGATTACTTTTAATTGCCCGGAGATATCAAGGTACCCGTGTAATCCAGACGGAACCTAAAATTAATTTAGCCAACGGCTCAATTTCCTTTTTACAAAGCCGACAATTCAGACCGACGTTTAATTTTATTCGGACTTTATCAATTAAACGGACAAATGGTCGATATTAGGCGCGGGAAAAAGACGTCCTCGTCCGCCGAGATATATTCCTCCCACGCGGCCCGACTCGAAGACGCAGCGTCTTTCTCGAGCGCGCGGCGGAGCCTCCGTCCGATCGATAGTTAATCAGCTTCCGCGGCTAATTCAGGAGTGTTCGTGGCTCATTGCCCGGCGGTGCGTGTCGACGTGTTTCTGCGGAGTCGCGCTCCGCGCCGAATCGGAGGGGGCACAAATTGCCATTGAGCCGTCCTGCACACGTGTGCGCGTAGCCTCGCAGCCGATAAAGTACAAAGGGAGCGAAATCCGGCGCGGAGGAGTCTGACGCCTCGAAGCTCGGTCTCTCTCTCTCCCTCTCTCTCTCTCTCTCTCTCTATCTGCCGCGCAGTAGTTTCTCTGTGATTGCGCGAGTTTCCGGGGCTGCGAGGGAATTTTCGGCAATTTCCGGTCGTGAGTTCGAAAGGAAGGGGGACGAGGGAGGCTTCTTAGATGCGATGAATCGGTATTGGAGTATGAATTAGAATGCAAGTAAGAAATTGGTCGTTTCTTCCGGGGGTTTGTCGCGCTTAATAAGCAGTCTTATGGTGGTTAAGCTTTTAAGCATTTAACCATTTGTTTGTAATACTAGGAAAATTCAAAACACAGATCGCAATTAATGTAGCTGCTCGCAGAATAATTAAAATACATTTCGCTTTAAACACAATTGATTCCCGCGCCTGCACTTCACCAGCAATAAACTCGCACTAAAAGCTTATTTAATCTAATTAAAATCTCTTTGCCATTTTCAACCCCGAATTCTGCACGAAGTACCAAAATTATCGCTCCGCTTATTCTACGAATCAACAAATCAAAGCTCGATAACAGAAAAGCAGCTGCTTATCCAGTAAGTTATTTCTACTTAACGAAGCTAAATCAAAAGCAACGAGGGAGCGAAACACCGACTAAGCTTTGCTCTCGGTACGCTTTTTACCAAAGTCGAGCTTCACCTCAGCCGCGTATGGAAATGCTTTTTCCTCCAGGCGACTGCGTGGAAAGGCGAACGTCACCCGCAGGAAACTAAAGCGCGGCTGGGAGGAAGTTGCCCAACTAATTACTCTTGAACGACTGATGTCGGGGCTGTTCGATGTACACCGATAGACAGATTATGCCACTTGCCAAGTAAATTTTGGGTGGTCGGATTTTATTGTCGACGTGCAAGTTTCGGTAGACGCCGTCGTCGATGTGTTTTATCAGAATTGGAAAGTCAACTGTTTTAATTGCAAGAAAACTAACGTGCACGTATTAAATAAGCTCTAATTTTTTAATTGCAATTTCCAGCTTTGAAGTTTCTTGAATTAGTGCACGGAATTATGTCGGTGTATAAAAGAAATGCCTTTCCAGCTTTCTTTCGCGAGCAGAAATTATTTGCGGCGGAAAAGAAACGTATTTTAATGCATTGCGCAAACAGTCGAGGATATAAAGACAGAATGTAGAACATTTAAATTGAAGCGGGGCTCTTAGTTATGGATATGCTTTACAGAGAAATAGCGGCACTACAAGAAAATATTAAATTTTCAACCCCTTTAAGAATAAAACAATTTTACGAGAGAATAACACTTAACACGTTTTAAACAAGGCAATAATTCATCTCGCGGCATTCAAAAAGTACCGAAAAAATCTTCCTCTTCCTTCCAAAAACGAACATTTGGCAAGTGTCTGAACAATCCTCCCAGAACGTCCCAGCAGCACTTTGCCATAAATACCTTCGAAACTGTGTCTCTCAAAGCCATCTCTTCCTCCTCTCTCCCTCCGAAAAATCACCAATTTTCCAAAAAGACCTTCCTTGCCAAAGCAGCTCCGCCCCCCTCTCACACCCCCCGACAGTCACGCTCCCCCAGTCCAAAATCCAGACCACCGAGACGAAAGAGCCCGCATTCAGGTTGCGCCGCGGCCGCTCCTGGACTACTTACTTCCCTCGGAAAGGCGTCATTCCAGCTCGACGCGGAGCTTCGATCGCGGGCTCGTCTCTATTCCGCGTCGCTCGGGGGGAGCTTTTCTCTACGTCCGCGCGGCTCTTCGCCGCGGCCCGAGGCGCGCGGGGGTGTTATTGCACGTGATCGGGGGCGTATTGGCTTTCCCCGATTAGCGCCCCGTGCGAGCGATTGCAATTAGATTCGCCGTCCCGGGGTAAACGGCGTAGATTTTGGTGTATTTGCATATTTTCTATTGAGAATTTCATTCGGTTCAATTTGGAAATTCGGGGCGAGGCAGGCAAATCAAATATCGTGGTACTTCTGTATTTGTTCTGCAACTCCGTGCAGATACGCAACTGGTTTCTCTGTAACAGACCCGTATATGTATTGGGCAAAGCAGGAATTCACTCTCTTGACTTTCCGATTCAACGCGCGATTTTTTTATTTACTTTTCTCATTTTCCACCCCTCTTTGCCGCTCGACTCTCGCGCAAGCTGTTTACTTTTTCATTTTCCCGAAACTACCAATATTTCCTTGCGCGAAATATCACGCCCTTCAAAACGGAAAGAAAAAAAATTCGAAAAGCTCGACAAGTAACGCAGTAAAAAGATGTGCACTGCAAAGTTTCACTTTGCTAATAAAAAAATCTAAATGCAAAAATTGCATTAAAACGCTACTCGCAAAAGCATATCCGCGCCGCAGCTTTTCCCTCACCCGCGCGGCCAGCAATTTAAAATATTTTAAAACTTTCTCTCCCCCGCGTCGCGAATCCGGCCAACCTCGCCCCTCCCCCGCCGAAAGGCGAGCGCGTCGCATCGCAGCCTGAAAACACGCAGCTTTAATACGCAGCAGCGACGGCGGCGGCAGACGGGGAAGGGCCGCGCGCAAAGACAATTCGCCGAACGAGAAACGGGATCAAGGTCAAAGCCGCTCTCGGCGAGCGATCCTTTTAACGGGCAATCGTAAAACTGCATATTACCCCGCCGCCGTCGCCGGCGCTCGCATATTTCGCGGATTTAAAAATAAATCCGCGGCGGCGGCGCTGATCTCTTTCACGACTTGGCGCCGCGAGGCCGCGAAAATTGCCCGCCCTTTGTGCAACGCGGAGCGCCGAGAGCGACTGGAAAGCGCCGCGTCGCGGCTGGAAATTTCTCGGGGGTTTTTACGAGCGAGCCGCGACGGAGCTTTTTTGGTTGACGACTTTCGGGAGCGGCAGCTGTTTTAAGAGGGGAACGCGGCTTTGGGAACGAGAGCTTTTGGCGAGAGAGTGCAAATTGCTAAAGAGCGCCGTACCGACTGATTTCTAGAAAATAGTATTAAAGAATCTAATGGTTTGTGCGAGCAGTATTTGACATGGAGACCTCATAATAGAGGTCCTCCAACAAGTTAATCGTCAGTATTAATTGAAAATTATAAATTCGCTGATTTCTAAATAGAGAATTCCCGTTATTGTACTACAATTCTATCATAAGATTTCCTAAAGCAATCCTACCACTTTTCCACAAAACAAAAAAAAAAAAAAAAGGAAGTACCATCCAACCGATACCTCCCAAAACCGAAATTCCCCCGTCCTCCCGAACCCACAACAAGAGTCCCTTCAGCCGCCGGCCGTTAACGATCGCCCGATCGCGTGCGAGCGGTAATCACCTATACGAGAAAATAATAGCCGCCAACTCGAGGAGAAGCTCCCGCGCGAAATTCGGGGCCGACCTTCGTCGAGGTTGGCTCGTCTTCGATTTTTAAGCGGCGGCCCGTAAATCAAGAGCGCGGTCGCCGCCGCGCGGGGGGCTTTATCGTCTGCCGCGGGGGAAGGGGGGGCGCCCCCGCGCACCTCGCATTCGATTTTTCCGCGGAAAGCAGCACCGAGCGGCCACGTACGGCCGCCCGGAAGAGCGGCCCGCATTACGTCGCGGGGCCTGTTACTGCACCTAGATTTACGGCTCCGACGCGGGATTATACGGCTCGCGCGTGACGCCGAATCTCGGCGGGGAGTGCTTCTTTCTTTTGTCCGACTCTCCCGTCGTCGGGGAGCTTTTCTCGCTGCTTTCCGCGGACGCCGGGAGCGGGTTAGTACATTTTTATTCCCTTCGGCTGCGGGGGGAACGAGTCTTGGATTTTGTTGTTGGGATTATCCGCCTGATGATTAATTCGGAGGGCGAGATTTTCATTTCTGGTTGTAGAAAGCAAAACCGAGCGCGCCGTAACTTTTTACGACGCCCGGTAAAATCAAATTATGCACAGCTCGGATGTGCTTTTGTATGGCTGACCTTTTGCTCACTTTAAGAATACGTAAATAATTTGAATGCACGATACGGGCTGCGAAATTTCGAAGGAGCATTTTAAAAAATAAAGCTTTTTACTTCAAACAATAAATATCCCCTCCCAACTCGACAGTTTTCACCTTCACTCGTGGGAGACGCTCCACGAATCCAAATAAATAAAGGCACTCCGCGCCAAGCCCAGCTCGAACCCCGAACCAGCAGCCTCAAGACTCGCGAAGCCAAACATCTCCCGAGACCTAATAAGCTCTCGCTCGATCCCCCCGAGCGAAGCAAACAGCCCCGCGGTCGAAAAATTGCAGCGCGCGCCTCGGCGCTCCTCGCCCCCGCAGCCTAATTAGGCCGATTCGCGTCCCGCGCGCTCGCTCTAATTTCAAAGCGAGCGGCGTGTAGGCTCATCTCATATTCGATTAAGCGAGAGATCGCTCGTCCATCTCCGGCCTCTGTGTGTGCACGCGCGCGGACCCAGGACCTCTATGACCTCTGCGTCGCGAGCCTCGCTCGTCACGCCATTAATTAATTCCGTCCCCGAAGCTGCAAGCGGCCCTGTGCCCGCGCCGGCTATGAATACGTGCCAGTTTCCGCGTTTGCGCAGCTTTCCGTACGGTCGAGCCGATTGCGCTGTCGATGCGCGGACACTGCTGTGTTTTCCGGCTGGAATTAGGCCTGACTTGGTGCCTGGGAGGGCTGCTTGGGTAGTGCTCAGCCGGTGTTTGCTCAGTTTTGTGCGCGGGATCGAGAAACTTGTAAAGGGACGCTTTAAATTTTCGAAATTAAAAATTTCGTTCAATCTCAAGCTGTATACTTTCATTTCGGCGCGTCCTTCAAATCCTTTAGAAAACATGTGCAAGGACTTTCGTTCGATTCAAAATCTGCGCGGATCGCTCGTTCCAGAAAATTTTTGGAAATTTTCATTTAAATTCTTGTTTCTGCGTCGCCGTTTTAATTAACTATCGATATCCTCGAATGAGTACAGTCTAATACTTTTCTCGACTTAACGTCTGCACTGCACTCTGAATTATAAATTCCGTACACCAAGCCCGCGAAACTATTTCGCAACTTAAAGCAAGCACATCTAAGCGCATTACAGCAAAAACATCAACTCCATTAGAAACAATCCAACAATCCGCATCGCAAAATTCCGCTTGAACAAATTAAACACCCGCCCGGCGATTCCTGGACTCCTTCGCAATTACGGCGGCCGGCGGAAAACCGTCGCCACTGATATACGTACGCACACACACACACACACACGCGCGCACGTTGGCGCGCGTCGATGCGAAATTATCGAGCTTAATTAACTCGGAAAGCCTCGCGCGACCCGCTTTTTTTCTGAATTGGACGCGGGAGAATTTTTTTTTGGGGGCTCGATTGAACGTATGTTGCGGTAGAAGTGTCCGTGTTCGGCTCGGATGTCGAAGGTTCCTGGGACTTTTATTAGGGGATGTAAGGTCGAACGTTTTTATATTTGGAAGGAGAGCTTTTTTGGGCGAGAATTTAAAGTTGGAGGTGATTAATGGGTGGCAATTAGAATAAATAATTTTTTACGTATATGCTTTGAAGTGGATGATTTGGGATTAAAATTTTTTAAAGTAGATCTTTTGGTATTTTAAGCTCTTTTTCAATTGTAAACTTGTCCTGGTAAAGAAGTAAGTGTTGAAGTATTTATTTTTTAAATAAGAATTATTTTTGCACACTTTGTTTTAATCTTTTAATATATTTGTAACATTAAAAAATTAAATTTTAGGTGGGAATTTTTTTACACAAATATTTACACAAAAACTTTATGCAACTCATTTGCTTTGAGCTAAATTGATTGCACAAAAACTCTCTTGTCTAAACACTACTATGCAATACATTACAATTACAAGCTTCCAAAATTATAAATTTTTTAGGAAAATATTTTACAATTTTAGGATTTTTCTTGGCAAAAGAAATCATTCAAATTTTTTAAGAAGAACTTTTTATAGCAATTTTTTTTAACAAAAAACAAATACTTATCTACACACATTTACTTATCAATTCTTGGAACCTTTTTCTTTTTCTGTTTCTTGTTCTTTTGTTAAAAGAGCACTAGTTATTCCAGCTTTCTTTAGTTCTTCAATGAGTTCCCCATTTTGGTGCATTTGTAAAAGAATGTCGCAACCTCCAACAAATTCACCATTGATAAAAACCTGTGGTATTGTTGGCCATTTAGAAAAATCTTTTATACCTAAAATGGAATAAATTAAACAACCTTACAGCCTTTCTAGACATAAATTAATTTTAATGATTTTAAAATAACATAAAAAGATAAGATTAAATACTTTATCAGTCAATTATGATAAAATCTAATCCAAAATCTTTAAACATAATAACAAAGAACATTGATCATACGTAAAAATACTGACAATAACTATTATATCAAAATTAACATGTGATTAAATAAGAATATATTTCTTTAATGACATAAAAAAAAATCCTTTAAGTTTATTTAATACCTTGTCTGAGGTTTTCATCTTCAAGTACATCATGTGCATCATACTTAACTCCATGCATTCTCATAATTTGTACAACGGCATTACTGAATCCACACCTTGGTTCTTCTGGAATGCCTTTCATAAACACTACAACTTTATTTTTCTATAAATAATAAAGAATAGATTAATCATACCGTAATTTTATAATACACCGCAAATACCGGTTCGTAAAACGTCTATTTACTTTAACAATATTTCCAATTTCCTCTGGTTTTGTGGCAAAATTTCGAACAATACTCGAAAATCGCGAAATTCGTGTAGCAAACATTTTTTTGTGTTATTTTTGTATTAATATTTTAAAATTACAAGTGTTACAATCGAGATTACGACTATGCCCCCAAGGATCAGCTGTTATTTTTGTGGTTATGTACGAGAATCTATCACGTTTAGTTAGGTCGAAGTTTGATGAGTTTGTGACGTAAAATTTAAATTCAATTTAGATGGAAGAAATAAGACAATTTATATATAGAAAAAATAAAAAAATATTTTATTTACAGTTTTATGGAACATAACAAATTAGTTTACATTCTTTTATATTCTTTATATAAATAATAAGAAACAATTAAAAAACCACTACCATTTGTTTAAAATATTATTTGCATATGACTTTGATGAGCAATCATAAAACTCATAATCTTCATCGTTTTTAGAACTCTTAGTTTTTAATACATTTAAATGGTATGATTCTATTAAACAAACTTCTTCATATAAATCTTCATTTGACATTTCAACAATATTTGAGCACTCATTCAACAACCATAAAAAGTTTTGAGGTAACTCTTTTTCAAAGAGTTCAAAATTTTTTCCTTTTACCCGACTAAAAATACAATGATACATCCAGTAATTTTTAAATGGTCTAAATAATATCTCACTGTTTTCAACTTTTTGAACATTTTCATCCTCTATAATTATGTCATCATCTGCTAGAATCGAAATGTCTGAATCAGGTAATTCAAAAAAGTCATCAGGAACTTCAACTATTTCATTTTCAGAGCTATTATTAACAGTTTTCTTCAATTTCTTTTTCTTAGTTTTATGTGATATTTCATCTTCACTAGAAGACTTATTACTAAGAATCCTTTTAAATTCTTTTTTCTTAATTCTTTTACTTTCTTTTTTTAAACTTCTGTTAGTGATTTTCACAAATTTACCTTTTGAATCCCGACAAGGAATATATTTTTCTTTTAAAGTCTTGGCATTTAATAGAGATTCTTTTTCGTGATTGTATAATGTAATGTTGTATTTCTTTAAAAATTCTTCATTCATTAAACAACTAATATCAGTCCAATTTGTTTCATTGTTCTTTTTTGACGTATTTAAGCTATTTGATGTATTTTCTTCATCTTCAGAATCACTACCTGCAGAAATATTGAGCCTTCCATCAGATAAAATTTGATCAAAATAACTGTCTGCTTCCAAATCTAAAGTTTCATCTAGTTCTGTCACTTTATCACATACAGATAAATAATGCTTGAAATTTTCAAAATTTATTTTCAATTTACACACCCTATCTTTGTGTGCGTAATCTAATAGCTGTTCAGTTCTCATTAAAGTACTTCCTTTACCTGAAGGTGTTTCTACTTTAACAAGCTCACTCAATTCTTTTACATCTGGCATTCTTGGCTGTTCAAAAGGTGGAACAATTTTTTCAAAATACTGTAAACTACGATCTACGACGTCAAGTTTTATACCGCAATGGCCTGCAGCTTCAGTCAATCTAAACAGTTAAATAAAAAGTAAATTTTACTATAATGTAGAAAAAACTTTAACTTTAAAAAAATGTAATTTTAGGTAAACTCACATATCTGATTTTGTCATATAACCAACTTTAGTTTCGTAAAAGTTGGTTCTTAAAATACTTGGAATATCAAGTTGGGAATTTTCTAATAGTTGTGATATATAAGAATGCATCGGAGTTAAAGATGGAGGAAATATTTCCATTTCTTTCATTGGTATAGAATTATCATTAAGTTTATCTACAGCCTGCAAAAATGCATCAGCAAGACTTTGCGGTATAGCATGCTTTGAGTTAGTAACTTCAGGTGCCTCGGCTTCCCTTCTTCCTTTCATCATTCCTTGAAACCTTAGATATAAATGTGATGTTCCCACCATTTCAGGGTCGTATTTCATTTTAGATGGAAAATGTAAATTGCAAAGAACAACTTTTCTACATTCAATGAATGATTGCCATTCACAAAAACTAAATAATTTTGACTCCAACAGATTATTTTCTTTAGATATCCTAAAAAATTCATAAAATTAGACATGCAAGTTCAAATTAAGTAAGCTTATGTCTTCTATACCTGTTCATTTTTTCTGCCACCCGACTTATTTCTTTCTCTGTGACGTCATCTATACTGAAAAGAATTTTCAAAACTACTATGACATAAGCCATTGCTCTACCTTCATAATTAGGAATTAACGATGATTTATCGGTAAAATTCATAACTGACGGTGCCAACAAAAATAATCTTTCTGCATATAATGAAATACCACCTACAATTCATATAAAGTTATAAAAGAAATTAGTTTTATATGACGTTAATTATATGTAAAAATAAAATTTGCTTACGTGGTAATTCAAGATCTGTGCAGTATCTTTTTATTAAACCTAAGAAATCAGGTTTGGCCATTTCTTTAACGCTTAAAAATTTAGCCATACCTGCAGCAGTTCTTCTTAAACCTTTATGAGTAATATCTGTAGTTTGTGTTAAAAAACTAACATCACTTTTGGTCAAAGTTACTTCTGGTGAAATTAAATGATCCAACTTGTAATACGATAGGTGAGTTTCTCGACTAAATCTAGAGGTAAATATTCTTAGTATGCAGAGTTCAAAGAGAAAAATTTTTTAAACAGTTCTTACCTTAACATATCAGATATATAAATATTTTCATCATGAATTCTTAAAGCTAAATAAATAATTGACCAAAGCTTTAATGGTGTGACAATATCTGGTCCTGTTACGTACTGTGTAGTGACATGCTTTTTTTTGTATGCTACTCGTTTTGCTCGAGGAATATTTTTTGACAAAGCCTTTACTTTCTTAGTCTCTAGTTTAGCTTTTTTATTAAAACGGATTCTGAAACAATAAATATGACTAGTTTCTGTTGATATTTCAAAGTGTTAAAAAAAAGGTTTATTAACTTACTTGTGTACAGTACTAGAAGACTGACTAATACTAGATCTAATACTAGATAGACTTTGATTAAAAGAACTTTGTGCATCAATTTCTGAACTAGCTTGACTTTGTAAATATTCAGCTTTAAGTAAAGCTCTCTGAAAAAATTTTATTTTAAAATAATATCAGAAATAATTAAAATATTTAAATGTATTAAAAACACTCACTTTGCTTTTGTTCAGTTCTCTTGTTGAAGTATTCAAACTTGTGTCACTCATAAAACTAGTCATCATAGAGGAAGTACTTGTATTACTGGTCTTGTTTCTTTTTCTCTTCTTTTCTTTTTTTACTTTTCCATAAATGATTTCAGCATCTCTAAAATAAAGTTTTATTATAATTTTTTTTAAACAAACATTACTTACTCAATATGTAGATAACAAAATTACTTTTTGTGATATCGTCGAGCCATCTTAGGAACACATTTTTTTGTCTTTGACGTAAATGCTACCTCTAAATTTGATAAATAATAAGTCCATAATTGGGCAATTGTTAATTTAATTTTTGAATCTACACCTATTTGAATAAGTTCATTAGTAATTCCAATGAGTACAAAGTTGTACAATTCCCAACTTGTCCACCCTATGACATCTGCAATAAATCAGTGCAAATCATGCAATGTTAATTGTTAAAATAAAAAAAAACATTGTAGTTTTGAGTAGCTATACCTGACTTTTCTACTTTCTCAGTTTTTATTTTAGTTTTTCTTAATCTTGTAGTAGCATCATACCGAACTTCAAATACTTTTTCCCTAATATCCTATAAAACATAAATCTAAATTAGTTTTAATTAACAATTAAAATAAATTAATGCTATTACAAAAAATACAAACCAAAATTTTAAAAATAGTTTTCAAAAATAGTTTTATAAAAAATAAACCTATGAATCTAAAGCAATTATTTGTGATGGAAAGTCTGAAATATAATTATAATGACATGAAAGATAAATATACAAATTTGGCCAGCATAACGAGACACAAATTAATAAAATTACCAAAAATGTGTAAAGCAGTTAGTGATAAGAGTAGTTATATTAGATCAATTAAAGTATTTAATCAATTGCTAAATGATCTCAAAAACCTTGACATAAACAAGGTATTGTCTTTGACTCGGTCTTGTTATTTTTGTATACGAAATTCGAAATATATAAACAATTTCTTTACTTAGTTCTTAAGTTATTTTTTTAAGTATATTATGTATTTCGGACCAGCGAACAGGGAAGCTATTTTCCTCTGCTGGGTTACTGCATAAGTGCATAGCAATGTATGTATGTAATGTAATATATTTCTGTTACTCTGGATTAATAAATAAATCAGCGGTAGTAAGTACTTACGTCGTTTTGAGTTTGACACTTGCTACAGAAGTAAAGCCCATCTTCCTTATAAAAGTCTGTGCCATTACATATAGCACACTTCTCAGCATTTCCTTCTTGAGAATACATGCTTTACACATTAAATTTTGTATATAATAATTTTTTCATATAAAATTAACAATTTCATTTTATATCAGTTTATAAAAACTGAAAACCTCACATAGGAAACTTGCACGTTGCATCTTGAATATTATGACGCTTATGCCTAACCTAACGTGAACGAAAGATTTTATTGGCGCGTTGTTCAGTGTTAGTGGGCTTGTGTGCGGTTTTGCTTGTCAATTGTCAATCGCGCAAAAGTTTGAATTTTGATCGTTTTATATTTTTTCCTAATAAATAAGTATAAGATATATAAATATTTCCTATTGAAAAAACCCTGTAATTATATATAAATATAACTCACGCAATAATTTGCAAAGGGAATTGATCGTACGATTAATCGTAAAAATATTTGCACGAATTTAACAATGGGAGTATTCCGAAACTCGGGCGCCTGGTTCCAAACTGTTCCAAAATGCGTGAAAATTACTTTGAGTTACGGAACATTCCGAAATACATAGTTTTCGGGGTCTAGGCGTCGATTTAGTTTGAGGTGCTTATCTCCAAGTACCAGGTCACTGATGATGATGTCCAGGTGGTGCGTTCCATAGTTTTCGATGTCTAAGTGTCGATTTAGCTTAGACGGTTATCTGCAAATATCAGGTCGCCGATGATGATGTCCAAGTGGTGCGCTTCG
>JAWWEM010000044.1:23318863-23372186 GCA_035582935.1 Ormyrus thymus | reverse complement strand
ACTTAGGCTTTCGTTGTCGGGTTTAATTTTTTTTATCCAAATGCCAAAAGGTCCCTTATTGTCTTTATTGAATAAATTTTTCCCACTTACTAGTTGCGATGTAATTTGAACTTGGGAGTTGTGATTAGTTTGAGAATTTAAGCTGCTCTCACCTCCTATGTTTACTTTTGTGCTATTGACCCGTTCTTCAAGGTTGGGAGTAACCGACAGATTCAAACTTGATTTCGACTTTTGCGAAGATTTCCGAATAACTTTTTTTTTGTTATTAATATCAGCATTTGTGATTTCTTCATCTGAGTGGTCAATAATTTTCCTTTTTATACTCTGGATATCATAATCCATGCACTCCACTTGATTTGAGTTTGAATTTTCACTGTTAATTATGCCTGGAGGGTCGTCATCATCTGCATCTGACTCCATTTTTAACTATCGCAGTTGCCCGCAAGCGGGAGATTTATATGAGTTGTACTTGATGCTTAATATGCTTTATAGATCATACGTTTACACAGTAGGTTAGAGAGTTATAGATCCGCAAAGGTACACAGCACGTCCTCTTCGCTCCGGCTGTTCACGTCGGAATCCCTGAAGCAAAGTCTGAGACGGTGAACACTCTAGCGCCATCAATAGTAATCTACAACAGTCAGGAAAGAAAAACCTTCTAATCTAGTCCTGTGACCAATTGATCAACTTCTATTTGAAGAAAAAAATCAAAACTTGTAAAAATGGTAGACATAAAACCAAAAACCTTCATTTTTAAAAACAAAAAATTGCCCCCTTTTTTTGCATTAAAAACCTGTTTATTTTCTAAATATTAATGTCATGTCAGATTCACGCAGGAGTCATTAGTATTATTAAAACGTGTGTTAAATCTGAAGCCAATCGTTTGAATATTTTTTGAGTAATTGTGTACACCGATTTTAAACTTTGGGAAAAGAAAAGTTTCAAGATAAACGCGTTTGAAGTTTCTCTATGTCCGTGTAGCCGCACGAAAGTGCATCTCGAATATAGATTCTTATCAAAATAGTTTCGACTTTTAGCCCAAACAGTAAAGTTTATTGCATTTTACAAATGTCAAAGTAACTTTTAAGACAAAAAAAAATGGATTTTTTTAAGTTTCTACACCGGATTCCCCCCTTAAGAGGTATGTCTGAAGACTGTTATGTCATATGCGGACGATAGTGTCATCGTATCTTGTGATGACACGCGGTCAGCCGCGAAGAACGAAATGAATAATCTATTACAGGATGTGAGTATTTGGTTCGCAATTTTGTGGGAATCTACGCGGGAACCTATGAATCGGTTATAGAAGGCGCTTCTGGCATATATAAGTGGGGACAGCAGATGGACGGGTGTTTCAGAAAGAAAGAAAAGCACTCGCGTGTTATAAGGAAAGACTCAATAATAGCAAAATGTCGATGAAATTTTTCTTCCTGCTTCTGGTGCTCGTGGCTCTAATTGCAGTTGAAAGTAAGTATAGCGAGAAACGCTTAATTAGCATTTTAAAATCAGCTAATTTCTTTTTTACTCTTTTGTAAAAAAGAAACAAATTATTACACGAAGAAAAACGTTTTACGAAAAATTACTATACTTTTCAGTAACTCGAGAACAGACTTTGGTGTAGTGTGAAAATTAGAATACTTTAAATTAAAATTTACTACATGCTTGATAATTTTTATTATATTTTTAACAATTTTTGTTAATCGTCTGGCAAACATTATTAAACGTATAGTAAATTTTAATATAAAGTATATATAGTAATTTTTTCCCTGATTCAAAGTCTCTCCTCGAGTAATTTTTCCTAAACGTTTCTCTCCGTGTATAGCAATGAACATTTCTATTTTTATTAAAATGTTTTTCATGAAATTTTTTATTACTTAATATTCAATGATTGTTACGGCTTTAGAAATGTTTTTATTACAATCCAGTAATATTTTATATATATTTATTTTAAAATACTGAATCAGTACTTCAGCTACAAACACAAGTCTTTACGTCGAAACTTTACGGATATTTGTGATTATCTACAGCTGACAATACACAGTACAACTGCCAAATAGTTTATTTTCTTTTTAAAAAAATTTCAGCTGTCTCAGCTGGATGTCAAGCAGTTTGCAGCGGCGATTGTAGGAAGAAAGGCATGCAATTCGAAGCCTGCAAAAATGGGCACGGCTGCATCTGTTTCAAGTAAAATAAAAGCTCATCAATCCTTCCTAATGGACGACTTTTAAACAATGTGTAACAGGAGCAAAATTGAAACCTCTGTAAATATACGTTTTGCGGAATAAAAAGCTTTTTATTCTTATTGAAATTGCAGAATCACTACCAAGTATGTAGTGATTGCACCTGCGATCTAAAAAATAGTATCATTGAAGATTCTTGAATTATTTTCAGTCCGTGTTTTACTTACCGATACCAACAGAGAATTGTCCAACGTGTAAAGATTAAAAACAGTAAATTCAACATCTTGGTGGAGCAAGTAATTCGAAAATTCATGTAGCTAATAGAAGGTTAAGAATTCAATAAGATTGCAAGTAAAAAGAACCGACAGTTCTAATTATAAAATATAACGATGAAATTACCTTTTCTTTAATTTCTTTATTTTTTAATTTAATTAGTATTTTCTGGACAATTTTCCTCGTTCTTTTGCTCTGCAAAATACAAAAATATAAAATCAATAACTTCTAAAATTTCAACTGCCGTATTCTTGTATAGTTGATGAATTACTTCTGTAATAAGTTCAGTAACGGACGTCGTTATCATAATTAGCAGAAGATAGTGATGAAGGCAGAAGCCCCCACAGTACACGTATTGCAGGGCACTCATCTGTGCCGTTCCAGTTCTAAAATATTTTGCACCGTAGTAACCGTATAATATTACAATTAAAAAAATATTTGGAATGCAGAAGAGCATAAATCGAGAATAGAAATTGCATATGTCATCCAATAAATCACACAGGGACAAGTGCATTTCATGTAAACGTGTCAAGTGGATCAATTGTTTTTTTGAATCTAATATGTCGTTAATCACACAAATGTTATTGGAATTCATAACTGATACTTTGAAGATACTAAAAACACTGTTATTCAGTTTTTTGAATAATTGCCCTACTAAAATAAGTAATGTGCTATACTGCGTTATTAAAAATGTTATTGTGAAGATACAATAAAAATATCCGACAAAAAAAGTTATCGTTTCCAAACTGTCCGATCTTGACATTGTAATCATAAATGAAATATTTACAAATATGACAAACCACCTCTTCCATATACTCTTAATTGTATTATCTTCGCCGTCTACTTCCGCATTAACAAATATACATTTTCTTAGAGTAATAAGTGTGTTTAATATTCTTACAAGTTGTTCTTGATGCGTACAAACCGCTGCTAAAATGAAAATGGTAATAAAAACGAGAAACGCCCCGCTAATCGTATCCATAATTCTTTCACCTTTCATTCTATCGGGAAAATCATCGTTTATTTCATAGGATAATTTAATACTAAAATAATTGAAACATGAAGAGATGATTATTAAAAAAACATTTAATGCAATGCCTCCTTTGGAATATACGAAGAACAAACTTTGCGCCTCCGTACTTTTCACTAACTGCACGTGGAATGCCATTGGAGCAAGTCCAAATCCTTTAAAAAAGTAATAAATGCACTTTTTAAGCAGCACTTGTTTATTAACTGAGCTGATTTCAAACATTGTTTTTCCAAATATCACGAATGCTGTAATTTACTTTTTTCCTTAGAGTAGTTTATTATATGATAATAATTTCTAATAAACTGAATAACGCGGCAATACAAAAAGAAATTTCTCATTTGAATTAAAAAAGTACCGGACTGTTTTTATTAAACTTTATTCATTGCTTGCTTAGTCATTTATTATAATTAACTAACAATTTAAATAAACGTTTCTGAGTCTGACATTACGATTGACAATGACAAATTGTACTTCATATTGTTAATGCACCGTAACAAATTTATTCATTAATGAATTAAATCAATCATTGAAATCTTCATGTTTGAATTTTTTAGACTATTTATGAATGTAAATTTATTTAATTTAATTTAAGAAAATAAATTTTATTTACATCATAAAATTAATATCTTAAAAAATTAAGTTGACTGCTTTATATATATTTTATATAAAAGTGTAAGTGAATTTAAAATTATCTTCATTCATTTAGAATTAGCTTGAAATTGTAAAAATATAACCAAATAAGTCGTAAGAGAAGTTACAATCTGAAAAAATTATTATAACATTAAGGTACTAAGGTAATAAATGCATTAAATAAAAGTAAATTAAAATTAATACATCACTCACCGACGTCAATAAGGATTCATCTAGTGAGAAAAATCCAAATACTGAGAATTGCATATTATTATGCAATATAAAGTTCGAAAAATGGTACAACTGATAAGGATGAATAAATTTCATATTAATTTTGCTTTCATTTTACGTTTTTATTGAAAAAAGTTTAGAATTAAATACCTTAGCATCAACTTCTTGATTATTTAAGTATCCTATCCACTTGTTTACGATTTTTCCTGTCTCTCTACTCTATATATAAAAAGAAAATAATGTAATATAAAACATTAAAAAGTAAAATATTTTAACATTCCTACCTCCAAAACAACAGCGCTAACAGCCTTCGTCAAGGTGATAATCAAAACGAAATAATGAAGAATGCGAAAAGAGCAGTGCACTATTTGAAAACTCGATATAAAAACTTGTCCAATAACTGCTGGTTTCGTCAAAAAGTGCGTAAAATATATCAACGTCATGAAAATGAATGCCAAAGACAGGAGCATCATCTGAGCAAAAAATTTGGATACTTCATCGGACACTTCGCACAATGATAAATACAATTCTCGTAGGTGCAACAATTTGTTCAATCTCAATTTTACCTTATATTCATTATTACAATTCAGGAGATACATTTTTCGAGCTTGTAATGGCCCCTTTAAAGAGCACTCAAAATTCGCGTTTGTGATCTTTAGAATATTCTTCATCAACTTAAGAATCATAATATACTGCATGATAGTATTAGTAATTATCCAATTGCAAATATACGTGTTAAAATAATACATTCTAACTAAAGAGTCTACATCAAACTCTGTTGTTGCTAATATAGAGAACCATGTGAGAGTATTTAAAATAAGGGTTCCCAGAATTTCATTCTTTAACTTGTTGCTTTTATTACAAATTTCATTGTCAAATCTCATGGACGACTTTGTGAGGTCTGTTATTTTACCTGCTACTCTTACAATTCTTTGTTGCTGAATTCCATTAAGCAGCAAAATAACTATCGTGCTAACACCAGCTAGTAAAGTGTGGGACATGTCTATTACCCCATCCAATGCTAGTTTTCCGAATGCTAGTGTGTGGTAAGCATATTGAGCTTGAAGGCACCAGCACGTTAATGGTATTACAACGCAAATCAAAATGGTATTGTAAAAAATACCAGTTCTTGATCTTGCGAAAAATTTGCGTTGTACTTTATTGCTGTTTTCCAATTTCATCTGAAATTTCATTGTTGAAAGACCGAAAATTTTGAAGTAATAATACAGAAACCTTAGCAGATTGCAGTCGGTATTGCTTAATTTTTGAAGCACCATTTTTGTATAGTTAAATCTTACTTCAATAAAGAACCAATTTCTTGCTTGATTTTAAAGTTTGATAACTGCATTACTGAAATGTTAACTTGAGTCGTTAAACTAGTTTTTTTATTTAAATCTTATTACAATAAAAAAAACTGGTTTGATTTTAAAAAGTTGATAACTAAATTACTGTAATGTTAACTTTCTTTGGATCAATTAGACGTTTATAACAAAATAAAAAGTTTGATACAATCAATTAGCTAAAACTCCCTTCATTCCACTAATAGTGCGATAAAAGTCATGTGCATCAAATTAAAACACCGAGTACTACGTGTAAAATGAAGACAAATAAGGTTAATCAAGTTAATGGAACGGTACTTTAAATACGTGCTGTTAAAAATTGTTAATTTAACGTTCCAGTATTTAGGTTTATTACATAAAAAATTGAGCATGGAAAACAATCATTTGTTTTGATGAATATACAGTATAAAATTAAATTACAATTTAACTCATCAGTCATCCCTAATGTCTAAATTAAATAACACGTTCAAGTCTTAATCTCCCATACATAAAACGCTCCCCGCCAACCCTTAATTCATCTTCTCCAAAACGTGAATGTAGAATCCAGGATCTTCAATCTCGTCGAGAGGCTTGAAGTCGCCGTAAATCGTGTGCTCCGCACTTCCGTGGAAGGTCTCGTCGAGGAACTCGGTAAAGACCTTCAGCTTGTGTGGGTAATACGAGAGCCGAAACTCGCTCACTCGTTCCTCCCTGCCGTTTTCGCCGATGTGGTAGCCGTTCAGGCTTATCCGGTACTCTAACGTGACTAACGACGGCGCGCCGTTTGTGTGCAGTACGGACGTGACGATTTTTTGCAGGTGCTTGCTCTGAAAAGTATATAAGGGAGTAGGACACTGTTGAATAATTTAGCGAGTCTTGAGATGATGATACCTACATTATAATAAATGCATTGAGTAGGCGTTTGTCCTGTCCGGATGACGTAATCGTAGTTTCTGTGATCGATTAGCAGCAGACCGCCTGGCTTCACGCATCGCTCGAAGTGTGAAAGGGCTTGCCTGAATTAAAAGTCAATTGTTAAATTAAATACGAAAAGTGTAGCGAGATAAAAGAATGCTGCTATACCTCTGCTCTCTTTGATCGCCGTAGGAATCCAACATGTGGGCGAAGCTGTTTCCAAGGCAGATCACGGCGTCGAATCCTTCGCCAATTAAATGCTCGATGTCGTCTGATAAGGTTAGCCAGTTTGCCTCTTCAATGACTGAAAGGAGGATCATTGTGGTATTTTTTAATGGAAAAATCAGGATTAAATTTATTTATGTTACGCGGAAAATATTTCCAATGTATCTTGCGAAGTTAGATAGCAAATAAAGATGCAAGATTTATCTGGAATAATTTCTCGAGCAAACAATTTATTTGGAGATAAACGAAAAGCAGCCAATATTTGGTTGAAATGGAAAGTAAAATTATATCTTACGATATTTAAACGACGATAAAAATCAAAATTAATATTAAAACAGTACAGCAAAATTTCATTAGTCCAAAGCAAAAATGAAAAATCTAATTTTTATCAAAAACATTAACGTTTCCGTCAACGCTAATCAACTTATAGATTAGAATAAGCCAAATAGAAGAGTTTCAAACTCCATTGTTCCGTCTATCGGAAAATCATCTCCAATAAAAATATAATACGATAATTGCTTTCGTACTCGATTACCCTCTGTTATCAAAACCGCATTTTAATGAAAAGAAATGCGATACGGAAGAATCGTATTAGTGAAGAAGCAGCAGCATAAAAGTGATTTATCAGCGGGACGATACTGTCTGCGTACAAAAATTTTACGACGCCGCGTTCGTTCTCATCGATTCGCGCCGTTGGGTCCGTTCCGCCGCCGCAAAAGCAACTCACTCCAACTGTCGAAGGCGGGCTCCCTCCTGCGCTCCCACCTCGTCTTCAGCGCGTACTTGAGCATCTTGTCGGAGGCGTCGACGCTGACCACCTGGAATCCCTCCTCGAGCAGCATCGTCGAGTCGACCCCCGTGCCGCAGGCGACGTCGAGCACCCGCCGGCAGCCCCTGGCCTTCAGCAGGCCCACCAGGAACTCCTTGTAGTTCTGCTTGCGCTGCTTGCGGTCGCCGATGAAGATCTCCCAGACCTTGGCGGCGATGCCGTCCGCGTACTGGTCCTTCACGCCCTCGGCCGCCGCGCCCAGAGAGCGGATCTCGAAGGATGAGGCGTCCGACGTCATTTCGGGCGATTCCTGCTGCTGGGATGCGGAGGGTTTTTTGAGCGTTCAAAGGGGCGGTTTAAAAGTACGCTGAGTGTATATATATTGTTACTCTTAGACTAAAGTAGATATAAAAGTATCACCCTCTGGTATCACCTTAGGTGTTTTCATTTTATATTTTTTTTTTATTTTTTGTTCAGTTCAAAAAGAATGAATTTTCAATATTTAAATAGAATAGATGTAATAAATAAACCGTTTGGCAATGCTCGATTATCTCAGAGGGTGATACTTTTATATCTACTTTAGTCTAAGAGTAACAATTTCGATATGATCTTGTGCTCGTCGATTATGCTCGCTTTATTAAAAAAACGGGGAAAACTGTCGAAATCCAGAAATATTTGCATCAGACCACTTGTGCAACAACAAACTTGCCGATAACTCAAATTAGACTCTTGCCGACTCTCGTCGTAATTAGTTCCTTTTTATAAAAAGCCGTCGAAACTGTTGAAATCCAGTAATGTTTGCACAATACCGCTTTTAATAATAACGAATTCGTTGATAATAGCCGCTCTGCCGCTCGCTCCGATTAAGAAATTAAGATTGTTCGAATCAGCTCGGCACGCTGCTCTGATTGTTTTCTCAAAGATTAATGGGGGTAGGCCAAGTGGAAAAAATACGATAAATTTCACATTGTACAATGAAAACTTGAGTTTTATTATATAAAAAAAACTTTTTTTTCCGAAAGCGCAGATTATCCGCTTAAAGAACGAACGGAAATTCTGTTGCGTTGAAAAGGGTGATTCTAAATATTTCTATAGAGTATGTTATACACTGGGAAAAAATTTCTTTAAATCAAAAAAAGCTTCATTGCGGGCAATCGGCTAAATATTTTTTTGATTCAAAGAAAACATTCTTTAACTCAAAGAAATCCCGTTTTAATGGGAAGAAAGTTTCTTTAAAAAAAAAAAAAAAATGTTATTTAAAAAAAGAACATTACTTTATATTAAAAAGGGGTTTCTTTGAATTCAACAATGTTTTCTTTGAATCAACAAAATATTTAACCGATTACCCACAATGAAGCTTTCTTTGATTTAAAGAAATTCTTTTTCAGTGTACATTTAATCAGTCAAATGAATTTGTTAATAATGATTAAAGAAAAATATTTACTTTCTAATTTACTTTTTATGTATACACTGAGAAAAAAATTCGATTAACTCGACTGCATCGTGCTGCTGAATATGAGCAATTGCATTTTCTTTTGATTTGACAGAATTTCGGTTGCTTTGACAGAAAAACTGCTGATTTAACAGAAATTTTCTTGACTCAATAGAAACTCTATTGATTTAACAGCATGTTTGATTGAAACAACAGATTTTCTGTTAAATCAACCGAACATTCAATTGTGCACATTTAACAGCACGATGCAGTTAAGTCAATAAATTATTTTTGTGAAATTAATATTATTTTACTTGCAGATATATTTTTATTCCACCTCTGGCGAAGGGAATTTTATTACTCAAAATAATAATTAATCATTCTAAAGAAATTGTAAAGAAATTCGATAAGGGCAAGCGTTCCACTAAAACAATATTACAAATCAAAACTATTTTTTCAGTCTCAATATTGAAATATCAATGCAATTCTCGCTTGATTACATACCGAGCTCGAGTACCACCGGGCAAGACAGTAAGCCGATCAAAGCGATCTTCTTGCGTACCACCGAACGGAAAACTGACCCGAGATCGAGAAGATCGGCCAGCTTTATACGGGGCCGCTCGGCGGTTCTTGTTCTTCCACAAGTGTGTGTGATCAGAACAATGTGCGAAGTCCGTATCGCTCGCGGTAAAAAAGAAACACTTTAGAACCAATAACGATGTGCGTACGCCCTAATCTAACGGCAGCTGCAAAACTTTTTATCAAATCTCGAGCGGTGTATTTTTGTTTGCAAAGGACTCGCTTCTTCTATGGTCTTATAGTGAACGGCCGGAAGTTCCTGCGCTTTGAAGTGAAAATTCCAGAGAAAATATTTACTTTTGCCATTATGTTCTTATACAGAATAAAATGGATTTAAAGAATTATTTAAAGTGGATTTGACCTAAATAAAATATATTTGGTTTAAATTGGGAAAGGAGATTATTTTTTGTCTATAAATTTAGCTTTGTAACTTAATAAAGCTGTATTTACAGTTCAGTTGTTACCTATCTGTCCGTCTAATTTTTCACAGAGCAATTAAAAACTGCAAATTAAGTGAAACGCTATAACAAACATTATACAATTTCACCGAGTATTTTGTGAAATCTAATTCTCTTTATTTACAGCGTAACAGCAATCCGTTATTGTAATGACGTCTACCTTATCTGGCTTACATTTCGAAATTTTATTATTAATCGGAAGCGCTTTTTGTTTTTACTAATGGAGATAATAAAATCACCTTTATCGCGCGAGCGTTTCCACAATTAAGAGACATTTCACTGAGACTTCTTAATTCGCTGTGTATTTCAGCTGTTTTCGACGGCCTCGTAAACGAAAACCACGGCCCATCGCTTTGGCGATACCTTTTCGCTGAGAAACTTCTCGTTTTAATAATTCTTAACGGAATAAATGCTTTCAAATTTATGCGATCCTTTTAGACTGCTTTGAAAATAAATTTTCTTACCTTAAATATATCGAAATATTGAAAATGAATTTCATGAATACTTTTCATTAGAACGTGTCACGCAGTGCTGTAAAGAAAATAAATAATTTATGTCTATCTATTGAAAAAAATTCTAAATAATAATTAATTTTTTGAAGACTTCTTATTTTGAAACAAGATTCAATCACGTCACTGATTAAGCATTTTTTTTCTTAACATTGTTCGCCTTAAAGAAATGCGATAGTACATTAATAAAATGTTATATGCAGATAGTATCGATTAATCGGGAATGTCAATGACTTTTTATTAAAAACTGAACCACGTCGGATATTTTCCGATATTTTCACTATCATTTGGCCAATTTGGTCATCTTATAGTGAAATGGCTAAAAAAATCATGAAATTCCAACAGGGAAAAGTGCACGCATTGTTTCTGTCCATATCATTTTTTATCTTAACGGAGATTATATAATAATGCAAAATATTATTGTCCCTGGAGGTTATCAACAACAAACAATAGCCTCTGC
This sequence comes from Ormyrus thymus, assembly GCA_035582935.1. Lineage (NCBI taxonomy): Eukaryota > Metazoa > Arthropoda > Insecta > Hymenoptera > Ormyridae > Ormyrus > Ormyrus thymus. The sequence continues at coordinate 23,361,176 of JAWWEM010000044.1, read as the reverse complement.
TTTGCGGTGGCTAAAAATTGTTATACAGTTTCAGTTCGAAACTTTAACGGTTTAGTTAGGAGAAAGAAAAAAAAAATTGCAACGACTGCGCTGTATATATTCTTCGTACCGCAATTCCTTTCACTCCTAGCCGAAGTAGCTTTTTTTTCAGTGCAACGACATTTACGGAATCAAACGCCGATGGAGTCTTACGATTCAACGTTAATTGTTTAAAAAGTAATGGCGGACTTTACAAATATATATTTTATTGTAAATATTTTAAGTTTAATAGTATAATCATTTTTTCTCAATATTTATGAAGCAATTAAAGTTCTATTGTTATTGTTACTTCGTGTTACATTTTTTGAAAAGGAAACTTATGCAACGTTTGTACAACTATTTACATGCAAAATTATGTAAAGCTTGAAATTCATAAATTTGTGATTCATGTATAGTTTACGCGAAATTTTTTATTTTAGCATACTTTAAAATAGTTTGGGACAACTTCTTTAGTGATTACCGGGTATCCAAAAGTTTTACCTTTTAGGCGGGGAGTACTTTTCTGTCGATCGATAGATTAGAGTTTGCTACTATTCATATATTAGAAGGAATGAAACGTATAACATTTTTAATACGTTTTATATTTTTTCATTTGTTCACGTTATTATTAAAATTTAGCAGATTATAAAAATGAAAATGAGGAATTATTTGGATGATTACTAAACAAAAGTAAGAACTTCTAGAAGCTATAATTACTTATACAAATAATCTTATTACAGACTTTATGAAAAATTTATAACGAAAACATTATTTAGGTCTGACGTTATATAGATAAGAAAAAAAAAATAATAAAACTGCATTAGCAAAGTCATTTGAGCTAAAAATTTTTAATGAACCACTCTACTTCATCTTGTGTAATAGGCGATGTCAGTGTACTATGTTTACATGTTACCTGGTTTAAATAAATAAATAAATAAAAATACCAAAACTTCTAAATTACAGTTCAGCGTCACAACGATATGTTATATTATTACTTATATCATATATTATCCACTATTTGTAGGTGTAATAAATGCACCTGAAAATATAAAAATCAAACCAGCTAACTACTATTACAATTCGAATAAATTGCAAAATATTTATTTTTAATAATATAATATTATATTTTCAAGGCGTTAAGCCTGGAATTATAAAATGGTCCACACTATTATTTTAAACAAAGGTAGGTAATCGTTGAAAATGAAAAAAATCAAGATTTTTTTTTAGTTTATTTAAATCGTAGCTAACAAAAATATGTAATTAAATACATAAATTAACATGATATATTTTACATATTTTAATGAATAACAAAATCTTACGTACTATTTCTTATTTTAGAAACTTAAAGTTTAAATAAGTTTTTTGATCACTTCTATGTACACGAAAAATTACATATACTTGGGTCTGATTTTTTGAATGTCTTTTTGTTCTTTTGCCCCGATCCTGCTTTTTATCAGCTGCGCTGCTACTGAAAGTATACGTTTGGCGTTTTTTGAACATTGCCAAGTAGTCCTAAGACACTGATTGGTACTGGCATGGCGGTGGAGACTACAGGTCTTATCATTCTTGGCATTCCTAGATCCAGGAGGCAATCAAATACCCATAGGAATCCTAAAATGAATCGGAAGAGGTACCGGCCGATACTTTAGTGTGGGTGGAGGTGGCAATCCTATAAATGGCATAGGTGACTGAGTATTTGCCGTATTCGTAATACTATATAGATGATTCATACTGCAACGATATCCAATGCATTTACCGAATTATCTATAATAACAACAATAAATATGCAGTTCCTGTTTCTGGCTACAGAATTTCATCTACTTTAACTTTTTTGTGCATGGCTTAGTCTCAATGTAGAAAACTAATTCTAGTCTTCTTCTTTTATATTAATCTGTAGCATACATCTTTACTCTGTGCTGCGTTTCAATTTTTTTCCGCTTGTCCTTCAGAATTTCTTATTCTATTTCAGTTCCCTTTTACGGGCTTTCTTGAAAGTCTGATTCGTGGGATTCACGCTTTCCACTTTTTATTGAGCACCGTGTCCCGTTTCGCTGTTTGCTTAAATTAACTCGATACACTTGCGATTTCGTGTTGTTAACAAGTGTAGCTTGTAGGTTGACACCGCTGTACCGTTGTTACGACGGTTACAACATCAAAACTCTTATAAGTTAATTTACAGAACCGCTGGCAATCGTTCGCGCTCACTAACTTTAGTGGGGAATTGGGGGGAGTCGCGCCCGCTTCATGTAATACATTTTTGAAGATGAGGCCCCGAGATAGGCTCTTTCTCAGACATCACAATACATTGTACAATTGCATAAAATTCACGTTAAAGTAATCAGAGAATGGATAAATTGAAACTAAATGTACATTGCATGCAAGATTCGTTCGTATGATTATAATGTAGTAGCTTTATAAGTATTAAGAAAGTCATCACACGTCAGGGTTGTTGGATAAAAGGCTTTCACCATAATCATTAAGGACGATCTCCAGCCGGTCAATCCCACAGAACTCCTTAAGTATCTATGGGATGCCGGGAAATCAGTTTCAGAAATGTAAAAGACATTTTGGATAAGTCAGAGCTAGATAAATATGTGTTTGGAGACGACCTTGGCGAAAAAATTAAGAGTGCAAAAGCACTGGAGAAAATTAGCGAACCCCTTAATTGTCAAAATTAATTTAGTTCAAGGGCGAAAAATTAATTTAGTTTAGTGTGCGAAAAATAGATTTTTTTTAAACGTGTTTATATGATATAACAAACCAAACTATGTGATCATAAGATTGGAGCATAGTCGTTGAAAAATATGTCAGGATTTCTTCCGTTACATGATCTATCATTGAAAAGATCTTACTAATAAAGTAGTGATTTTTATCGCAATTGGCCCAGCTTATAGAGTGCAAACATTGTGACTGATTGAATTAGACGGTATCAAAATATTATAAATATCGTAGACAAATCGATTAACACGACTAAGCACGACTCCGCACAGCCAAATTGACTACAGAAAATACTAAAATTATTCGAAACAGTGCTAAAAATTTGATTTAATATATTAAATGCCGTATTCCGTAAGTATTTCTTAAAACAAAAATTGGCAATAAATAAAAATCGAATCGAAATAAGTTCCCTAGCTCTAAGCAGCTACATATAATTATGAGGACGAACGAACCTTGCATATTAAAAATCCAACAAACTTACCTAAATGGAAGTTCTTTGGTAATTATTTACAAGATTCGTGCGAAATGATTATATAAGTCCCATCCCATTCTTTCCTTAAGGCACAACTCTAAAATAATGAAGAATCGAGGAAACACCCCAGGCGTCCACTTACGGAGTAATTTTTTCTCCCTCTGAACTCTGACAGTACCTAGCTACTATATATATAATCATTTCGAACGAGCCTTGCGCATAATTACAATCGAATTCCACTTCAAGTAAGTTTGATTTTTAATTATTTACAATAGGTTTTACAGAAGAAAAAGATGTTTTTCAAATAAAAAAGAATATTTTATTAGAAAAAAAACATTTGAAACATATAAATTTCATTCAAAATAATAAGTTGAACATTCAACATAATTTTAAATATTGTTTAACAAAAATCATAGAAAAATGTGCATTTTAATCTATAACATCACAACCATTGAAAACTAAAATTACAAAATAGAATAGTTCCAAGAAAGAAACGTGTGACGACAAAAGTGTAAAGCAGATTTTGTGTAAAATACTGTAATTAGAATAGCACAACGTACACAATGCAAGTCACATAATTCCAAGGAAAATCACATAAATCGCTTTAAATTAATAGTATTGGCAACAAATGGTAGTTTTAACTTTCTTCTAATGATTTTCATTTGATTTTTGAGAAAATAATGATGAAAGTTCAAATAATTATCAAAGTACATTTCAACTAAAGTCATACATTCATATTAGAACTCAAGTTTTTACATAGTTTACTCAAAAAAACTAAAAAATCCAAGAGGGCAAGGAAACTATTAAGTACCGCTTATCTTCCTTTCGAAGTTTCATTGGCTAGGTTTTGATTCGTCGAAAGGTAAACAGCGATCGCAGACGGAACAATATGAGGCAGTAAATATGATCTTTTCCTGACTTACTATTCGTTATTACAATTTTTTTCAACTCTCTCGAAGTGTCCAGTATGCATTGGCAGTATTTTGTGCATGAGAGTAAAGTTATAAGAGACTACAACAATACTACAAACGCTTAACTAGATATTGTTGTGTCAAAGTTCTGTTAAAGTAGACTAAACTCGTTTTCTAGTTTTGGGCACCTTTTGTTAGTTTGAAATCAATACTTTATTACATTTATATTACAATTAGAGATTATTGTTAGATCTTGCCATAATTTTAAGATTTTATACAAGAAGAAATATTTAACTATGAAGTAAAAGTTTCATTTCAATCCACATTTCCTTTTTAAAAGAAAATTAGTGATAAATATAAAGCTAGAATTATATATTAATACACCAATCAATATTATATTATTAATTTAAATTATTCTTCACATTTGTACATATTTTAGAAATAATATTTCATCAGGTATAGATGTTTTATACTTTAAGTGATACTTCATTATTTATTTATATATAATTTTTTACAGCATTTTATGATTTAGGCAGTTGCATATATTTTCTTTATTTAATCTTTATTAAATCATAAAAAACTTGTTAATACGATTCTTACATTTATAATTTTTTTGTAACTCAATAGAAAAATAAGAAACTTACATTTTACAAAACTTCCAATTTACATTTTTTATTTTGCTATAGAGTTCTATAAAATTACTTAAGAAGTAAGAATACAATATGACTGAGGAAAAAAAACGTCTTTCAACTTAACAAAAGGAGCCCACAATTGTTTCTCTGACAATAGTATTGTGTATGGAAAAAGAGATAGTACATCATAAAGATAGAGAAAGAGAAATCGCATGGTTCTGATTATGATTTTGCTCACAAAACTTCCTTCATATGATGCGACAACAAGGTTCAATTTAGTTCTTCTGCAGAAGTCAATTAACTATTATTATCTTAAGTCTAAATCACTCTCTCATTTAATTACGATGATCTGGCACTCGTCGCTGCCGCACTAGTTGTTTTCTGTGCTTCATTTACATTCTAGAAACAAGCCTCATACATTCTTCAATTCTTCTGGCAAGTCATTTTTAGGATGCTTGTTTTCAAAGTGCTGCTTATAAGTTTTTGGGTCAGGCATTTGGGCCTAAAATGGCAAAATGAATCACGTTTAAAATTAAATTAGATTACATGATTTCTTTTCATGATATTTTGATACTTAAAAGCTAAAGCTTTCTATTTAATATACAAACCTTGCAGACACCACAAACATGTACCAAAGCCTTTTGTGCCGCCTTCTTTTGGTCATTTGCACTGTGTCCCTGCTGCTTTTTTTGTTTTGCTAATTTTTCTTGTGCCTTTGCTTGGGATTGGAGTTTCTGCTGTCCTCGAGCCATTCTAAAAAAATGATTAAATATGTTAATACAAAATTCAGAAGCAAAAAAATAATAAAAACAATATTTACACAAATTTTATGTCTTCTTAAATTAAAAACTAAAAATAATGATTCGTTAAATAAAAATTATCATTTGAAACATTACACACAGTCTCAACATAACATTCATTCAAAATTCTACTATGCAGCATGAACACATGCTTCTCTGGTCCCACTCAAATGTTCCATATTTTTGTACAGGTACACCCACATCCAAACTACAGACAGTAGCTTCTTCAGTATGCCAAGCTTATCAAAACTGCAATTTCTCCTATCTAAACTACAAAAAGCTTACAATTCTCTGCCTCCACCAACTTTCCTGACAGGAAATCGATTCACACAGGCCTCAGAGCCAAAAATTGGGCACACACGCATCTGGCGTGTCGTGTCGCAAGACGATATAGCAAAGCGTGCCGCGCGTCTTCGTCTATTTTTTTTTCTAGAACACGCGCCGTATACTCACCCGACTAGCTGCCCCTCGCTTTCTCAGGTGAGAGAAGAACCGACACTTTCTTCTTGCGGCCGCACGTGCAGCTGATCTCTGCTTCGGTAGCGCGTGCTCGAAAGCGCGTGGCGTTAACAAAGCTGACGAGATCAGATCGGATTCCGGAAAGTGAGCCGCGGCGGCGTTTACGTTTTTTTGAACGCGCGAAGAAGAGGCAGAAAATGCACTACTCCTAAGCTGAGCTCGCACGCTCGCTTGGGGTTACCGCCAGTCGACTGAAGTTGATTGTTGATCGATCCCGCAAAGTGTTTACAGCGCTGTCCGACGGATCGCCATCTTTAAGCGGCTCTACCATTATTAGCGCAGGTGGAAGAAAGATGGAAAGAATGGATGATAACGGTCCAGCCAATTGAAATTTGAGCTTGCCTTTCGTGATCTTTAAAATCGCTTGTTTTGTATTTTTTGCTTAAAAAAAATACATATTTTAAAAAATGACGTTAGATAAGAAACGAATGAAATATTTAAAAAATAAGGCATAACTATAAAGAAAAATATAACTCATTTTTATTGTCGTTTTAGCATGGAACATCGTAGTAGATTAATTATGATAATAAAACGAATGTCAAGCGTCCTACTGCATTAATGTATAGTGATATTGTGATGCATAAAAAGATATTTTATAAGTTTCACCCTCAAAGGTAACTTAAATTTCCCGCCATTAAGGCTGACTTTAAAAAAAAATTAGCATAAAATAAAATACGTTCTCCAAGCGTTTTTGAACTAAAACTTAATTAAAAGATTTACTGAAATAATTGTTATTTGTCAAAATTAGGTTGAGGAAAAAAATACAGTTATAAGACTGATGTTATCTTGGCACGTATTTCTTCACTTTTAAATTTAATAACTACGACTTTTAAATTTTACTGTCTCTTTTTGATTTTGTCAAATAAAAATTTTACGTAAGGTTCACGTAAATACGCAAATCTGTAAACTATTGGAATAAATAAAAAAAAAAAACGCAATGTCAAAGTCAATTATAACCTTCGATATATATCACTTGATTTTATAGATTATTTTTATTTCTAAGAAATATGGCTACTTTTTCTAAATAATCCTACTTATTAAAAGTTTCATTTAGCTTATGAATTGCAGCAAATCCCCTTCCCAGTTCCTGCGCAATTTAAAAAATCCGAGCAGCCAAAGTGACCTATCTCGCGACTCTCGATTGGTCGAGCAGCAATCTCCCAACTTCCGGTTGCTCCTTGTACAGATGCGTTTGAGAACACCCTCGGTCCGTGGCATTCCAAAACCATCGGCCGTCGCGTGAGTGTCGCACTCGCACGGCAAGCGCTTCCTTCATTCCAGTTATTTTCCCTTCTATAGACTACCTCATATACGCTCTACTGGCTTTACCTAGTGCGGTTCCCCTCGCATTGCGAGCCGAAGAAGAAGGACAGACAGAGTAAGCGTGTGCCCAGGCCCCAGCGGATGTGTTTGCGAACCACGTCGGATCGCGAAGAGGCCAGTTGTTACTTTGAAACATGGCCGAACGTTGTTCCCTGCCGAGGATACGCGTGCAGTGAGAGCGTGATTTTCCCAATCGGGGAAGCAGGATAGCCTTTTCGGTGGAAGAGTGAGGGATCATCGTCAAGAAGGATCCGCAAGCAACGCCTGCCGAAAGTGCGGACGGGGTTCGACCTGTCTCGTGCGCCAAACCCGGGCGTCATGAGCTCTATACATTTCGTCGCCCATCCGTTGCCAGGAACGGACGAGCAGCTTAACGACAGGTAAGCTCGAGCCTCGACTACTAGCTAACGATCCCCCGGGTGCATCGACAGCAACTCCACGCGCTCTAAAAACGTGGCCTCGAGCCTCTTGTCCTCCGTGTTTTGGAACGGTCGTGCCGTTTTCCACAGATGTGTAGGTGCATACGTGTGCCTATGTGGTGGTCTTATGACTTCTGCAACATGACGACGAGGCGAGACGCCTGCTTCGAGAAACTGCCATGATCGGAGTCCGGCATCTTTTTCGTTGGGTCGAGCGCTCGCTTTCACGCAGCCCGAAAAGCGAGCGCACGTTGCCCGAACGTATTTTTCGCTTTTAAGCTTTTTGGTTAGGAATTGAGGAGGAGCTGCAAGATTTGCAGTTATTGATGTTTCATTTGCTGACCCAAAGTACTTGATTGAAATCTAACTTTTTTAGTGTAACTGCCATAATTAGGTCTAATGAAGAGTTCTCTGTCATCGATACTTTTTGCAGACTCGACAAACCAAGTTTTGAATTAACTGCTACCTTGTTATAATTGCTCAGATGTAATTACATGTATTGTTTACTAATGTAGATTCAAACTGTTGGTTAGAGTTGGTCTTATTATTTTTTATTTAAAAATTATAAATTATTAATTTTTATTAGATATTAAAAATATAATATTGACTTGATGTAATATCAGTTGCCGTATGTTTTTTTGTAGTACAAAAATTAATCATTTTTTTAAATTTTTGTAGAGTATTGATTTATTCCATAGCTTACAATTTTTTAAGCTTTATAACATTCTATTTTGAATTTTTTAAATAATTAATACTTATACCATCAAATGAAACTAAAAATAAATTTTCAACTAGTTTTTTTTATAGCGTTCCAAAAGGAACTATAATTATCTAATAGTATAATTAAAAAATAATGGAAAACTAAATTTTGAAATAAATTCAATTAAATATAAGTGATTAATTGATTTATGTAACTTTTTATTGCACTCTACCTCTCTTTCTAATTAAAACATTATTTTATTTAGAAAGATTTTAACTATGTAAGCAATTTAAATGTACAAAATATTAAACCTTTTCAATTTACTGATTTTTTTTAATTTAATGAAAGCATTCATTTAAATCCTTGCTTACTATAAATTATTAACTTTTATTTTAACTATGAGAAAAATTTATTAGTGAAAACCAAAAATATAAATTTGTAAATAAGAATAAAAATAATGATATAAATAGTTATTTCCAACCTAAGACAATATATTTTAATGTAAAAATTAGTAGATTTGAAAATTTTATTAATTTGATAATATTTTTTTTCAGATTGAAAGAAGTGGCAGAAAAAATTAATAGATATGGTTTTGTTACACCACCAGCATTTAATGGACTTAAAGCATCTGTTAAACAAATTGTAGTTGGGCTAACTCACATTGGATTACTTTTGGACGATAATAGAGTTTGCCGTGTTGCTTATACAGTTCTATACGATAGATTAGATTTACGGAAAAATGAACCTAGCAGAAAGTAAGTTTTATTTATTTAATGCTTTAATACTTTGATAATTCTTATTAACTTACCATTAAAGATTTTTTTATTTAATTTACTATTTTAAGATAATAAAACTAACCTATGTACCAAATTTCTATTAGACTTAATTAGATCATTGTTGGACACTAATATAATAAATGTAGATTACTAATAAGTGAAATGGAATATTAAATACTCTTTTCATGTTTGAGATATAATAAACTGTAAAGATGGTGTTTGAAACAGATTCCATCTTTACCAACAACAGTCACTTCATTTTCTTTTATATTGACTTACTATTTTAGGTAAAAATCCATGTCAATTGTATTCTTTAAAATAAATAAGTTATTATTAAAATTTAATTTTTAAAAAATCAAATTTAAAAACTGGTTAATAAAAAATTTCGATTTTAATAACTTTCGTTGTATTATATTTCATATTTCACAATTCAGCGTGAAAATTCTCAACAATGACTCAACGTTCGTAGAAACTATGTTTTGCTTTGAACGTGTTCAAGTCTGTTTAATTTTACGCTTTACGCATTTTTCACGTAAACACATCGCCAAGCCTGAAACTAACCAAAAGCTCTCTGTTATACAGTACATCGAAGAGCCATGTGGGCAGCTCCGGTTCGGCCGCAAACACTAGTGGCAATGCAGGGAGCGGCAGCGGGGGCGGAGGCGGTAGCGGCGGCGGCGGCGGGGGCAGCAGTAGCAGCAGTCGCACCGGTATCTCTCGCTCGCGCGCCCGCATAATGCGCAGCAGTTCAGCCATTCGGGGTGGTGGTAGCAGCAGTGGGGCTGCGGCCGGTGGAAGCGGCGCTGGGGCCAGCGCCGGTGCAGGTGGCGGCACTACCAGCAGCAGTAGTGGCCGCATTGGACCCACTGGAGTCATTATGGGTAGCGGCAGCGGCGGTAGCTCCAGGCCCATTGTCTCCGTGCCCGCGCCATACGTTCCTGATGAACTCATTTCGCAGGTAGGAATGCAGGTGCTGTTGATGGAATTAGTGGAGGAAAAGAGATGTGTAATTAACGGAATTAGATTTTCGAATTTTTAGTGTTTAGATCTAGTGTCTTCTGTTTTTTATGAAAATATGTTTTATGCCATATTAAACAAAGCTTTCATTATTTGAAAAATTTGCTTCAAAAAACTTGAATAATTTTTTAAAATAAAGAACAGCCCTTAAAGTTATTTTTGAAGTTAATGTATTTTTTCAAGAAAACTTTGAAAAACTTTACGTCTAAATAACGCATTCTCTTACAAACGTAAATTATTTAAATAGGAAAGTTGTATTTTTTGTTTAAAATTTTAGGCACAAGTTGTTCTTCAAGGAAAAAGTCGAAATTTAATAATGCGTGAACTTCAGCGCACAAATTTAGATGTGAATTTGGCAGTGAATAATTTGTTATCGAGGGATGATGAGGAAGGAGATGATGCCGAAGATGCAGCAGACAGTTATGTACCGGAGGACCTTATTTCATTATTAGACGGGGGATTTAGTAACGAACATTCTGTTATCATTGACGCCGATTCTATGTTTTCCGAAGATGCCTTTGGATACCCGGGAATGAGAAAGTGAGTTTTAATTTATGTAAAACAATGTAACTTGCACAAAGCAAAATTTAATTTACTCATTTTAATTTGTTATCATTACTTTAGCCGTGGTAGCACATCACGCAGACTTACAACTGATCGTGAAAATGAAAGATCGACAGACCGTGACAGAGATCGAGACAGTTTTAGTCGCTGGAGAGACCGTCAATATTATGGACCACGACGTTGGCTAGAATCTGCTTTAAAGGATTCTTGGGAGAAAGATCCAGGTAAGGATCTAATTAATCAGATGTATAAATAAGTGTCAGAATTAAATTATTAAATGTATTTTTTTTATACAAAACCTTTTTTCTTTTTTTAGATATAAAAAAGAAAGAGTTGGCTTCTCAGAATCCACTGTGGATATCAGAAGAATTAGAATGGTGGAATGAACGTAGTGACAATGCACCTCGATTCGTTCAAATTGCCGCTCTTTACAGTGAATTGATTGCTATTTCATCAACAGGTCAATTATATCAATGGCGGTGGCCGGACGCTGAGCCTTACAAACATCCAGATGTAAGTTGTCAGATTTTTTTTATTACTTTAACTTTTCTTTACAGTAAATGAAGGTATGAAATACAAAATGTGTAACTTTTACTTACGATTTTCAGAATCCAAACATACACCATCCAAAAACGGTATCATTGAATTTGGTAAATGAGAAAATAGTACACATATCGGCAACAGCTATCCGATGCTCTGTGAGTACAGAGAGTGGTAAAGTAGCGACCTGGCTTGACGAACTTTTGGGACACGTTGCTTCGCGATTAGAACATCCGGCACAGACATTTACTGAATTTCAATTAGACAAAATCGTTTCATTACATACATGTTGGCTTTATACCGTCGCTCGCTTGGAGAGTGGTGCTCTTTATTGGTGGTTCGTATTTGTTATAAATGCTTTTATAAATAATTATTTCTATTTAATTTAAAATTAATGTATAATTTTATTTTTAGGGGCGTATTACCATTTGCACAACGAATGAAACTGTGGGAAAAATACAAAGCAAAATCAAGGAAACATAAATTGTCCACAGCTGTTTTATCTGCAGATATTACATACGGTAGTCACGTGTGTATGAAAAATAGTCCTATTTATCAGGCAGGAGCTATTGGTTAGTACTTAATTTTACAGTCAAATACGATATTAATTAAGATTTTTAGAAACAAGAAAGTAATTAACATTTTTTTAAATTAGGTTTTACGATATCGCATGGGGTACCAAAAGTGGGACAACTCCTTTCGGCAGTTTGGAATCTGGATGCAATTTGTCGTTTTAAAATTTTACCAGCTGGAATACTACCACCTAATGTTGCAACAGACAAACGAGAGTCAAATGGAAACAGTTCTTCTAATAACACAAACAAATCTATTCATAAAGAAACTGCAGACAGAATTGATATGCCACCGCCACCTTCCCCTGCGTCTAGCACGTGCAGTGATACTGGAAGCATAACAACCAGCCATAGTAAGTTTATTTGAAACTGTAAATTCAATATATAAAAGATTAACGTTTTTATATTATACTTATACTTATACTTTATTCACTGTTTTATTTTTGCAGAACGACAAAAGCGCATGGCACCAAAAAGCGAAAGCGAAATTGAGAGAAAAGATGAAGAAGATTGGCATTTAAAAGACGTCGTCTTTGTTGAAGATGTAAAGACACTTCCAGTAGGAAAAGTAATAAAAGTTGACGGCAGTTATGTAGCAGTGAAATTTTTCTCAAAAGATATTAAAGAAAAAGAAAAAGAAGTCAAGGAAAAAGACTTTAATAATCCCGATTATAAAGATTCACAAGCAGAAGAATCTACGAAACTTCTGGCTGACTGCAGACTTCTTAGAAAAGATGAATTAGTGGTAATAGATTCATTTTTAAATAAATAATTTTTTTTAATACTTTCGCTAACTAAGATGAAATATTGTAGGTAATAAAATCGTCAGTGAGTTCTCGAGCTCCAGATTGTTTCCAACGTTCGCCAAGACGTGTTAACATTGTCGAAGGTTCTAGTGAAAATCTTTTGACAATCGCTACCGATGGTCAGGGTATCCACGCAATTGTGCGCAGTGGAAATAAACTAAGCTATGTTATTTACAATCTTAGTACCGGCAGGTACGTTCAAGATTGTTACATTCCATCAGACATCTCTTCATTCTTAGGCCTACAACCCCAAAACATCAGTCTCACTAGTACTGGCGAGGTAATTTATAAATTAATGTTTTTATTAACTTATTGAAGTAGCACACTTCATTAGTATTAATAAACACATGTTTTTTTATAGAGTAATGAATGTTCGATGATTCTACGTGATGGCAATAACACCATTTACCCTCTTGCAAAAGACTGTGCAGATGCAATACGAGATCCCAATTGTTTGGATCTAGGACCGGTAGTTTCGATTGGTGCTTTAATTATTCCCACTCCAAGTACTCCAGTTCTTAATCTTAAAAATCAAGTGGCTGTTATTGCTCTTCTATTTGACAATCTTTTACTCATGCCCAGAATTTTAAGATGCGATTACGATGGTGTTAAGCAAATTTTTGCTAATCTAGAACAAGATCTAAGTAAGTCAACTTTTTAAAATATAACAAATCTTAATTAAATTAACAGAGTTGAAAAAGAAAAATAAATAACGAATCATAATAATCATAAATGAAAAATTCTTTCATGGCAGAAAGCAATACAGCTCAAATGCAATCAATTCTAAGTGAACGCTGTGATGGCAATCGCAATATTCTTCACGCTTGCATCAGCATGTGTGCTCCGACTTCGAATAAAGAAAATGAGCAAGGTACACTGACATTCCTTTTATCTTAATCACAAAAATGTTAACTCTTTTCTCGAATGTACATTGTGTGCACGTTGCAGGTGCAGAGCAAGAATTGATCAATCATACAGTTGATACGAATTCTGCGCCGATTGAAGAACCAATACCAACATTAAGCTGGCCTCCTGAAGCATTTGATAATACTTCTGGCGAAGAGGATTCATTCCTTGGTATAGGAGCTACTAGTATTTCAATAATGAATAAGAGTGGTAAGTTTTTGTGAAACTAGTGAAAATGTAGTATTGTAGTATAAAATAAACTTCCTGTTTTGACCCAATAAGCATTTTTTTCAGGATCTGTACCCAATAATACCTACATAATTAATGCTGTTGAGAGACGCAACAATGCCTTATTAATATTGAAATACCTATGTGAAAGCCCAGTTTTAGCTCCCCATATAAAAGAATTGCTTTCATCCAGGTCAGAATTATTCAGAATTTTTTCTTTTTTAAGTATAAGAAAATACCATTTACTTATCATATAATTCTAATTACAGAGATGGACAAGGTCAAACACCCTTGATGCTCGCAGTTTCTGTACGCGCTTATCACGCAGCTCTGATAACATTAGACACAATCCAGCGCGTGAGCAAAGATCCTAAAGATTTCTGTATGATTTTGCCTCCTGATGCGAGTCCTGATCTTTCCCCTCTTTTTGTCACCTGCTGCAATGATACCTGCAGTTTTACTTGGACTGGGGATGATCATATTAATCAAGACATCTTTGAGTGCCGAACTTGTGGTCTCACAGATTCACTTTGCTGCTGCACTGAATGTGCCAGAGTCTGTCACAGAGGGCATGACTGTAAACTCAAACAAACCTCACCTACCGCCTATTGCGATTGTTGGGAAAAGTGCAAGTGTAGGACACTCATTGCTGGACGTCAAAGTGCTAGATATGATTTACTGTGCAGGCTTGTTACCAGCACAGATCTTGCCACAAAAATTAACTCAAGGTGAGATTTTAAGATTTTAAATTTTTTAGAAAATATTTGTACTCTTCAATAAATAATTTGCATATTTCATAAACTGTAATTATTAAATTGAATTTTATTTTCTAGGGGTGAATCAATTCTGCTTTTCCTCGTTCAAACAGTCGGTCGTCAGTCTATCGAGCAAAGACAATTTCGTGCTGCACCTCGACAGCAGCGTTCAGCTTCAGCAAATCGCAAAAACACATCGGCTGATGGTTCATCTGCACATCCAGATATGCCAGATCATGATCTAGAACCACCTCGCTTCAGTCGTCGCGCTCTTGAACGTTTGCTAAATGACTGGCCAGCCGTGCAATGTACAATAATGTCCGGCGTACATGAAAATACAAACGATCAATTATTCGGAGATCAAGGACAAGGTTGCCGGCAAAGCGGAACTGCTTTACTGGACAAGTTTACATATTCCCTATTGGTAAAATGCAGTGCTGAAATGTTGGATACGCTATTAACAACACTTATCCGAGAATTGCAAAATGACAGTGTACCAGGTAGGCAAGAAGAAGCAACTGTAGTAGCAAGAAGATTCGTTAGATCTGTTGCCAGAATCTTTGTCATATTCATGATTGAGATGGCCCCTACTACTAAGAGGAGAAGTGCGAGTCAGGCGCAACCACTGATGAAATGTCGTCGAATATTCCAAGCTTTAATAAAGTTAGCAGTTGAAGAACTTTGTGAAACAGCTGATTCCTTAATTGCACCAGTGCGTCTTGGCGTTGCTAGACCAACAGCACCATTTACTTTAATGAGTTCAGCAATCGAAGTGATAAATAATTCAGAGGAACTATTTTCAGTCGAACCTTTGATTCCACACAGTGGTCTTAATTCACATAATTTAGATGCTACGTTACAAGCACAACAAGGGAACAACAACATCGCAATCAACCGAGATGTTTCAGCTATGGATGAAACTGAACCAGGCGAAGGTAAGTTAAAAAAGCACATTTAAAATTTCTAAACATAAAATCTAAGTAATTATAAACAAAAGAGTAAACGAAATCTTTAATTCTTTAATAGAAGTACCTATGGATCTTGACGGTGACATAAGCGAGCACGAAGAGTCATCCGCAGCAGTGAGTGCACAGCCGATAGGTGATGTTGACGGAAATGCAGGCGGCGTAGGTGAAGAGCCGGCTGGTGAAGGCGAATCCGACAATGAGCTGGACCTGCTTGTTGAGGCCGAAACCGAGTCCGACTCTGACGACAATCACAGCAATCAAGATGCCGCTTCAGCTCAGCGAAGTGTACAGACCGGCGCAACAGCTGGTTCAGATGGTGGAATGAATTCAATTTTACTCTACCCAGAAGATGAATCAGGTGAGTCGAGTCAACAAGAGGATGATGAGAGCGAAGCTGGAGAGACGGACGAGCAGGACACAGAGGAGTTCCAGATCGGCGACGAGCAACTCGAGCGCCGGAGGTTAGTTTTGTAAATATTGTTTTAGTATATTATTATCTACCAGCAATTTTCGTGTTACGAATATTTGTTTCTAAAATGTATGTATTTTTATGTAGTGGTTCAACTGGCCATTCCCATCGTAACAATCTGGCACCAGTTTCTATGCAGTGGGCTATCCGCAGTAGAGAATCTAACACTCGAACAACCGGCTTAAGAGTTACTGGCGGAAGTAATTTAGTTTTTATAGATCCGTCTTCTCTTAGACGATCTGCTGGAACGTCTACAGTAGCTACAGCCCAAGAACCAATGATCATGGGCACAACCACGAGCTGCCTTGCCAGAGCTTTTGGTATCGTAATTAGACAAATAGCTGATTTACTCACAATGATGCAAGATTATAAGACGATTACCCCTGCACTACCAAGAACCTTAGAAGTGAGCTTCCTGGACGACATTAGCCTACAGGTACTTTAACTTTTACAGCTCTTAAATAATTTGTTAATTGAATGCATTCAGTAAAAAAAAAATATTTTTTTTTGTAGATGTATTTGGAATCGCATCTTAAACCAACGTGGGATTGGTTGATTACTGTGATGGACGCGACAGAAGCTCAACTGCGTTTTGGGGTGTCCCTTACTCGAAGTGCTGACCCTACCCATCCTGAGCATCCGCTGAATAGTGCGCCTTCATTGTCAGATGGCAATTTTACTGGACTTTTAAGTTCGGCGGCCTTGTCGCTGTCTTTGCAAGGTACGAATGGAAGAAACGCTCGTAGTGGCATTACCACAACTTCCAATATGTCGACTACCCAGGGATCTACACGACTTACGGTTGGCTTTACAGGAGTTGGCGAAGCCACGCGCAGCAGTAGGGAGCGTAAGATATACTATTAATAATAAAACCTAAATATATAAGCTTAAATAAAGAGTAGATTAATAATGTGATTTGTGTTTTTCAAGGTGTAGATGCCCTTTCGTCCAGACGAGAGTTACTATCTTACTGTCTTTCATTAATGCGAGCTCACAATGGCGAACACAGAGATAGTCTACCAGTTCTCGATGTTTCTTCTTTGCGTCACGTAGCTTACGTTTTCGATGCACTAGTTTATTACATGAGATCGTTATCAGAACCTATTAGCACTACCGGTACAACTAGAAGTGAAGCCCCTAAAGAGTCTTCCGACGCCGCTTGGAATGATCAAGACGAAAACGACAACGAAGAAGGCGAAGAGGACACCCTGCACGCTAACGCGAGCATGGAAACCGACTCTGTCGACTATCCAGACCTTTTGAACATTCCTTGCGCCAGCGCTAGCAGTAGCAGTAACACTGCCAAAGGCCGGAAGCATCCGTTTCTACAGCGCTCAGATTCCACCTTATGCTTAGGCTGCCCACCGCTTGATCCCTTTGACACTCCAATGTCCGAAGCGCTGCCGCTTGCCGACCAGCCCCACTTACTACAACCGCATTCTAAACGCGAAGATCTCTTCGGTATGCCTCGACAGCCCGTAAACGGCGGTACAAGTTCGAGCACCTTGGAAGGACTGCCTATGCGATTGGGCCTATCGACAAGGAGCACGGATGGGCATCCAGGCCCTTCATCATTGAACTTTGGTCAGACGCTCGAGCAGATGGTAAGGAACCATGGTGCAAGCACTAGCTCGGAGAGAAGGAGTATGGCAGGTCACAGCTCTGCCGGTGTTGGAGAACCGGGGCCAAGCAAACCGAAGGTCTATAATCATTTGCCTACAGAACCGGCACCACCAACGATCGCAGAACACCAAACTGATCGAGCTCCCATCATCGTCTCGCCGAATAACCAACCTATGGAAACGGATAGCAGCAGTAGCAATAGTCCTTCGAAACCTAGTACCAGTAACGGCACCAGTAATAAAGCCGAACGTAGTGTGATAGTGCGCGCCGGAAGTAGTAACAGTAACAGCAATAGCAGTGCCTGTGCCTCGGAACAAAACAGTGTAAATAAACAAACAGTCACCGCCGCGGAGGTGATGGTGACCGCTGTACAGAACGATACACAAAGTGTTGCTGCGAACGAAGAAGTAGTGGAGCTAGCAGCCGCGACATCGGCACAAGACATTTCGTCACATGAGACGGTTGAAACGAGCCAACCGCCGGCGGAACCATCCATAGCGCCGCCGACACCTGCAAGATCACAGATATCTACCATTGGTACAAAGATGTCGCACAATATTTTGCTGGGTAGATGGAGACTATCGCTCGATTTGTTTGGAAAAGTTTTTATGGAGGACGTTGGCCTCGAAGCAGGGAGCATTGTTTCGGAATTAGGGGGATTTCCTGTTAAAGAAGCGAAATTTAGGAGAGATATGGAAAAATTAAGGAATTCACAACAAAGAGACATTACTTTATCGAAGGTATTTTAACTTACCTTACTTTAGTTTTGAAAATTTTGCATGTTTTTTTTTTATTTATTACTTAGTAATTAACAATTATGGTTTAGATTGAACGCGACAGAACTCAACTTCTCGTGCAGACAATGAAAGAGTTAAATACACAATATAATCTTTATAACAGAAGGGCATCGAACACACCACCCTTAGCTGTAAGTCGTTTAAAAGTTACGTTCAAAGACGAACCAGGTGAAGGTACAGGAGTAGCGCGAAGTTTTTATACAACAGTAGCAGAGGTATAGTAGTAACTATTAAATTTTTTAAATCAAATTTTCTGTCAGCACTATTTACTAATTTAATTTACAGGCACTTTTAGCTAATGAAAAATTACCAAACTTAGAAGCAGCACAAGTAGGATCAAAATATACGCAGTTTAACGTTTTACAAAAATTAAAAATTAGAGATCGCGATAGAGATCTTCGAAGACAAGTGAGTATATAAAATCTTTTTTAATAGTTTTTATTATATTTTTATACATTTTTCTTTTTTTTATAATGCTACACAAGCATTTATTTATATTTTTATAAGTTTATTTATTATCGCATCTACACTAGAAAATATTTCCACGAATGGAATCATAAGCCCAGAAAGGTAAAGTTTCGCCCTCCAAAGCATTATAGAGAATTAACTCATTTTCATTTGCAGAATTCTCGCACGTCCGGAAAATGTAGAGAATCCCGTCGAGCTCTGTCGTTTGAAGCTCGGTCTTTCCATCCTTCAACATCTCTTGAGGGTGCAGCCTCGAATTCTGGAAGTTCATCGTCGGCAGGACATCCGCCGCCATTCAGTCATACCAATAACGAGCATCTAACAATGCATCAACAACAACTCGGAGATCGGCTATACCCGAAAGTCTATGCCTTGCGGCCTACGCATGCCGAGAAGATTACTGGTATGCTTCTCGAGATGAATCCAGCACAGCTATTGATGCTTTTGGCGTCTGAAGAATCACTCAAGCAAAAGGTAGAGGAAGCATTTGAACTGATACACAGTCACAATCAAGATTTGGCCAGCGAGGCGCTACTCGATCTTGATGTGTTCAGTCTTACAGAACGCTGTGGTGCTAACAAAAAGAAACAATTAGGTATGATCTTCAAAATTTGTTTGCTCCTTTTGTTAACTTGTAGAATATTGATATTCTATATACTAAATTTATTTCTTGGACTTGTACAGAAAACGCAATAATTGATGACGCAGAAGACAATGCTCCGCTATTCTATGCACCTGGAAAACGAGGATTCTATACACCGCGACAGGGGAGAGGGAGTTACGAAAGACTTAATGCCTTCAGGAACGTTGGACGGTTAATTGGACTGTGTTTATTGCAAAATGAATTGTGTCCAATATTTTTGAATCGACATGTGTTAAAATACATATTGGCAAGGCCAATTAGGTTCCACGATCTTGCATTTTTCGACCCAGTTATATACGAGAGCTTACGACAACTCGTTGTTGATACCGAAACCAAGGGCAGTCATAATTTGTTCCAGTTAGATCTTACGTTTAGGTAAGATTTTTTTCCAACTAATACGATTAACCAGGTTTGAAGTAATAGCATGAATATTAATGCGGATTGTTTTTCTTTATAGTATTGACCTGTGCCCAGAAGAAGGCGGTGGTTCTATTGAACTCGTACCCAATGGTCGGGAAATTGAAGTCACTCCAGCTAATGTATACGACTACGTTCGCAAGTATGCTGAGGTGCGGATGATCAAAGTGCAAGAGAAAGCACTCGAAGCCATGCGCGAAGGTGTCTTTGACGTGCTGCCAGAAGGTGCGCTCGATGGCCTTACCGCCGAAGACCTCAGATTGTTGTTAAACGGCGTTGGAGACATCAATGTTTCCGTATTGATTTCGTACACGTCTTTCACGAACGAGTCTGGAGAATCAAACGAAAGAGTAGTGAAGTTCAAGAGGTGGTTATGGTCCATTGTTGAAAAAATGACCCCAGTCGAGAGACAAGATTTGGTACGTAAATTTTCGGAAAAGTTTAACATTTTTAAAGGTAAGATTATATTCAATTATGGTTTTGCTCGTAGGTCTACTTCTGGACGGGTTCACCGGCACTACCAGCCAGCGAGGATGGCTTCCAACCAATGCCCAACGTGACTATTAGACCTGCCGACGACCATTTACCTACGGCTAATACATGTGTATCGCGTCTCTACGTCCCCTTGTACAGCTCACGTCACATACTCCGTCACAAACTGCTGTTCGCTATTCAAACAAAGAACTTCGGCTTCATCTGAAGAGGTGAAACGACCGTCTTCGCTCTTTCGGTCCTCATCTCCAGTCCTCACAAATATTAGGGAACTTGCAAATTTTCAATTGAATTAATCGATGGGTTTAGTTATAAAGAAAACAATGTTAACTCGGCCAAATTTTTTTCTTAGCAGTTTTTTTGTAAAATAGTAAAGTCAAAAGTTAAAATGAAATAAATAGAACTTTAAACTTTTGTATAGTGATTCCGACTTTACATCTTTCAAAGCCAACTGACCGTAAGACTAAAGGGTCATTTTAAATAACGATTGGCAATAATAAATAAATAATCATGAGAAATAAGGATTAATTGCGGTATGTTGAAAATTTGATTACAGCCGTGAATGTATATTTATTATATAAAACGTGAAAAACAAAACAAAATATATATAGCTGCTTAACTATTATTTCTTATTCCTGTGATTATTACTTTTATTTTGTCATGATAAGCAGAAGCACTCTAGGCTTGTTTAAAGAGATGTTATAAGTCTGCCATAAAAATGTAGTTAAAGAAAGTTGAATTTTATTTAAGTAGTTTTAACTTTTGGTTACTTTCATTTGGAAAAATATTGAAATTTACACAAATTTTATTACGAATTGCGTTTTACAAAAAAAACTATCGGTTAAAAAATTTATATTGTCGAAATGAAAAGTATTGCAAGTTCTCGATTTTCCTCTCGCCTTTGGAATGGAAAACGAAAGAAACTATGAATGTGAAGGGACGAACTGATAAAAAGATGATAAGAAGAGGTTAAACGTTGTTATCTTTCTTTAGCTTTCTTCCTAGGAAAAAGTTTATAACATTTATAAATTTATAAGGTGTAATTATTGAACATTATTGCTCTTAAAAACCGTAATACGATGTACGGTATATCGCTTCTCGTCTGAGTATTAAGGTTTTACGTTTAAAAAGTGTCATATTTAGCCTTTATATAGTGACCCGAAGAAATAAAAATTTCGCAAAAATCAAAAAGAATTTATTCTACACAGAGTTTAAAGCTCTATATTTTGTTTTAAATTTCTTTATCCTGTTAAAGAAACGATAAAACTTTTTCGTTTTATTAAGACTTGATTTTTCTTCTATAGAATATTTTGTTTATTTTAACGAATTTGCAGTCTCCTCGTGAAAGTTAAGTCGTATTCAGTATTTAATCTGAGAAAACTAAAAAGTTTTATAATAATTTCTTGGTTTGTAATTACAAAAAAATTAAATACTTTTTCCAGTTGTGATTTTTTCTACTTGTTTGACAGACTGTCGGTTATCGGTATTTTACACGAGTACTATTCAATGCCAATTCTTATAAAGTTATTGATTAATTACATTAAGAAATTATATTATTACACCGTTTTTTTAAATGGTACATTGTAATTACTTTGGTTGTCAAAAAGGGAAGTCTTTTAATATATTGTATTATAAAATTGTAGGTTTCACCTTTTGCTACGAATGAATAAAATAAAAAATAAATTTCATCCATAAAAATGAAGTATTAATTTATTTAAGAAAGATAAATTTAATTCCCTTAACAAAAAAGTAAGAAGCTTTATTATATATATATATATATATTTTTTCATTAACAAAATGAGTTTATGGCTGCATATTTGTTAAAGTAATAATGGTGAAAATAAGATTAAGAACGAAGCTACAAATTGTCGGTTAAGAATCCGAGAGATATTGTAAAGTAAAGAAGAAAAACTTAAGTTTTTTACAATTAAAAATTTTTATTAGGTGTGTAGTAATGTAACATAAGATGTAGACAGAATACGAAAATTTTGTCAAAAATTTGTTTCGCATACATATCGAGAGCGGAGAGTTGCCCGCGCAATCTTTTCACTGCTACTTATGTTATGCACCACCTTAAAAATTGTAGGTAAAATACGAAAACATATATTGGAATTTGAAATAAATGCAAGACTCAATGATAGAACTAAAAATGATATTTCTAGTAATTACTCGATAATAGATGATTTTGAGTTTCTCATTTTCCTCTACATATTATAAACACAATTCTGCTTCTTTGGAGTTTTTCAGTTGAACAAAATTCGCGCTCAGTACTTTGATTTCGCCGACGGGTTTCGTGTCTACTATAGGCTTTGGTATTTTTTCTTATTTCGATTCAGTTGATTTTGTCTCTCTTGCTAGTGCGTTTGGCTCATAGCTGCCTTATTTTTTTAATCGTGATTAAAAATCTCTTCGCTCATCTTGGGTGTCCGTATGGTTTACAGTAAAAAAGCAAAGCGGTTTCACTTATTTTAAAATCGCAATTCCTCTTTTATGCTGACTCGCAGCGATATTTTTTCTTATTTATTACATTAAAAAGGCAAAACATAATTATAATAAAAGAAAACAATGTTTAATTTAAAGACGAACCTTTTTACACAATACTTGAGTTCTGCATTTTAATATTTTTTTTCCTGCCTATAAATGATAAACTGAAACAGTAAAAAATAATCTACGCAAGTTGAATCATTTGTCTCGTTCGTTCGGTCGATTGTTTTTTTTTTTTTTTTACAAAAAAAGAGAGAAAGAAAAAACAGAAGAAAACTCACTAACGCGCTATTTTGTATAATAATATAATAAATCTCATTATTTATAAATTTCTAAAAATCGTGAAGTTATATACAGTAATTATATTATCCATTATGTACTTCGACGAAGGGTATTTTCGATGAGAAACTTATGTACAAGCGGTTACCTATTGACCACTTCCCGAATTGTTCATGGGCAATTTAGTGGTCGACTGACTTAGCTGAGCCAAGGTTTCCGGCGTGGCATGAGCTTTTAAAATCGAATTTTCGGCCTCCAATTGATTGATCCGATCCATCAGCTCAGCTATTTTTTCTTTTAGCACCTCAACTTCTTCGCGAACGGCGAACATCAAATGACTTTTCACCAAATCCTGTGGGAACATAATAAGTTTTCTTATTAGAGTTTGCTTTCTTATAGTATACATATATTGTAGCAATATTGTAAGTAAGTTTACGCGTCTGAAATTACTATTTGAAATCTGTTAATAATGCAAAAGTTAATTGTAATAAAAGATATTTTTTTATTTAAATTATTTTCAAGACATTGTTTTTAGTTACATATTTTGTTTGCTAATGTGCATGTATAGTTGACTTTTGCATTATACCCAAAACAATGATAAAAAATGTGAATATTTTATTATATTGACTACAATGTAATAAATGGATATGTAAAGAATTTGAAAAAGGAATTTCAGATTGTATTAGTAAATTCAGGTAAGGTGCGTTTTATATACATAAGAATCGTACACGTGAACATTGTACACAATTTAGCATGGTCCAATATATCTATATATAAATTTCACCAATGTTAAATTGTGTACAATGTTTACGTGTACGATTCTTATGTGTATAAAACGCACCTTGCCTAAACTTGCATAAAACAAAATTTCTACTCCCAAGAATAATTTCATTAATTTATAAATAAGACCCGCGATTTCACGTTCAGCCCTCTGTAATAAATGCAGCGAGCTCTTACAAAGCCGCGCTCCCCACTAAAATGCACTAAAAGCACACCCCGTAATCCTCAATGATGCTCCTTATTTTTATAAGCAAAATCAATACGTTTAGGGTCGTCGAAAGTTATTATTAGCCGTAATTTTATATTTGCCCATCGGCGGCCGCCGCCGTGGTACGCGACGCGCGAGAAAGCGAGAGCGCGCAGACGCCGCCGGGCGCGCGGGCGCATGTGCGGAAAAATTTCAACCGCGCGCTCGCGACTGCACGGGCGCGCGTGCTCGGAGGGGGAGGGACTAATTAAAGACGCGGCGCGGGCTCGATTAGTCAATCTGGCGCGAATGTGACGCGCGGCATCTCCGGCGGAACGTTGATTCGAGTGGACCGAGGATTCGACGGGCCTAGCTGGCTGGACGGTGAGCTTCGACGGGGGATTTTCAATTGCGGCTCGGGCTCGCATCATGTCGTTTTTCGCCTGTTGCTTCAGAAGGGTGAGTGATCTCGTACTATTTGCTTGCTGGTTTCGATTTCGAACGGGCGAGGGTCCGTGGAAAGGTTCGAAAATCGTAGGAAATACTGTTACTTTTGGAAGCATTGCTGTAACGTTGCTTTAGTCATCTAATGCTGGAAGATTAATTCCGAGTTTATTTAATAAAGTTCTCTGAAACTCGTTAACTAATGGATGTAATAAATATTTAGATAAATACAAAGATTGAGATAAAATCATAATTTTTTCATTCAAAATAAAGTAAATAGGGAGTTTTAAAAATTCGAGCAGAATTTAACCCATTTAAAAGAAGCGTCATTCGTTCATCAAAAGTTCGGCCCCCAGAGAAAAAATGGTCCACCAAACTTTTTTATTGTCGTCCAACAAACGTTTTAATCCGCCGTCGCAGTTTCATCGGGAGAAAAAAGTTCATTTCACAATGAAGAGCTCGGCAAACACGCCGCTCAATCCTCTTTTGTCCCTCTGACGGTATAATTTTAACCGATTTCCCCTCGCAATAAAGCAAATAATGCAAAATTCATCAAAAACGAGGAGCGAATCGCCCAGAACGCACGAAGCCCGTTCAGCCGTAGCGGGCACGCGCGTCGCATTGACTGAATTCCTCGAGCGAACCCTCCAATGCACAAAGAGGTAGAGCAGAGATCGAAAAAATGACAGACGCGAAGCCGCGTCCGCACGCGCGCGCCGATTCTCGTCCTCGACTCTCAAGGATACGGCATCATCCGCGGCGGGCAAAAGCGCGTCGAGCAAACTTCTCGGGGCGAAAGTGGGTGGCTTCCTCTCCTCTCTCTCTCTCTCTCTCTCTCTCTCTGCACTCGGCTCTCTCAACCCCTGTCGTTGAGCCGGCAAAATCGGCGCGAATGCAAAAACCCGCGGCCCTGACGAAAAGGAGAAAGAGTGCAGGCGATCGAGCCTCCGTCGAACGTTACGCGGCACACACAGATGGGGAGGGGGAGGCTGGCCGCCGGCGATTTTCCTCTCTCGTTAGGGTGAATGGATAAATTTTCCGCTACTTAGCGGATTTCATGCTCGAGTGTCAAAGGCGCCGTCGGCCTTGCTCCAATCGCCGCCTGGCGTTATTAATAGAGAAAGAGAGCGAGAGAGAGAGAGCGTACATAGTGTTTGGAAACTGGACTGTCGCGCGAGCGGATGCCGCGGCACGGGTGTGTGTGGGTTACGGGCTCGGTTTTTGTGGCTGCGTTTTCACGGGAGCCTATCGATCTCTGACCGGAGACGGGGGAAAACATTCCGTTTCGAGCGGAAAATTAGCGTTTGGTTTTTCTTTTTTTTCTTTTTTAATTCGCTCTTTCGGATTCGGAACAACGCAGTATCGAGTGTCCGCTTGTCATAACTTCTGTACGAGTGTCGCACGATTTAATTATAACTTATGCTTTAATTAATTTCGTCGCTGCGGATGGCAGTTTATGCACTTCGAAATTTAATTGTGTTCCGTTGGTCGTTCCGTCTATCGAGGCGTGAAAAAGTAATTAGAGAATTTTAATAAATCCTCAGTACTTCGGTTCTTTTATTCAAGACCTCCCGAAGCCACTGACTTTATTCGAAATCATTACTAGCTCAACTCCTTTTAAAGAAACTTTCATCCCGCGCTAAACCGCGCAAGGGAGCGATCCCTCCTTCCCCGCTGCCCGGCAAGAAAAACCGTCCTCCTCACTTACCCGACGTTTCAGCGCGCCAGGCGCTCGGAGAGCGGCCTGGGCGCGACGATCGAGCCGCCGGAGATATGCTGGGAGAACACGCTCGGGGCGCCGAACGGCGTGCCCTTCGACGAGGCGACCAAGGAGCTGCTGCGCTGCTGCCTGGAGGCGAAGATGCCGACGCCGACGACCCTCACCGAGCTCATCAAGCGCAGCGAGAACTTCCCCGTGCCGTTTCCCGTGGGCAGCGTGCGCTGCCGCGCCCTCAGGGACAGGGGCATCGGCATGGACACGCTCGAGGTTCGTATGTGCGCGCTGCTCGTTATTGAGGGGGGGGGGAGGTGGTGAAAGGGTGAATGAAGGTCGGGATCGCCGAGGGTTCAGGGGGGGCTTTTGGAAAAGAAATTTGCGCCGGAAATCTGTCGTTCGTTGTTTTAGTTTTATTCATTCAATTGACGAATATTATGTCAGCTGTATTGGGTTATACAGCGGACGGAACTGTAAGATGGTGGAAAGTTATTGCGTTTTGCGAGGATGGATTATAGATTTCATTTTATTATAGATTTTCATAAAGGGGAATATCTGGGTGAAGATACAAGGTTTCCCAGAATATAGATAGAAGTTAAGAGGGAAGCACAAACGAGACAGTCTATAAGCAAGGAATGCTAAATAAATGTTGCTCGGAATACGTCCTTGACGTACCTCCCGAGCGAATCCGTGCATATATATATATAAGCACAAACGCGTACCCCCAATCATCGTCTCGGAAATTAATAATCCAGTTAGCTCGAAAACCAACAAGTCGCTCGAGCTCACGACATATTAAAGGGCCCGTCGACGGGGCTCACCCTCGCGTCTACGCGCGCCCGCGCAGGAGTTACGCGATGATCCGTCCGGTCCAATTAACAGTCACGCACGGTGCATTACAGCTGAACGCCAACTCGGCTTATCCCGTGATCCACGAGGCGACGCTGCCTTTAATCGCCAACTGGCTCAAGCACAAGAGGCAGTACGGCAGCAAGATCGAGCGCTCGCTCTACAAGGACATGGGACTCGTCCAGTTCGTTCAGAGGCTGCTCGAGAAGAGGGCGATGCAGTTTTACGGATCGGACGACCGGTACGTCCTGATGGACGGCAAGTCCGGCTCGGGAGGATGGGAGAACGTCGGCACCGAGAGGGAGAAGGAGCCTCTGGTGAGTGAGGACGCGTCGTTGCGTAATCTTGTTCGCTCCGACTTTTGTTTTTTTCTTTTCTGCCCGGTGTGAATTCGCGCTATTGTGCGCGATTGCCCTTGAAAGGAGAATAATAGCAGTATTTGGCATTGTTTGCTAATTCGTGTTTGTTAACTGGATAATTGTTTATTAAGTTCGAAACGGCTCTAATGCTATTGCCCCAGGGGATTATTATTAATTAAACTTAATTATTATCTTTATCTTAAAATATATTTACGAAAGATTTCAAAACAGCAGCTTCTTTTTCACCTACATAAAAAAGTGCAATTTCCTACGAAACCCAAAGCTACTCAAAGGCACGATTGTACGAAGCATTAAAAATAAGCAATACATCAGAAACAGACGCGATTCGATTTAGCGGAGCGCGCAACTTCTCGCCCAATTACACCGCCGCCCCAGACGCCGCAGACGCCGCTCGCTGAACCAACCGCCAGCATGCATTTCCCGAATAATCTTGTGCGCACCGCAGGTATTGGCGTCGTGCCTGTCGTACGACGAGATAAAGTTATCGGCCACGATTATCGTCTCCTCGCACACGGAATTCATCAACGACGGCTCGCGGGAGAACCGAGGCGTCGTCTGCGACGATCCCGACTCGATCCAGCCTCGCGGCGTCATAATGGGCGTCGTGGGAACGAGGTCGGTAAACGAGTCCTGGCGCTCGTGCGCCGCCTCTCTTCGCGGGAGAGGAGAACGCCTCGTGTCTAGCGTCTTCTTTTTCTTTCAGATTCGAGAAGCCCCGGGTTATGGAGTACCAGGACATTCTCGTTACTCATTTGCAGAACAACATGGACAATGGGTGAGTTTTTTAAAAGCGGAATTCACCCTATCAATGTAAAAAGGTATAAACGTCTCATATTTTTAATGTCAAAGTTAAAGTCGAGTTTGACATCCGCAACGTAATCAGCTGCGTCAGGTCAAGCAAATGTTGCACTGATTCCAGATACGGCCCCGCAGTCGAGGGTACAACCGAGGAGAAGCGCGGACTGCGATGCGTGTGGGCTCGCTTTTACGGGGACGACTATCCTCCCCTCTACGACGAGGTGATGCGAAAGGTCAAATCTAAGGATAATAAAAGATACGTTCCGTTAACGGGTCAGATTATCTTCGACGCCGAGAATTACATGAAGAGGACTCTGATGTCGGTGGAGATGATCTTGCTCGAGGCTAATACGCGAGCCGAAAATCAAAATACGACTGCGTTTCTGCACGTTGTTGGGTTCGGATTAGGTCAGTTTAAAAGTTAAGTCGTAACGGTACTAACGATCTATTAATACGTGTTGAATTATAAATGTTTAATTCAATGTTTTTATTTGCTTGTTTTTGAGAAGCGAGCTGACACGTGGATTTTGTTCGATTGCTTAATGTTGCTGATGGATAGATATTTATCACTTCCACTTCACTACTCTTAACGTTTATTAATTTAACTCATTTATTAAACTCGCATGTATTGTTATGAATACTTTGTTAATAAATCGTTTACAATGTGATTTTTCTTAACGTAACATAATTTCCGTTTCAATTGCACTTGTCGAATTATCAAATTACCAAAGTCTCGACGAATCATTTCAGGAGTCTGGAAGATCATCCACGACCAAGAAGTATACTTTCTGAAAACATTCGAAATAGCTCTGCGTAAAATGAACAAAAAATTGAAATATGTATCGGACATCATGTTCTCGTACTTTCGGCAGCAGAAGTGCGGCGGTGCCGGCAATGGCGATTACCTCGGAGGTCCGTTCAATAAAACGTTCGACAGCTTTCAATTAACGCGGATGAAAAATACATGTTTCAATTATAATTGCAGATATCAGAATCCATTTCGCTTTACGAGAGCCTCAAACGAAACTGTTTCGCTCCAGTGACGCCAACAAATTGTTAATAGTAACCTATGCTGCCGACGGGAATGCTTATCCGGGTTCGTTGAGTTTCAATTACTTTAAAGAAAAATTCATAGGAAATGATAGTAATTTCAACGTTGTAAATGCTCGATTTCTGTTTTAATTGCGATGCAGGAAATGAATTTTGGGGCAACTATCTAACTGCGAGCGGCGATCCTGCTGCTGCCTGCAGTTCTCAGATCTCGGAGCTGCACAACCCAAAGATCAATCTACGTACCTGCGGAGGGAGTTTACACGTAGCCTCTCCCGAGCACGGTATTGTCCACATAGGAGACTACGCGAAACTTCATCTCACGTAGGTAAGTCAATTGTCAGCTATAGTTGCTTGCGGCGAGCGGATTATCTGTAGCATTAATTTTCGTGCACTCGTTTCTTGTGTGAGTAGAAAGTTTCAAGTTAATAATAATTTATTAAAAAATTTTAAATTTTAAATAAAAGAGAAGTGGAAATCATAAAAATTTAAAAGAAAAAAGAAAAAAGAACGTCAACAACACGCGGGATTCCCAAGCGGTCACCCATCCAAGTACTAACCGCGCCCAACGCTGCTTAACTTCGGTGATCGGACGAGAACCAGTGCTTTCAGCGTGGTATGGTCGTTGACGGTGAATTCACCGTGCATATATTTTGAAATATTTACAAGCGAAAGAAACGTGCAAATTCGAACACCTTTTTTAAATAGCATAAAATTAAAAAAAAAAAATAAATAAAAATTCACTATTTTGATTACTATTAAGTAGTAATTAGCATCCATAATTGATTTAAAAAAAAATTAATTGAAGAATTAATTATTAAATAAAAAAATTCTTAATTTTTAACCATTTCAAAAACCACATCACTCGGCATTTTAACGACGAATCGCTTGTCGAGTGCCTTTAATCAACCACGCGCATTGTGCCACTTTGAAACAGTGCCGGAGAACTGACAAAACTCACAAAGAAAGAACGAAAAAAGAAAAAAAAGGCGAACATTCCCCGCAGGGCCACATCAGCCCTCCGGGCTCGGATCAGCGAAGGCCGTCGAGATCGCCGCGCAACCAGCGCAGCCGCAGCGCCGACGTCGACTGCCTGAAGAAGTACACCGAGCGGAGGGTGGAGCTGCGCCGGCACACCGAGGCGGGCGAGACCTCCCGCTGGATCCCGCTCTCGAAGATGTCCATGCGATCGTACATACCGACCAGGGATCACATGACTACCTACCATAACGCCCTCGCCAGCACCAGAGCTAGCACCGGCAGCGTCGAGCCTGTCTGCGGTAAAGCCAGTTTTTTCTTTGTTAGAGCTGCCGACAGCGACGGATTAGCAATGTTCGTTTTGACTTAGTTTAATTAATGAGCCTGCTTGCTTTTAATGTTTTACGAGGGTTGGAGAATTAAGTTAAACTTTATTAAGTTAATCTTAGAAATTTTAGCGATTTTAAGCCAAATCGATAGGGTGTTTGCAAATTAATTGAAAGAAAAATTGTCTGAAATCGAGCACGCGCTAATTATTGAAACAGTGCACACCGATTGTTGGCGGGCAAAAGACTGCTTTAAATGCGCTCGAAAAAAGAGTTGAAACAGAAGAGCTGTGAAGAATAGCCCCAACAAAGTAAAATGAAGCTAAAATATGTGCACTTGGTCTGCAGGCGAATGAGATTTAAATCTGATTTATATACCTGTAGATTTTTTTAGTTCGTGAAAAAGGTCGACCGTTTTACGAAGGGGCTGCACGATTTCTGCTCTAATAAACGTGAATAATAATTTAACATGTTTTAGTGTGCCTATAACGCAAAGCAGCTTTAAATACAAGGCACTAATTTATTTTTATCGATGTACATAAGTGACAACATAAAATAACAGCTTAAAGAAATGGCTTTAAATAATTAAATAAAACACTTGTGTTATAATGTACCAATTATGATATTAACTGATTTCCAATTGATATGTGGGTGACTACAGCTTTCTTTTTCATAAGAAGACAAAAATACATAATAAAATGAGAATAAAATAATTCGTCAAAGCATCTTCCCCGTCAAAGTGCGTCCCTGCTAAAATCTGCAACACTGATTCTTTTCTAAAATTCCTAATCGCAGGCTACGTATACTGCAATCCAGCCGCGGAAAGGCCGTCGCCGCGGCGGAAAACGTTCGAGGGCGATCGCGAATCTCTGACGGAAACCGGCAAGGTGAAGTGGCTGCCGACCCTGACCCACGCCGGCAAGCACAACGGCAGATCCGACTACCAGCCCGAGGAGGAGCGCCGTCGAGCGGCCAGCAGGCAGCAGGCAGGTCGGAGCCTCAGCGCCGACGTGAGCTTCTTCCGTCGGGACTCGGCCTCCCGTTACAACGAGCGCTACGTCAACTTCGCCGATCCCGGCAGGCTCATCTCCTACCGATGGATGCCCGAGACGGGCATCTCCATGTCCCGGTACATACCCTCGCCCCTGACGAGGCGAACCAGCGAGGGCGACAGGCCCAAGTTCGGCGCTGCCGGCACCACCACCAGGTGGATGACTTACATCAAGAATCCGTCGCCCAGCCCCATCCAGAGGAAGCTGTCCGACAGGCGGGGGTCGTCCTCGGAGCAGCGCTCCTTCGTCGAGCAGAGGCAGGAGATTCGCGACCAGTGGCTGAGGGAGGACGACGAGAGGGAGGAGAAGAAGGAAGAGGAGAAGGCGAGCTGGCGACCGGAGAGGACCTGCGCCTCCTTGGCTTCTAGCGAGCTGCAGAAAGGTCTCGTTTACATGGAATGTATTAAAGTACATTAAAGATTTTTTCTTACCTTCACTCTTGACGTTCTTCATGGACAGCTTCAATCAGGCTGGACTGTAAAGTATGACGATTTCTGACAAACGTTTTTTTAGTTCTTTTAATAAGCTTTTTGAAAATTCATCCTTTTTTAATCATCGATTTTAGTAAATTAAAGCCCAATTAAAATTCATTATTCTTTATTTTTTTATTGAATTTTGAAGCATCGAAAGAATCCTTATTCTTTAAACTTCTTTAGAAATATAAGTATCACAAAGATTTAAACCATGCTAATATTTAAACATACTGCCAAAATATATAAAAAAATTTCAATTTGCAGCTTTGTAACAAAATTGATACATCTAAGTTTTTTTAAAATTTTTATAGGCTAAGGTTAAAAACACACCCTTTTTTTTAATTTAATTTTTGTACCTAAAGTTTATTGATTGGACGGCAATGTAACCGTTGATTAGATTCAATATAAAGTTTTTTTATTTACATTTTAATACTATTGTTACTTATTACATAATTTATAAAGTACAAATCAATCAATTGAACATTTATCTGGCATCTATTATCTGTTAATAAATATCTGCCGTATAGCAAAATATATGTCTTTCATATTGTAAAGTTATTTTATTAAAATAAGCTTTAGTATTAAACATTCCAAACAACATAGATTTAAAACTTATAATAAATAATTATTATTAAAAGCTACAAATGCCTTAAGTTCAAAAACTGCATTGTAAATAATTAGACCTTGACAAATTTTATAAATATACGTATATTACGAGAATGGCATTTAATTATACTTTCTAATAACTAGAATGTCAAAATTTCATTTGACCTTCATACCATATTATAAAAGAAATATAAGTTTACAACTATAATTCTGATTACAAGCTGTCCATCTCATTTTTTAATCATTTCTGCGTTGCACGTGTTAACTAAAATATTAAACATAAAAATGTAGGTTTGGTAAATAAATGTGCATACAGCAACATTAAAAAACAAATCTATTATATTTTTACTGATAAAAGAATGAAAATGTATTGGTTAGCTGATTGATATAATGTATAATATTTTTATTAGTCTTTTATTTAAATTAATGTTGGCTTTAAAAATACAATTAGTATAATAGTTTATATGTATGAGATGTGCAACTAGGAATTTAACTTACATATAAATGTTATGTTTATGATGGTAAAAAGATTAGATAATGATAAAATGGGCGTTTAACGGTCTGATTCAGCTATCAATAGAAAACATTAAAATCGTTAAATGTGCGTTGTCAATTAAAGCAGAACGTTAGTAATTAACCATTAGTAAATGGTTATTGGAAGAAACGCTTATAATCATCTGTTAGCACATTTTAAAATATACATATATGGACTGTAATTCTGTGAATGTTATTCAAATAAAATTTTGTAAATATAATCATTTCGTTTATATAATCATTTGCACTATTCCTAAAATTTTCCCTTTTTCATGTTGCATGTTGTTCTCTTGCAACTGTTTCATGACAATTTCATTCTCGTTTAAACATTTATTTTCATTTTTTAAAGCATAAGTACAAAACCAATATTTGTTTATTTATATTCACTTTTTTTTACAATTTTTAACGAAATAATTATTTGAAATAAAAATTAGACGTTTATCGGCATATTACATTGTTCTAAAGGCAAATATATTACGATGTATAATACAAATTCTCATCGTATTCCATCTTTGCATCATTTGAAGCTCATTTTTTAACTTATTAAATAACTACTCGACCCTTCCATGTGTAGAAATTCATGATTGAAAAATGCAATATTATAATGCAAGATTGTACAGTAAATATGGATGAAACCATTAGAATATCTCGAATGTACGGTTAATCCAGGTAAGCATTGCATTTTTCAAAAGTAACGTCATTCAAAAACACGTTTCTCAAACCTTGAGACTTGAAATTTACAATTTAAACCAATACTCAATCCAGGCGAAGAAGAACAATCAGTGCCAGACGTCAACCGTGTAAAGCAGCGTATCCAAGAATTGTACGATTTCAAGACCGAGACCGAGTGGCCGAAAAGAGTACGCAGCACCCGCGAACCACCTTGGATCAGCAAGAGCAGCAGCGTAGAGGCCAAGTCCCAGTCGCAAAGGCAACAAATTCAACTGAAACGACAGTCGGAATCAGAACCGAAACCCACGCGCCGCAACAGCCAAGATTTAGAATTCAACGATCGCGCCCCCGATTCGTCGAAGAAAGACAGCCAGCAAGAATCCGATCGAGCCTCGCGTCCAACCGAAAGACCTCCCGTCAGGCGGGAATCCAGCACCGATCAAGTATTCGAGCCCGGCAGCCCCGAGGACAGAAGCTTGCGCAGATTCCGAGACGCGCTGCGCTTCAGCGAGGATCTCCAGCGAGACCGGGACGAGCAGGTAACCAAGGTCGGCGACGTCACCTTCGCCAAAGTATCCCGCGTCCGCGAGCGACGCACCTTCTCCGACGACTACGAGAATCCGAGCCGGCGAAAGTACAGCGACAGCATGATGGCCGGCCAGAACGTGCGGCGGGAGAACAAGCGCAACTCGGACACCGTCAGGTACACGTCGACGACCTCGCCGTCCATCATCAGGGAATCGAGGGCGGCCAGCGACGCCAGCTACGCGAGCATCGGCTCCACGTCCTTCTACAATCCCCAAATCGGCAAGAGGGGCAGCATCGAATTCAAGAGCAACACCAGGCGAATCGAGGTCTCGCACCGACGGGCACTGAGCCAGCACGACTCGCGCGGCAAGCCGACCACGACCGTCCAGCACGACTCCAGGCTGAGAACGTCGAGCCAGCTGGAGCCCAGGCCGAGGACGCCGGTGCCGCCGCCGGAGATCGAGGACTTGTACAAGGACTTCAGGTCCCCGGGAAAGAGCGCCGGATTCCCGTCCA
Organism: Ormyrus thymus; assembly: GCA_035582935.1. Lineage (NCBI taxonomy): Eukaryota > Metazoa > Arthropoda > Insecta > Hymenoptera > Ormyridae > Ormyrus > Ormyrus thymus. The sequence continues at coordinate 23,325,973 of JAWWEM010000044.1, read as the reverse complement.
GACAGCGAAGGAACAGTACGAGATACAAAGTGTACCTTACCTAGTTGAGCCTGAAATTCATTACCCACGAGTTCGTCTTACCTACGTCGTTCGTCTGAATCTGTTAGCTCCGGGCGCTCCGATCTAAATTCGCTTTAAGAACGAAAAATTATTTAAATTCTTTACTTTGAATAAGCGTGTCGATGTAGGATCGTTGAGTGACAACAAAAACTTACGTTTAGGTACGTGCAGATTTTATTGAAAATCTTCGTGGTAGAAAAATGGGGTTTGAAACCATGAAAAAGGCCAAACTATATTTTTTTACACATCATATTTTGATATAAAAGTAATGATTGTAATGTTCAATCACAGTTGACTTGTCATTAATCAAATGATATATTTTTTTTAATATTGCAATATTTAAGTTCAAAATGTTCATTTATTCCTTTATCAAGTATGAAAGTAGTCAAAAAATTTAAGAATTACCTTTAAATATTCGATTCATTACCAGGATTAATGAAAATATTAAACACTACTTTATCACTACATTTTTCTTGCTGCAACTGTTGTAACAAAATACGAGAAAAGATGGATTAAAAGACAAATCCAAAAGATGAAGTTGTAATATAAATTATATAAAACTGCTGCAACAAAACAAGAACTATCCTTGAAGTACATTGAAAAGTCATTATTATAACGTGCTTCACTCAATGTATCAACAATCAAAAAAGGTTTAATTTTGGAATTATTTATTTGACGAATAAAAATATAAAAATTATATTACAGTTCATAAAATTTGTTATAATATTGTTATTTATTTCCTTAGCAATCTCTTTGAATACAACGTTGATCACTCCTAAACTAACGAAATACAAAATGTTATAGTATGTAAAACAATATATGAATAATTAACATTACTGAACAAATTGTACAAAATCACCAATAAACTTATATTGGTTAAATATATTCTGTAAAAACCACTTTTGCATTTTTTATTAAGACGTCAACAGTCATTTACAAATTGTAAGTGAACTATCGTAAAGCTCGTATCAGTTTTAATCATTCATTTTTAGGCACGACCGAAGGGAAGGCCTTAAATTTTTACTTTTCTCCGTGTTTCTAATGAAAACCATTTTCACTCTGGGCACGAAGGTAATTTTTATACAAAATTAAAATAAAGAATAATTCTTTTTATAAAATATTACGATTATTCATAAAAATGTAGCGTTGTCATTTTCTGTTTGAACGGCTGCTTTAATTACATTAATTTATTTACAATTTACCAATTCTTAATCAGTTACAAAAACATAACACAAATTATTGTTCTACGAACAAAAATTAATTTGAATCATTTGAACTCTTACTGTAGTTTTTTAAGTGCCGGATCCCTTGCCAAATGTAATTTTAAGCCTTTTTCTGCAAGAAACCAATTGCACTCCAGACGATCCCCTATTGCAATCTCGACTGTCGTCCTCCTCTCTCGCTTCGGTTTTCATCCTCTTTTGTACAGTGCAACCGTTGTTGATGGCATTCGGCGCCGTTGATGAATTCGAAGAAATATGGAGGTGATTCGTTTGAGAAGTATTTGTCCCGTTTTTCCCCGGGCTGAGTTTCCCGTTGACAAGACGGGTCGAAATAATGCCGTTTGTTAGCTGGTGAGGGTGAGAATTAGCAATGAACTGAGGTTGTTGTATTGAATTATTGTTGGTACTACTTTGTACACCCATTACTGTCTGACTTTTGGTACTAATTTGATTGGACGCAGCCATCATAAGAATATTGTTGCGAGCTTTTTCACAACCGATAGGATTGGAACTGGAAAACTGAGAAGTTCTCGAGCTCGACAAATTAATGCGAGGACAATTCTCTTGCTTTAGACAGGTTATAGCTGCTTTGGCTTGATAAATCGTTGGAGTCGGGTTGTGTTGAGTAGAATTGGAGATCTGTGGTTCACTTTTCACTCGAACGTCTTGTGTCACTGTGGTCGTCGTTGTAACTCCATTGCGATCTTGCGACTGTTGCCAATCTAAAACGCTGCTAAGAAGTCGAATGTATCTGCAAATATATTAACACAGTCTTGGTCACTTATATTTTTGCGCAAATCAAGATTTGAATCTTAAATGTAATTTAATGCAAGCCGTTGCAATGTATTTTGCAATCAACTGACCGTATCGCCATTCGAAGAATTTCATTTTTGGATAGCTTCTTATCTGGCGGATGTGTCGGTACTAATTTTCTTAATTCTGCAAAAGCACCGCTAACATTTTGTTGCCGCCACCTTTCACGACTGTTTGTGAACAATTTTCTCACTCCCAGGCTTCCAACGCGCGACGTTGGCGATCCCAGAAAACCATTTGTCGACGACGATATTCCGTCGGTCTGTAACAAGCAGAAAACTAAACTAAAGTTTCTCCAGAAATTGCGCAACTGCACACGTGGAGAAAATTGAGTACTCCTTTTATTTTGATGTCGGTATTCTCCCGTTTTGACTATACAGATCGTCCAAAACGTAACTAATAAATATAAGTGTACCATAAATGAGAAGAGATGTGACAAAATAAAGCACACTGATTTCGAATTATAAAATAGTTTTCCAAAAAATTTAATTTGGTATTCAATTATTATGTCATATTAGGAGTAACTAGCTTTTAATAAAGAATTGGCTTTTGTCAAATCATTAAGCTTGATAATCACTGCCTTTTCCAAGAATTTTAATTACGCGCGATAAAACGTCTACGAGGATCTTAAAAGTGAGAACCTCAGCATTTTGACTCAGAAGTGCTAAAAAAGAAAAAAAATACTCGCGTTCGCCTTCGCATTCTTTTCTATTTTCTCTAATTATTAATTACCAAAAAGTTTTTTGTTTATTCATTGAAGTAGGACATTACAAAGTGTTAGAAAATTTTTCCTAAAGTGCAAAATCTCAATAGGTGGAGTTAGAAGCGAATAAATATAATAAAACTTTATATTATTTCACGATGGTCCGCATTCATTAAAGAGCCAACAAATTTACCGTTCACTTCTACCTCATTTTCTCAATCAGACGAATCTGCTACGAATTTTCAACGAAACAACACGACAATCGACCAGCTAAAAAAGAAGCAACTCGTTCATTCGAGGTGTATCAAAAAAATCCACATCTCACCGAATTCGCGCGGTCGCGCTTTTTCTTCCCCTCGTCCTCGTCGTCCGTGTCGTGCGAGTAGAACTCGTCGGACAGCGTGGCTTCTTCCTCGGTGTCTCTGGGCGTCTCGGGAGAATCGCCTGGGTCCTCGGCGAGCTCGCCCTCGCCGGAGAGCAGCGAGTCCGCCGGCGAACCATTCTCGTTCTCCGACGTTCCGCAGCTCGCGTTCGTGTACGTTAGCATGGGCTGCAATTTTCATGTTTGCCGTGTATGAATTTTTGAATTATCCAGGAAGTCTACTCGCGAGCCATTTGTTTAGGACGATTTTTACGAGTGCGCTTGGCGCAATGTCATATTTTCGACGCGGATGACACATGCACGGCAAACAAAGAAAATAAAACGTGGAAGAAAACGGAAGTATATAGATAAGCTCGTTACTGGAATTGCCACTGACATTCGCTCGATAAAAGAGAGAGTCAGTTATGTTTTATTGTCAGAAGTGCACAGTTTTAATTGACATTTTATTTTAGTCAACAGACTTAGATTTCTACAAAAGTTAAAACTGCACGCACTGATCGCCAACGGAACGTTCTAAACTTTTAATAATTAATTTTTTAAAAAAAAGCTCGACTTCTCACTACTTCTTGCTGCTTAATGCACTTGCACGCGCAGAAAAATATTTAGGAAAAAGTACGCAAATAATCGAGAGAAAATTACTATAGCTTCCCCCAAAAAAGTTGTCGTGCTACTTTATAGGAAATTTAACGTAATTCTAGTTAACGTCCCTATATTTTCAGTAAAATTTCCTCCCAAAAGAGTACAGTACATTCCTTCGTTTTATCAGCTCGCAATTGCCACTTACAGTTACACTACAGTAATTTTCTCCCCGTCCCCGCAAAAAAAAAAGCACCGCGACCAAAACCAAAAAAAAAATTCTCCAAAATACCATCCTCAGCGCTCTCCCGCCCAAGCGGCGCCCGAAAAAGCACGCAGCGAACTACGCCCGACTCATCGCCGACGGCCTCGGCAGCTTGCACAAAAGCGAGAAGCCCCGCGGCGACATCGGAGCCGGAGGCCAGGCTCGGACTGACGGCTCCCTCGCCGGCGGATCCGGCGAAGGCGGAGCAGCGGGAGGACGTGGGTGGAGCTCCGGCCCTCGGCGCCCATGTGCCCCCATACGCGGCGACGTCCCTCCGCGGCGAGGCCGCCGGCCGCGCATTGGCTAAGGCCGCTCCTCGCCCGCCGCGCGCGGAGATCGATCACGCGTGCCGCCGCCGCCGCCGACGCGGTAAGGATGTCGCTGGGTAAATGGATGTGCGAGCTCGTCGCTCGGCGGGATTGTTCCCGCGCGCTGTGGCGGTTTTTGGAGATAGTTGCTTGTTTATCGAGACGCGAATTGGGAATTGAGGAGTTTTCTTGGCGGCGGTTTCGAGGAGCTGCATTGGAATCGGATCGATGGAGAGAACATTTTTCGTAGTTTAAATAGAGATAAATTATAGCGGGACTTTTGTTAATGGTGAAGATTGTTCCTGTGCATCGAAAGACTGTTTACTCCTCGATTTATCATCTTTTAAATAAACTAAATATAAATTAGAGAAATTAGAGTATAATTAATAAAATGAACTATAATATGAATAAACGATTAAATTCTTCTGTTTTATGAACTTTTAAAATATATCGTAAATCTATCGAAAATACTATAAAAAAGTATAAAAAAAAAGAAGTTTTGTCCATAGCTCTATGCGCAGCATAATAAAAAGTTAACGTAAAATTAGTTACGTGACGAAGCCGCTAACTTTGCTATGAATTACCGTTCCCTCTACACATTCTTAAAAAAAGGTCCAAAATCCCCTCATGAATATCAATCTCAATAGCTCGCCGGCGTCCTCCGCTTTTCCCAGCTAATTATATCAAAATTACCTCGAGCCCAGCGGATCAGTCGCCGAGCGGCCTCGCCTCGAAAAAAAAAGGGACTCCCGCCGGCGAGTGAAATAAACATTAGGGGTCGGATCGAGGCCCGGATCCCCCGGCGTCAAGTGACCGCACGACCAGTCACGTGTTGCTTTTATTGTGACACTCGAATTAGGGCTCGGCGGACGATGATTCCTCGAGGGGTGTCGTCGCGCGCGCGGCCAATCTGCGTGGGAGAGAGAGAGAGAGAGAGAGAGAGAGGCCGGGGCTCGATGCTCCTTTTTATGAAAAGGTGCGAGAGCGGCGCCTCGATGCATAATGGACAAACACGCTTCGACGCTCTCATTTGGGGCTCTCGGTCTGCCGATGCTGCGTTTGCCGACTGGGAAGTGTCGCGCGCGATGGGATTGAATGGATATCGCTTTCATAAGTCGTAATGGTAATACAATACTTCTTTGCCATTGTATTTCGTTACTTTAATTTATGAATGATAGCTGCTCCTGCTAAAAGAATGCGACTGTTTGTATTATAGAGTTTTATTATTTATTTCAAACGATAAAGGAAACAATCAGATTATTTCCGCAATATTATTAGTCGAGTTTATAAAGTGCAATAAAAATTATCAAATTGACACTTGGATTTTTATAAGTTGCGTTAAAAAATGTATAATATAACTTGTTAAAGCTCGATCGCTCAATCCGTTCAATATCCAATAAAACCGAATTAAAAGCAACCCCCTTCGGGCGCCAACGTTCTCATGGCCGTAAACGCATTAGAGTCAAGAAGCTTAAAAATGACGCTAAACGACACTGAAAAATGCTCCCGCGAGTCCCCGAACAGACTGCCGGCCTCGAGGTGAAACCGCATTGTGACGAGAGTCTAATTGTCCCGTAAGCCGTTGCTACTTTCGCCGCGCCCCAACGCGGTGCCCCATTGTTACCGCCGCTGCTCCCAATAAACCCACACGCGCACGCGGGGGGAGGGGGGTCTCCCAAAATCTCTCTCTCTCTCTCTCAGTCTCCCTTTTTCTCTCTCTCGAAACGCGGCCGGCTCCTGCCTGTTTTTTTTCCAGGGAATCTCTGTGCTCCGGGAATACGTCGATAAGCGGTGTATTATATGAGCGAGCGGATAAGGATCCCCGAAATTGGCCGGACGTCGTCGCTTTTCCCACAGGCCGGCCGCAGGCATTCGTGAGGATGAATATATTTTCGGACTCGGGAGCGGCTGCCGGCTGCGGGGGGTGCAAGTATGCTCGGCACGTGTGGCTGCGGAAATTCGAAAAATCATACCTTCACCCTTCGTCGGCTGCCGATGGAGCAATGAAATTTATAGCTGTAAATTACTCCTACAGTGCGGTTAATATTCGGCCCTTTATCTTCCGGTGAACGGCGCTCTCTTTTTATTCAAAAGTTTTCATTTTCAATTTGCCGAAGCGTCCAGGCGCGTCTCTAAAATCATTAAATCGCGACTCGAGTACACTTTAATCCAAGCCAAAAAAAAAAAAAAAACCGAACGAACCAAAAGAAGAGTCGCGCGGGAATCGGCTTTCGTTATGCGAGGCCAGCGGCGCGGAATCGCCGAAATATGCTCGAGCGGCGATATCGTGCGAATGAAGGGTGGGCCGCTCCGGCGAGGAGGCGTGTCGGCTGGGTTTGCCCACTGTCCCATGAACGTCAAGCCGCCTCGCCGTGCCCGGCACGAGAGAGCGGGAGATTTGCCGGAGAGCCGAGAGGCGAGCCGTCTGCGCGGCGAATTAATTCAATTTCGGGCAAAGTAAGCCGTCGTTCGGGGCTTCTTTGCGAAATCGCAGCAGAACGGGTAGGCTCGCGGATGGCGATTTTTTATTCATCACGGCTTTCGAATACCAACTGGGAGGTGTGTATTACTCACTCGCGGGTCGCCGAGGAGCGCTTTAAGTAAAATACAAACGAAGCAGAATGAAGATAAGAGCCACGAAACAATTGCAAGACACTTTTCATTTTAAACAGAATGAAAAAAGCAAGCACGGAGTCGCGAAGAGAAATGCAAGGTACCCGATATAGGCACGTGTGAAAAGGAGTAGGGATTCCGCCGGGGGTGAAATAGGGGAGGGGACG
>JAWWEM010000044.1:23304844-23317149 GCA_035582935.1 Ormyrus thymus | reverse complement strand
CCCCCCCCCCTCCAACCCCGACCGCAATTAGCCCTCGAGGGCGCTGCCGGTCGTCCAAGGGTTCTTTTCGAGGAGCCGAAACGGAATTAAGAAGGTAAACGGCGAAATAAAAGGGAGAAGGGCTAATACCCGCTGGCTGCGGGAGACAAGATTTTTCTGGGGTGCAGCCGGGGAAAAGACCGCCTCGGGGGCACTTATCATTCGCTTTGGGAGTAGCTTCCACTTCGATTGTGATCTGCGGAGAGCTTTCGGAATTAGATTGTGGAACGTTTTTGGAGGGTTGGAGACGCGTTCAATGCATTAAATTTGCTGTTAGAGAAATAATTGTTTTTTGTACTTAAAAGTAAATAGTTTACCGTTATATACTTCTATTTGGGGGTAAAAAAACGTTTCATTCCAGCTGTACTCTCATTTTCTCCGAACAAATGCAATCTCGAAATGTTCAAAAAGCACGCCGGTGCACTTCGTCTTTCCAAAACAATCTGTCTCGTTTTACATAAAATACAATTCCCTCCCTCGGTGTACTCCTGCAAAGGTTCTGACGTTTATCAAAATCAGCCCCGCGATTCGACTGTTCGAGCTCCGAGACCCGCGACTTCCCGCGATGCGCACTTTAGGCGTACGACAGTTTACACTCAATATGTCCTTGCGTCCCACGCGAACAGCGGCTGCAAGATTGCGCGAATGCATGTACACAGGAGAATCAGATAAAAGAGCAGCTCCAGCCGGAAGCGCGGCTGAGACAAATTGAAGCATGAAACGGGGAATGGCTGTATTTCAAATGCATTGTTTAACTTATTGTGGTTTCGTTGTTGTAAGTGTTACTTATCTACAATCCAACCTATTAGAATGGAATAGAAATAGATCTATTTAGACTTATCATTAAATTAAAGTCTTAACCTGCAATGACAGTACAGCTGCCAGTAAAGTCTACATTTAAAAAATTCTTCGTTAATAAATAAGTCAATCGTCAAGTCAAAAGTACTCCTAAAAAAATCGTGCACCCAACACGCGAAAGCAGCGTTTAGCACTATCATTTCTCACGCCGCCATCGCCAATCTCCCAACGTTCCCAACCCCAAGCGTTCGATGCTCCATTCTTGCCTGCGACGTCAAACTCTTATTGGGCCGAAGCGCGCGCGACGCGTACACGCCGCTTTCGCGAAACTTGCCGCGCGAGTCTAACGATATTGAGCCCGGAAGAACAAGCTATTGTCTTCCCGCCTCTCGTCGAAGTACGAAGTCGTGTCGGCGGAGCATTCAATCTTCCCCAGGAAATGTAACTATATTCTCGGGAAAAGTTTCGCCATTTTTTTCTCTCGCCTTCCCCCGCTGCGTGCACAAAATGACGCGGCGCGATGGAGCAGGAAAGTTTTGCGCCCGGGAACTTCAGCGCGCAATATTAGTTTTGTAAATAATAGAAAGTGCGAGCTGACTTTGTATGATTTATCGAAGTGTTCGATCGCATTCGACTGGACGTTCGTGGATTTTGTATACAACATCGTGGTGTACCTGCTATTTCGGCCATAGACTAAATTCGCGATCACATTTGCATTTCAATATTCTAAACATTCGTCCTTGGATCTCTCTAACGCTACAAGAAGCTACTTATTAAAATACCAAAGTAGAATTAGTAACCGAGCAAAGAAGTGCGCAAATAATAGAGCGGAGGTCTTTAAAGTTTCAATTCGTCTCACGCAGCATTTTCCGGCGCAAGCATGAATTACTTTAGGAAGTAGACGTCGTTGGGTCTACATCTTGCGCTATATTTTGCCTTCCTTAACTTTCGCCTCCAACTTTATAGATGCTGTTCCCGTAGCAGCGTTTGTTTAAGCGATCGTTCCACGTTCCGAGGCAATGGCTTGTGTATTCACTCGGGCTGTCAATGAAATTTTGATTTCGAAGGCGTCAGTTTACACGAAAATTAGTTTAAATAATTTCAGTGTTTTAGAATACTTTTTAATGTCAGAATGAAAAAAAAAAGTTTGTCATTTTTTGCATTTTAGCATCTTTGCTTGTACGTAATATTTTAAAACCTTTTCTCTCCGAGATAAATTTTTAATATCTGTCGTTTTCATGCTGATTTTATATTAGTGGTTCTTTCTACATTAAACTACAATTCTATTATTTTCAGATAAAGTAAAAAGCTGTGCATAAAATACGGAAACTTCATTTCCAACTCCCATCTTTATTTCGCTTCTGCTTTTTTCATCTCGTTCCTTCTAACTATTGTATACCGTATTGCCGTTCCTTTTTGATTCTATATATATTTGATTCTACGCACATCGACTTTTGCCTCCTCTGGATAAAATAGTTATACACTGTGACTCTTGATTTCTTATTTCTGTTGCAAAGCTAATTAAGTTTTATTGAAAGCTCTCAATTTTCCTTTCAAAACTATCCATTTGAATCCACCTGTACTTTACAAAAACTTAACAATATCCACTATTCAAATACTTGCAGCTCGTTCCGGTTCACATTTTCAACTACTTCTGAAAGCAGCCCATTGCAGTGATCAACGTTCTACATTTTTTGTGCCACTCGCACCATTCTAAAGCCTTTATTAAACATCTTACAAAAGGCAGCTCCGGCAATATCGGTCAACCTTCGCGTTTCCATTCCTCCCAACAAAATCGACACGACGCATTATTATCCTCTCGCAATAAACCAAACAAAACCCTGCCCCTCCCGCACTCTCTCTAAATATGCGGCTTTATTCAACTGGCTGCGTCGCGATGCTATTTTCCCGCGCGCTCCATTTTCGCGCTTCGAGCGGCCATATTTCTGCCGCGCGTCGCTTTCAGGATCGAGGCGCCGACCCGACATTAGAGGACTCACGTTCCATTTGTCCAGCGATCCGCGACCTTCGCCGCAAATCGAGTCGAAGACGTTTAAAAGTAGAAAGGGGAAGGGAGAGCTGCCTTTTTTAGGGAGGAGGGAGAGAGGCAAGGGAGGATGTAATTTATCGGCGCCGGCTGATTTCGAAGGAAGACGCTATTTTTAATGGGCTGCCTATTGTTCCGCGAAGAATCATTTCTTTTAAATGATTTCAAGACAATAGATCCTTCTGTAATATTCAATTATTGAACAGATTCATTTCATTTTCATTTAACGTTAACGTTTCAAATGTGCAGTTGAAAAATATTTTTTTACACATAATATTGTTAGCACTATCATAAACACAAGAATGATACGCAGATAGTGCGAGTTTGTCCTTCGATTACGATAGACTATACTAATTTTTAATCAGGTATTTCTCTCCGTGTATTAACATTATAAATTGTTATAAAATATTTTAATCATTAAGTTGATTTGTTCGCGATGTAGAAATAAAGTACGAATCTGCATTTCTTTCAAAGGCCAACATAAAAAAGTTGCTCAAAGAAAGCGCCGAAAAATACGAAAATATTAAACTCCATTATACAGTTAACACATATTCCGCGTCGTTACTATTAACAAACCCTTTTCTTACTTTCCGAGGCTCTTCTCGCGCATAACAGTGAAGTTCTGACCGTCTCTTCCGGCTGAGCGCGGATCGTCCTCTCGTTCAATGGCACGAATGGCCGTTTCGAGCGAAAAAAAGAAGGGAAGGAAAAAGGAAGCACGGGGATTCCCCGGGATATCGCGTTTCTCGAGTAGGTCGCGAACGAGGCCGGGAAGTGCACTTAACGAAGTCGGATACGGGTATATACCTTCGCACTTACTCTTTTTTTGTGGACTATAACTGCGCTGAATGTTTTGGAACTGAATTTTAGTTTTGGGCTTATGTTGCTCGGATTGTTCTGTTTACTTTGATTCGGAGAGGTCTGGGATACATTTTTCTGGAATTTATGGATTTGATCTTGGGAAACGTAAACAGAGAGAAAAGTTCAAATAAAATTCGCAAGAATATAGCTGCACCATTTTACAACAGAACATTGTAATTTGGTAACCGACTTGAAAACTTCCATTTTCTTTGATTTTCCAACAAATTTGACTAAATTAACTAAAATAATTTAACACTAAGAAAAAAGCACTTTCCTTTAGCAACAGAAATTACAATGTAAAATAGGTAAACTTTCTGTTTAGTATATATTACTTACAAGGAAAATCAGACTCGCGAAAGTATAGCGAGCAATAGATCCGCCAGAGCTCCATCAGCGAGACGAGTTTGAGAGATCTCCGTGTAAAAATGTTTTGCCTGTACGGGAGTGGTGGCAGTACGGCAAATAGTGCGTCAGTAGTGCGGCAGTAGTGCCATTCTCAACACTTTCCCGCACTGAAAATAAATTAATAAATAAATTGCTTGCGATAATTTTGCAAAGACTGGGAAAAACTTTTGCAAAGTGGCCGCTAGATGGCCGCTACCTTTCGGTGCTACTTCCATAACAAAACTGAAGCATTCAAAGTTATCAGTGCCAAATTACCAGATTACAATTTTTATCTTGTTAAATTTGTTCATTTTTTTGGTATATTTATTCAAAATTTTCTCTTCGTGTTATAATGAATATATTATTTTTATATTCAATATCAACATATTTTCAAAGAATAAGTGAAACTATTCATGTTTAAAAATTGCATCGTAAGTTACACACTTTTGCTATTTTAAATAATTCTATACTGAGAAAAAAATTTGGGGTAAAAATGATATAAAAAAATGCGACAAAAGTTTATATTTTTGAATGCTAAATTAAAATATCATTGTGTATTTGCAGAAATTACAAAATTAAACTGTTACAAGATGAAACTTTTGATTAACTAAATTGAAAATTCTAGTTCTTTAAAAAAATATTATAAATTACGTTCCAATTGTCCACTCAAGTCTGGAATAACGATGTAAAATGATAATTTTTCCTCCTGTTTTTCTCTCAGTGTAAGTACAACCAACGAGCAATCCGAACAATCACGAAATAATCAAAAGCTAACAAGTTGCCTCGCTTAACAAACCTCGACATCTCGGCGCAATAAACCAAACTTGCTTGGAGCAAAGTCTCGGCGCTGAGAGCAGCAGCACTTCCACCAAGGATCTGCCAAAACTGGGGAAAATAATCGAACCCCAAGCGGGGGAAACTCGAGCGGAAAAAAGGAGCGAACCTCGCTCCTAACGACGTGGTCCACTTATTACTTATAACGAGCTCCGGACGTTGACTACATAAGAAAGCACTATATCGGGAAATGGTTTCGCTCGAGTTAACTGCGCCCTCTCCGCCCCGTTTTTGTCCCCCTATTTTCTGCGCTCGGACGCGAGCTTCCTCCTCTCCCCCGTATTTATATCTCCTTATTTTTCAATTTTTTTCTCTCCGCGCGCGCTCGAGTTTTTCTGCGCGGCGCTTGTTTTACTTTTTAACCCCCGGCAGCTCGAGACTGGCTTTATCCGTCTTCCTTTTATTCCGTCGCCTTTTTTTTTGTTCGGCGAACTTTCCGCCCAGTCGCGCTTATTTTTGCTCACTTCGGTGTTACACTTTTGTTTCGTGATCGCTTTTTCCTATTCTTTTGTCTCTCGGGCTTCTTCTAAATTCCATCTTATCTGCTCTCTATCTTTTCACCCCTTGAGAAGCTCTTGGAAATTAAATTTTCTCCGTTGTAAGTAGTTTTGACTTTTTCTCAAGCGCTTGTCCACCTCGCGCATAGTTCGTACGTTGTTCTCTTATTAGTTTTTTCCTTGATTCCTTAAATTACCTTAATAATCTAATTTTAAAAAACGTTAATTGAGGAAAGAAAACTAAGCAACCACAACAAAATCAATATAAATTTTTTCTATTGCTATAATATGATTTATGAGTAAAAATCATTTTATGTGCTTTTTAAAATTCATTAACAGAATTTTTTCCTTTACTTATTTGCATTCCGTTCAAAAACAATAAAAAAAAACACAATTTCTTGTCCAAAAAAAAAAAAAAAAATTAAAACAAATTCATCGGCAATCTAGATAAACGAACCCACAAAACAGCCAGTCGCTCGGCGAAGCACCAAACCGCGCTTTTCGGTAAGTTCGGCCCTCGTTCTTGCTCTTGTCTCAGCTCCAAGTCTGATTCTTCTGGTGGGGGGAGGGGGGGCCTGCGCTTCTTGCACCCCCTCACACTTAACCCATTTCTCGGTACGGAGGCTAGGAATTCCGGAAAATACGCGCCGAGAGCTAACGACCCGCGGATTCGCGGCCGATTACGAAACGAGCCGAGGCGCCGATCCAAGAGGCGATCGTCCCGGAAATTGTTCGCGACGTACTTTCTTTCCCCGCTTCTCCCTGCTCGGCGCTCCTCTTTTTTGCTCGTCGCTCTGTGGATTTCGTTTGAGAGAAGGTTTCAGAGAGTTCGGTGTTTTATTCGAGTTTCGAAAGTGGAAAATAGCGTTAATTTTTTAAATAACATTGGCTTGACAGATTAATGGTTTTAGCTACGAGATTAAGTAACCCTGTTAAACTTTAATTCTGAGATTTTTGACTGCAACAAATGTACGATTAGTTCTGTTCAACCTCAAAGAATTTTTAGTCGATTTTTCAATAAAAAGAGCTGGCAAAGTTTCAGCGGATTATTTCCTAAGTCTCTTTCACAACAGTAACTTAATAAGCATAGTTAGCGGCGAGTTCGAAAAGTCGTCTTTCAAAAAATTATTATACACCTCCACTGCTGCACGTCGGCGATGCATATCAGAGTTACCGAAACTTGCGCAAGAACAGTAGTTCGAAACTTATAAGTATGTTTAGTATCTCGGGTTAATGTGGGTTATAAGTAGTTATTTCTAATGAAATGGTTTTTCAAGAATAAGGAAGAATGCCAATGATTCGAATTTTAACCTGCGGAACTTTCATTTGAAAAATAATAACACATTCTTAAACGACCATCAAAATTGCTGTAATGCGAGGCTAATCCAGCGGCAAAGAGGGCGAAATTACTAAACGCAACAAACACCGCAGCAATTAATCCACGCCGTTCAACGTGCCCTCAGCTGCAGCTGTTTCCCCAGCGACGAAAGTAATACACGCGTCGCTCGCGTCGACACGCTTTCGCGCTCGGCAATCAAAGCCGACAGCAGCTCCGCGCTTAAAAGCTCGCGCGCGGGGCAATAAACGCGCGGCCGCGCAAAAGACGCGCGCGATTTGCGGCCGACGTGGTTTTCCGGTTTGTGAAGCGGCAATCGCCGGAAGTGGCTCTCTCTCTCTCTATCTCTCTCCCTCCATTCGTTGTCGATATGTAACGGCGAGCTCAATGTAGGCGTGTTTTCCGTATAGAACGTGGCTGTATGGCCTTTCATCACTTTGCCGTGCGGACGGTTGGTCCATCGGCCCTTTGTGCAGTTGATTTCTTTGATTCGTGGAGTGGAACATCGTTTGTCTTTTCGAACAGTGCAAATTGGCTGTTTGCTTTTGGAGAAGCGCTGGCGAGAGATTTTTCAAGGGAAGGTTTTCTTATGAGCTTTATTTTTGCATGGGGTTTAACGATTTGAAAGGGTATATGATTTTTTATTAAAAGGTTTTGCTTCTGTCCATGTTTTCATGTCGAAAAGGTATTGGGTGTTAGAGGTGATAAAAAAAGCGTCGATGAATTCTAAGCTTTACATTGAAGATCATGTTAATTTTTTTGACATACATCCATCATTTTGTAGTAGATTAATTCTCGAATTGAGAGGAATAATCTTTGAACGATCATAATGCCACATTTTTCACGATAAAATAAGCGTAACAACTTGAATTAGAATAAAGAAGAAGCAGCTGGCAAGATTCCACTTTTTCTCCTCCGAGCAACTACTTAATAATCTCCAGTGGGAAAGCAAAAAAGGTAAAGCAAATCCTAAAGCAGCCAATCAAACTCTCCCATGTTTCGCGATTTGCAGCCGCAGAGTCGCTTCTCTAATAACCACTCGGTCCGTCCGCGTTCCTCCTCTCCTGCCTGAGAGGATAACGAGTTTCCCCAGCCGTTCCCGCGGGAAATTGATTCAAGGCGCAAGCAGAATCTGGTCGAAAAGAAGTAGCCAGCAAATAGTTTCGTCCGCTTACGCGACCACCTGGGGGAATTGATTTTTATATCTGAGCGAGCGCTCCTCCGGAATCTTCGATATTTATAATGAGAATCTTGCTCTGGAATTTCGCTCGCGCTTCCGAGGAATTTTTAATTTTCAATGCCGAACGGTGTTTCTGGATTCTTTACGAATTTATAATCATTCTAATTTTTCTCTTGCAAACCAGTTTTAGATTATTTTAATAAAAGCTAATATGAATATGCAAATCAGTTAAAGAAATTATAATGTATAGTAATCTAATATAACTTATTATTTGAATCTATATTCAATGTCACCCTTTCATCTACAGATGTACAGAAGATTAAGAATTTAGTAACATAGTATAACTAATTATAAATCAACATTTTTAGAATTTAACTAAAATTTGTTACTGTTTTATTCATTGTATAATATACAACTAATTGCTTAAAATTTATACAAAATTAGATATATGAAGTTTTAAAAGCCTTTATACACTGAGAAAATAATTTCATTGAATCAATGAAATCGTTAATCATATAGTGACAATTAAATATTTAATTCTTTGAACATATTTGTCATTTGATCAATTCTTTGATTCTTTGATTCGAGAACATTACCTTTGACCTAATAAAATCATATTTGATTCAATGAAATTTTTTTCTCAATGTACATTAATATTGTCGATTCAATATATTCATAAAAGCTGAATTGTATACCCGCCAATATATAGTTGAATTCCATTACGTCTCCATCATCATTGATCACACCATATCTCCTTGCTTATCACCCATAAAATTCCAGCGTGATCAGCGCGATTCGAGTAACCCGCGAAAATTACAGTTCCAACTCGGCATTCTACACCGCGAAGAAAAAACTTTCCAACTTCCAGCTCGAATCGAAGCTCCTTCATTTTCCAGCTCAAATGAAATGAATAACGAGTGGCGAGGAGGAGAGACGAGATTCATCTCGCGGTAATGACAAGCTTTTCCCTTCATAATTCCACGCGTACTGAATCAAGTCACCTACTCAAAAAGTGATGTCACCCTCAGAAGAAATTAATTAGAGGCTCGCGCAAGAGTTCACCCCCTTTCTCTCTCTCTCTCGAAGCGAGACTAGGAGCTGGCGGAAGAAGTGGCGAAATTCGAGGGAAAAAAATAAAAGACCGGTGGTGCAAAGCCATAAAAACGATAGAGACGAGCGAGAGAGAGAGAGAGAGAGAGAGAGAGACGCGAGGGACAAAAGTGCGGGAGACGGAGAACAAGACGAGCTTTTCTAGCTGATATAACGATATAGCATTGGCACACATATTCCTGAGCTCTCTTTCTCTCTCTCTTTCGCGAGAGCGAGAGCAAAAAAGTGGAGCAAGAGAGTAATATCGACTATCAAAGATGCGCTGGCTCTCCATTCGCCTTCATTATTTCTGCAAGTTTTCGGGCTGTACGTTTTGTTTCGTTTCTTCGCGTTTCTTTTTTAATTCGATGAGAATGAGAAGCGCTTATGAACGTCGCAACTCAGAAAATTCGAGCATTCTTAACTTATTAAAACATTAAAAATATTATCATAAAAAAGTAAAAATGATAAAAATACATAATAGATATTATACGATACGAATTTCAAATTTGGAACGTGCATTTCAATTATAATAATACCATTTCACCTGAATTATAAAAAAGAACAAAAGTATCTAGTAACGGTATCAGCAGCAAATAATCCTCGACAAGAAGCAAAAAGCAGGACAATAAAACGTCCGATAAACGAACTCATCGTCGAATCGAATAATTTCCACTCGAGAACTCGCCGAGGGCGAAAATCGCTCGACGCGGATCAGCTTTCCCCAGCATCGAGCCAGAAAACGAAAGCTCCAAATGCGGCCCAACAACGCCGTCCCGGCGTAAATAGAAAGAAAAACAAACTCGCTACTCCGAACTGCACTCGGGGATTATCCCCCCTCTCGTTCCTCGAAAAGCGTGGAATAAGATACACCCGGAAAATCCTCCGGCCGACGGCGGAATAACGGCGGCTTAAGAAATTATGAGCCGCGAAATTTCGTTTCGAGCCGCCTGTCGGCACATAATTAAGCCGGGAGATCTCGGGCTGTTTGGGCGACGCGATTGTCGAGCTTGTATTATACGGCTCCGACGCCGCCTGGGGGACTGTTCGCTGAATTAAAGCCGCTCTGTCATCCGAGCTTAGACGCGAGTTTTGGTGCGAGCACTTGTTTAACGCTCCTCAGAGTCGAGCCTTTGATTGCTTTGTAATTTGTAACTCTCTTCGGTGGGGTTTATTTGTTACGAGTGCGGGGCAAATATGATATTGCAATTTCGCTTGAATCTTGAAATTAAATTTAGGGGGAAATGCGCACATAAGCTACGTGAATTATGTTTCGTAATTGACAATGAAATTGACATTACGTTGGTATTGTTATATAGTTAAGCTACAAAATTTTATATAAGTTTTATATTTATAGAATTATAGAAATTTTATATAAACAGTAAAATCTAATCAAACTTTCGTTATATTTCATCACGTACCACAATTTAAATTAACTAAACTTCGTTTAACAAAAATCTGTTTGCAATTCTTTCTTCAATTGTGCAAAAACTCTCAATAAGCAAAAAAAGTGAATTCCCTAAGAAAGCCCCAATTACACCGCAGCCGTCAACAAAACCTTAATGCGCAGCATATCTGTACATAAAGCAAATTGCTCTCAAAGCACGCAGTAAAATGAAAAGCAGCGTAAATAAAAAAAAAAAAAAAAAACTGATATACCAAGTCAGAAAAAGAAAAAAAAAGCTGGACGCAAAACGTTAACGAGCTTACGAGAAGCAAATAAGGGAAGAAGACGCGTTAATGCCTCCTTCTTGGGTCCGTGACGTGGTTAACGTAGCGACGCTAAGCTCGTCAAGCTCCGCGCCGAAAGCTAGCGAGCACGTAAAAGGATTATGCGTCGGGAAGGCAGGCTGTCATCTCTTATACTCCCGACTCTCCGTTTTTCGAGAGAAGCTGCTGCGGATTAAGTGGTCGTCTCGCGAGCGTCTCATTCGACGTATTTTTACGGGCACTCGAGTGGCCGGATTTCCCGAAATTCTCGCTTGCCCTCGAAAGCCGGTCCGGGGATCCGTTTCCATTTACTTTTTTCTTTTAAAAGGCTCGCCGACCTGCTGTCGTTTTATTGCTATTAAATTTTATTCGTTACAAAAGCTCGCTATGAACTGCATTGCTAAATTTGCGCATTTATTTTTTTACAATAATCGCCCAGTATTGAAACATAGACTGTCAAAAAATTTTTTTTTGGCTTATAGAAATCGCAAAACTTACCTTTGGAACAAAATTTTTTCGAATACCGATAAAAATAAAGCCATCTTATCTTGGCAAAAATAAATTTACGTTTTAAAAACAGCTGAAAGTATTTACACGTTTCATTAACCTTTTTTGCCTCTGTTTTAACCTCTTCAACTTTGTTTACGTCTATACACTTACACTTTAGAAAACATTATTTTCAAGTCTCAAAACATTTCCAGCACAATTACTCACCCTTAAACACTGTACCCAAAAACAATAGATAATAGAAGTAGTCAGTCTTCTCACTTTTCGGCACCTACACTTCTCGGCCTCGGCAAATGATGCGGGAAGTTCGCAGTGCCTCCGCCGCGGCAGCGAACGCCGAGTTCCAAGAAACAAGCAATTTTGGCGGGCGAACATGTTTTTTACCGTCTACAGAGGGTCAAACAAAATCTTTTTTAGACATAAATAATCGCTTTTCTTTGGAAAACTAGTTTATACTTTATTCACTTCGATCTACATGATATTTTGGAAATAATTTTAATAAATTTATTAATTCTAAAAAGTTTTATTCGTTTATTAAAACCTTATGTGGATTGACCTCTTCACACCCGTGCCCTCGTAATTCAACGTGTACTAAAAATACTACAATATTTTAATTTTAAATATCAAAAAATACTAGTCAGGTTATTGAATTAGATGTTTGCACGCGTTAATGAATATTTTCTCTGAATTTATTTAGTTCATTTGTTTCGATTGTTTTGCGCATTAGAACTGGATTTCGTAAAAAAAAATTCGGGAGTGAAGAGTTTGATTCATTTTTTAAAATAAAAAAAGAATTTCTTTTCGAAATCAAATCCCGCTTTAAATAGTATAACGAACAAAAATCACTTCAAGAGCAAAGTTTTCCTAACCAAACAATTTCCCTACGCCTGAATTCAGCCTCGCCGCCGCCCGAGATCCCCCCTAATCCGTCACACCAAACGATCGCCCCATCAAATCCCCCGGAGCGGACTTGCATCTGCATAATAAAAGCGTTCGCCCGTCCGTGGGGGGGGGCGGGCGGGC
>JAWWEM010000044.1:23285904-23298088 GCA_035582935.1 Ormyrus thymus | reverse complement strand
TCAGGATAGTGCGAGTTTGTCCTTCGATTACGATAGACTATACTAATTTTTAATCAGGTATTTCTCTCCGTGTATGGCTTTCTTTCGGAATGTAAAAAACGAGTATTACCTTCTGATTACCTTCGTTTCCATTTAAAATTTTGAATGTATAATAGTTATTCCCCAATAAATGTGTGCTCAATAATATCAATAAGCAAATGAACGAGTTTATACACTTTTGTCTATTTATTCATTCACTTAACTCACAACAAGAATATCAGCAGATCCCCACTTCTATCAATTCTCCAGATAATGATAGACTCGTCAATCGTCAAATAAGCTCGAAAGCCAAAGCTGAACTCTGCTCTCGATTACAGGTTTGGAGCGCTACTCGATGGAGCGATGTTCCCTGGCGCGCTGCTCGACCCTCTCCCTGGCCACGACTCCGCCCCTGCCCTGGGAGATGACACCCGGCGGCGTGCTGATCACGTGAGGAAGGGACGCCGCCACGCAGACAGACGAGCTTCCTGACTCGCCCGACGACGAGGTCAGTTAGTACAGCGTGGCGGCGTCAACGGCAGCTTCCGAGGTGGCGATCGCGCCCCGCCAGCAGCATCAGCAGCAGCAGCAGCAGCAAGACTCCATCGTCTCCGCCATCGTCGGCCCGATCGTCCGCAGGAGCAGGAGCAGGCGACGGAGGCGCCGCAGGCGGGATCAGAGGACGCGCGCGAGCGACGCCACCACCTCCTTCAGGGCGGCCTGGCTCTCGCGGGAGCTGAGGGTCGGCGTGCTCGCCTGGGTCTACGGCGACTGCGTCGCCCTGCTCCTGGTCAGGAACAACGCTTGCTACGCCTGCGTCTTTCAGAGGGGGAGGAACGGCGGCGCGGCTGCGACCATCGAGCGATTGTCTTGAACGGCTCGGTTGGCCGGATGCTTTTTAGGCTTTCCAGGTGCTTTGTAGCGGTTTTGAGTCGGGTAAGATCGAGAGAGAGAGATCTGCGACTCGTTCAAGGAGGACTTTTTGATTGAGGATTTCTTGTTTTTTGAGGCAACCTGAAATTTTTGTAAAATCACCTAGATGTGTATATCGGTACCTGTTGGTATTAATTAATAAATATAGCGAATTGTAGAAGGGTTCTTTTGACAGTGCTAATTATTTTCGTTCATTGCAAGTGCTTTTGTCAGAGCTTTTAATCTACACGATTTTGATTGTTATTGTTATCAATAATTTAAAGTAATAATTGTGCACAACTAGGATTATTGTCTATAATTTTTGACTGAAAATATTTTCTTGGGTACATCAGACCAGAGTCAATGGCAACAAAATATTTTAGTTTTATTTTTAAAATAGGGACATTGAGTACAATAATATACATGAGATACGATTAATAGGTATTTTAATTTTTAGAGTTTCTCGGTGATTTTATCTAAAAAGTACAACTAAAATATTTTATTAGCCATAATAATCTATACTTTAAAAATAGAATTCGTAATCATATTTTTCTATTTATGTAACGAAGAATTTCTCCTAATCATTCGATGCATTGCTTCGATGAAACACTTGATTGTATATAGGTATATCCATAGAACCTTTAATTTTGTGTAAAGAAAAAGATGAAATTTCAAAATGGTGGCACACTTTTGAAACTTTTTTAGCTGCATTCTTTGGTTGTTAAAAGAGATAGAAAAATTCGAGTTGCTCATTTTTTTTCGATGCTCAAAAAATTACAACGGGAAAATGTCAAAATCGTGTTATATTTATTAAAATAACTTCATAATTTAATTTGTTCTGTTTCATGTGAACAGTTACTTGTGTATTATTTTCAGTAATATTTGAATTAATATAGGAGTGATAATCTATCAAATACGAAATTATTCTACAGGGTGTCCAAAAAGTACGGGGACGGTTAAATGAGTCGCCGGGAAAGTACGTTCGCTGAAAACGATAAATGGGGAAAATGTACGATTTGAAAAAGCTATTTGGCAAAATTGCCATTTTTTGGGACCTACTACAATTTTGGGCCTTGTAAGTTCCAAGTTAAATTTTTTAAACGGAAACCCTTATTATTTTCTCCAAATTCGTTTTCAGCAAATTTTATGTCCAGATAGGTATTTTTGATCGTATCCTGGGTCAGTTTTTAGACCTTTTGGGCCCAATCTACGTTTTTTCCTCTAAATATGTGTTATTTTAAGTGGACAGTGATTTTAAATCGAATTAGTGCATTTTTTACATTTTATACTCTTCTGCAGGCTTGTCCCGTATTAATGAGATAGATTTTCATCAACGAGTTTTGTATAGTTATAGATATTATAAAGAAAAGCGCATTCGATAAAAGCTTGCAACCGCGTTATCATAGAAAAACTCCAAGTCACACAAAAATTAAAGGTTTCATGGATATGCCCATATAATATAATAACATCTATTGCGTTGCGCACGTTCAAGCCATTATCAGATACGTATACTCATACTGTTAAGCATAAATCATATTTGCGATATATCACAACTATTATATGTTAATAATTTCCATTATAATAAATTAATGTTGAGCATTAATATTACTAATCACCGCAAAAGAGAATCAGACAATGATTTAATAATAAATAGTCCATCAAATACGTTGCCTCGATTCCCAAAGCGCTGATGGGCAATTGATATGAGAGTAATTTAGAGAAATCTCGTCGTGAAACGATTGAGCAGGAGAATTCCAAAAACCTCTGAATGCAGATTGCAGCGATGTGTGCTCATGTGAGGTTTCATACTGATGATAAAAAAACTTGCGGTCTATATGTTTGTAACTTAATTATGGAAACGAATATTGATATGTTTACAGTGTACGGTGAACTACATCGATGCATTATTTTGAAAACAGAAGTGAGCGAATATTTATAGCCGAGAGATTTTCATGTTTAGAGCGAATTGTTCAAATGTTGCCATTCGAAGTGTGGACCTTAACTATTTAACTATATTTAATTAGGAAGGGATTCTTTGAGAGCCAAAGTTTTGACAGAAAAATAAATTCAGAGTGTAATTGACTTCTGACCTTATATTTTATTTTAAACAAAATATACAAAAGCTTTTTAAATTAATCACTAATAAATATATCTATAACAAATCAAAGTAAATACTTCCTAGGCATCATATAAATATAATTCCTTCCCAATTAAACTCACAAGAAATGGAGGGTACTATACAAATATTAAAAAATTTAACTATTTATTTTAACTTTCGAATTCTAATTGTATATTCTTCAGAATTATAAGTTTACATACGTCATTGAAAAGATAACATCATAGTTATCAATGTGACATTTAACCAAATCCTCCTATATTTACTTAAATAGTTTGTTAACTGAGTTGTTCCGAAAACGCGATAATTCATTCAAATTCGTCACTCGTGACGAATTAATATTAATGGTTATTGAAGCTCGAAATTGCAAGCAGCGCATGAAATTTGAAAGATCAAAACAATAATATAATCATCAGTATCGCAAGATTGCCCTTTTGAAAATTGCGCCTGTAAATAGACCGTAAGTCCACCGATGCATCACTGCCCCTTTGATATGGCCTGTCCCGTAATTAAATGAAGAAAAATAATAAAAAATCGTCGATTTTGCCATTTAATTGATAAAAGTCTAGCGTGGTATTAAATATAAATAAACAAGTAGTCACGTCTACTTAAGCACAAAAGAGTTCTCAAGAAGCGATTTTTTGTAATGGAAAGAAAATCACAATGAAAGAGAAGTAAACATAAAGATTCGCATAGCGCGACGATAAACATATAAAGTTTAGAAATAATGACATTAAGTGAAGCACAATTGACTATAACGTAAATAAAAAAAAAATCTGTAGGTAAACATGAAGTAACTGAGTATAAAATTAAATGATTTCATTATTAATGAATTGATTATAAAGTAAGAGGTTTTAGTACATATGTTGACATGTGTAATATATAATTGCCTTAATATAAAAAAAAAATTCAATGGACAGGTATAGACATTTAACTTTAAAATTTAATCACTTAGGGGTATATATATACTTACTATAAATATAGTACGATGATATGTTAATCATCAAAGTGATCGAAATAAGGAAAATTTCAAAGTTCAAAGTCTATCGATAGTCTTATTAATAAAAGAGGCGCTCGCCGAAATCTACTCGCTGTTAAAAGAAAAGTAATTTTATTGTAAATAAATTGTAATTTATTTACTTATTATGATTAAAATATTTCGTTGACGATAATAAATATCAAGCAATGTTTGTTTAAAGACATTTGTAAACACGAAGGATATGTTTGATGTATTATATATTAAATTATTACTCAAAAAAAAATTGTTATTTTAAATTCCTCTCAAATTCTTGAAACATTTTGATTTTTAATAAAAAGAACAAAGTAGTATCGCAATACAACTTTTGTTTCAATATTCGTTTACCACCTTATTATTTTTAAGTATCATCCTTCAGGCGTTGGATTGTTAATTTTTTAAATATTTAATATTTTCAGTCAAATATTCATGAAGGTCACAAAAACTATTGCCCCACAAATATTTCATTACAAATTTTTAATTCCAAAAAATAACTAATGACATTCTCGTTATCTCCTATACAATATTATATAGGCAGAGGAGCGGCAAGCAGTGGTCAATACAATAGCGCTGCCCCGCGTTTCCGCACTCGTACATACACGCCTGCATATTTGGACGAAGTGCTAAAGGTCGTGTCGCTTTGTGTAGTGCTGACCGCTTAGTTTGGGAATTTGCCCTGAAATCTCAAACGCTCAGTTTGACCATTTTGCTTTAATAGTGTAACTGGAAACGTTTCCAAAGCATATTTTATAGCTTTAGCATAAAATATTTCATATATTCCAGCTTTAAAACTGAATTACTCAGCAAAAAAATTAAATTATAAAATCTAAATAATATAATCACGTATAAATTTAGAAGGGTATATTTGCGAGTTTAATTTCCAAATAAGTAAACTGGCCTTCACTGACCTTCTACATCCCTTCGATTAATTCGACGAAACATAAAGCGCACGTCGGCGCACGTGCCAGAGTAGGTGGGCGTAAAAGGGGTGTTTTATTTAAAGAGAAATCTGGCAGCGATATAAGGTATATACATATTTACTAAATATACGCGTAATGCCCCTAATCAACACTTAATTAACTTGGGGAAAATAATACGCTTTAACATCCATTTATATTGCATATTTTAAACCTTATTTCAATGTTATTTGGAAATATTGTTAATTTGTAAAAATACTTTTTATTCTTTATCGGTTATTTTATCCAATGGATATTATTATAGTAGAACCCCATTCTTGTTTTTGATATAAAATTAATATTTTTCGTAAGTTACATTTGATAGAATTAGAGAAATGCATATTGGTTTTTCTGATTTATTTTCCTCAGAAAATTTTTTTTACCTTTTAAGCCCGCAAAACTAGTTATTGCCACATTCATTCTAAAAAAACTGCATTTTCAACGCAAAATAAAATAGAAATCGCATTTACTTGAGGGACAAGGATAGACAAATTTACCTCATCGCAACCTTTCTCAAAGTTAGAACTTCGTAGAATTAAATTCAAATCAACTAAATCCTACCAGTGACTCACGAGTTCAATTAAAAAAAATTACTCTCTCTCTCTTGTTACTCGGTAGATTCTAGATAGAGTAGATTCCTCAATTTGTACCGTCGCCTCCCTGCACCTCCACCAGGTCGCGCTTGACGTGCCACTCGGCGAATATCGACCGGGCTATGTGCCCAGCTAAGAATCTCTCAGGAACCGTCCAATCAGCGACATCGCACCAACGGATCGAGCGCCATGTTTCCGCAGCCCACGCACATCAGCAGCAACGCGAGAAACGATCGAGGGGGTTAATGACTCATTACTAATGAGGGAGGAGTCTCTCGTCGCGGAGGAGGTGACGCTGTTCTTCTGCCAGGTACGAGACACCGCGAGCCGCCAAAAATTCAACGGCACCCGAGGACGGAGTCCGACCGAGACCCGCTAACTTTTCCATCGACGTTCCCACAGTTTCGCGTAAGCCGCCACCGTTTTTCTCTTGCCTGTTTTTTTTGTGAGCTGCATTTGCATAAAAATAGATTTGAAAATTTACGTTGAACGAATCTTGCGAGCAGTCGTTAACGGTCTGCACTTCGAGTGTTTGGGTTGACCACTTGTGCTTGGAATGCGCTGCTGCTGTTGCCTGTTCGTTTTTTTGTTGTGTAACAATGCGCGGTAATTGGGTGTTTTAGAAAAGTTCGAGGTCAGTGTTTCGAGCATTAGGAAGATTTGAAAAATCTTTTTAATTACAAATAATAATAAAGGAAAACTAAATAAAAGAGAAATTTTACATTAAAATTATCAAAAATAATTAAAGTGCTTTTACATTTTTTTAAATAAATCGTACATTTATTCCAATTTTATCAGAGCATAATATTTAAGGTTTCTTCTATCAATAATTTTTAAATATTTAAATTAGCTGATGAATTTGTAGATTAAATTCCCAATGAAGGACATAAATGTTTTAAAATTTATTCAAATAAGAACATAGTACCCAAGATTTATATTATTATGAAATGATTACACCATTGATGAGGAAAATGAAGTTTGGAAAATGACATTTAAAGCTTGTTTAAAATAGTAGAGAAAAAAATTTAATTACAAAAAATATTAAAGTATTGGGTATCAATTTTTTATTATAAAAAAAATTCTTTACATAAGATATATTTTTTATTGTCAGTATCTGCTATTATTAACTTATTTAATTTTCTTTACAGGTCACTGGATGCATTGAGAATTACCAGAACAACAGATGAAGATTCTTATAGCATATTTAGAGCCTTTCAAATACCAGTTACCAGTTAAACAAACAATATTCAATGCTTAAGGTGCTTAAGTATTCAAGTGATTGCTTTTAATGAAAGCAATTAATGCGATAAGCCAAACTGAGTGACACACCACAGATCATATTTCTTGTAGTTTTTTATTATATATACCAAAGCAATTATAAAATTGCATTTTAGTGAACCTTTTTCAAGCAATGTGAAAAATAGAATTGTAATAATTTACTATTTTTTAGTCTAGAAAAGCAGTATTTAAAAGTATTAAAGCAGTAATTACACAATATTTTTACAAATAATAATCTTGAAAATTAGATACTTAAAAATTGTTTTTATACAATTATAATCTTTGTGCTCCGAAGCAAAAAATTCTTCTAATTCTGAATTGAAAAATCTACATAAAGCACAATGTCTCTAAGCGCAAGTGCAGAAAATTTGTCCTCGGATGGACAAGTAAATAACAGCGATGCTAACATGTGTTTGGAACTTGCTCTTGAAGGCGAACGCCTTTGCAAAGCAGGTGACTGCAGAGCTGGAGTGGCTTTCTTCCAAGCAGCTATTCAAGCTGGAACTGATGATTTAAGGACTCTAAGTGCCATTTACAGCCAATTAGGAAATGCATTCTTTTATCTTGGAGATTACGTCATGGCCATGCAGTACCATAAACATGATTTAACACTGGCCAGATCCATGGGTGATAAACTTGGCGAAGCCAAGTCAAGTGGCAATTTGGGAAATACATTGAAAGTCATGGGCAAATTTGATGAAGCAATGATCTGCTGTAAACGCCATTTAGAAATATCAAGAGAAATTGGTGATAAACTCAGTGAAGGAAGAGCTCTGTATAACTTGGGAAATGTATATCATGCTAAAGGAAAGCAAAATGGAAAAGTAGGACATCAAGGTCCAGGAGAATATTCTGAAGAAGTTAAGGAATGCTTACAAAAGGCTGTCAGCTACTACTTAGAAAATTTGGAATTAATGAAGGAATTGGGAGATTCTGCTGCTCAAGGTAGAGCCTGTGGAAACTTAGGAAATACTTATTACCTTTTAGGTGACTTTCAGAAAGCCATTTACTATCACAATGAAAGATTAAAAATTGCTCGTGAATTTGGGGAAAAAGCTGCCGAAAGAAGAGCCAATAGTAATCTTGGAAACTCGCACATCTTTTTAGGAGAATTTGAAAAAGCTGCTCAACACTACAGACGTACTTTAGTCCTTGCACAAGAACTTGGGGATCAAGCCTTTGAGGCTCAAGCTTGTTATTCCCTTGGAAATACATATACTTTGCTCAGAGATTATCGTACAGCAGTAGAATATCACTTAAGACATCTGTTGATAGCTCAAAAGCTAAAAGACAAAGTTGGAGAAGGTAGAGCCTGTTGGTCTTTGGGCAATGCCTACTCAGCTATGGGAAATGATGAACAAGCCCTTTACTATGCCAAAATGCATTTACAAATTTCAAAAGAGCTAGGAGATACAATGGGTCAAGCAACAGCACAAATGAATGTTCTTGATCTTCAAAAGATACTGGGAATTGAAAAAACTGAAGATGACAAGAAGAATCTTCTCAACACTGCTTCAAGTAATATTGTGGCTTCCTCACCTGGTAGATATAGACTCAGAAGACAAAGTATGGACAATTTAGATTTAATAAAACTTACTCCTGATGGAAAGTCAAAAGAATCTACACCAAGTGAAGGAAGTTTCCGTAGTAGAGCTTCAGTTGCTCCTCCTCAGTCAACTGATAAAGAAGAAGAAGAAGAAGAAGAGAATTTCTTTGAACTATTATCCCGCTTCCAATCAGGTCGAATGGACGACCAACGTTGCGTTCTTCGCACCAAAAAGAAGAATGAGTTGAACCAAAACAAAGATGAAGAAGATTTACTACAATTAATAGCTGGAATGCAAAGCAAGAGAATGGACGAACAAAGAGTTACTTTGCCATATTTACCAGGACTAAACACTAACAAAGGTAATTCCTCAGTAGTAGACGACGATTCATTTATTGAGATGTTAGCCAGATGCCAGAGTTCTAGATTAGAGGATCAACGCAGTCCACTGCCAAACTGTCCCGTTTTAAAAGATATAGATGAGCAGGAACAAAACGATAACAGTTCATCAGGGGCTACTGTTCCCGAAGAGGATTTGTTTTCACTAATTCAGAGGCTTCAGGCAGGTCGTATGGAAGATCAGCGTGCTACTGGGCCAATCATTACATAAATCGTTGATCTGCTATTGTAAATGTGTATATTCTGTATATACTTATAGTTTCATTTACATTACAAAACATCGCGTTATATTTTGATGAATTTATTTTTGTTTAGATTTCGATTTGTTTGACTTTGACAGTCACGATCTTAATCCTAAACTAATTAAAAGCTATCAGTTGTAAAACTACCCACTTAAAAGTTGACTGCTCGAAGTTTTTATGTCATTAACTAGGCCCGTAAAAAATGACTGATTCGAGTGCTAATAGTCGTAGACTCTAAATTCAGATTGTGATATCGATTTTTGCTTAATATACAATATCGGTAGAGTAATTCAAAATATTATTTTTTGATTTTTTTAATCAGTTTTACCTATTTTTATAAATTGATTTATACATATTAATCTTTGAACAAGTAGCATTTATTTAATGACTTATACCATTGCATTATTCTTAGATATAAGATGCGTTTTCGTTGCTCTGTATTTTTATTTTATACACTACTAAGAGGTCGATACTTCGTAAAATTTATCTCATTCCGACATTAAAAAGTTAGATTTACTTTAAAAATTTTAGAAAGAACTATAGATGAAACTTTATAACAAACTAATTACCCTAGAAGCTTATTATAGTATCTAGAAGCTGTGCACAGTGAAATATTTCGAGTTGAAATTAAACAAAATTTTTATGGAACAGCATATTTTCTCCGGAAATACATTATTTCTAAATAAAACGTCGCTCAAATTCTCTTAAATGATGCCGAGGCTAATTTTGTTAGTATTGCGCGTTCATTTTCCTTGTTTATTCGACTCGAAAAATTATCGACACTAGACGCTGCAGCTGCGCTGAAGCCACTTGTAAATAACCACTGAAACCTGTAAATAGCTTTTAAGAGAACTATCGGTTAGCCTCCTCTGCATAAAAAAATAGCCGAGTGACGACTCTCTCTTACTATCTAAGCAAATAAGAAAAGAGTATCTTAATTAATATAGCCATATTAACTTCTCTGGCATTATCGCCGATGATAAATATGGGGAAATCCACCACGCGTGTTTTGTTATCTGGCCTAGAAAACAAGAGAAGAATTTTAACGGAATAAGACATTATATTATTACATATAGAAAGAATAATAACGTTGCAGAGTTGTACTTTTAAGGTTTAACGTAGCAAGATAAAGTAAAAAAAGAACATGTTGCCTCGAGACGTCAATTCAGAGTTTCTACATGTTATAATAGCGGTCTTTGTGCGAAAAAGCAGCGCGCGAATAATCTTTCATCTTGTATCGCATAGTGCTCCGATATATACGTAAAGAATTTACATTAGTCGAATAATTTTATAGGAATTTACCGTAACCCAAAGGCGCCTGCACTGTTTTTCGCGCAAAGGCCTTGGGAGAAAATGCAAAGCCGATGTAATGGAGCCCCCTGGAGTTCTCGGTTCCTTTTTTTTTCTCATTGTTTTGCCAAGTATTGTACTTCCCTTTTAAAGATCTGTTCCGCGCATATTATGAAAGTGTAGTATTAGAAAGGCATTGCTCGACAGAATATATACTGTATTTATACCGAGAAAGACAGTTTATTAAAGTCTTGATTTTTTTTAACTCAATTCTCAAGTCTATACTTATTTTTAACTCCCGATAAATCCTCCGCATCCTCCCCTAGATAAATCAGATGGTATTGATTTTTTTTTTAAATGACTTCAATCACTCGTTTATTTTTAAACTCGTGAATTAAAAACTTTGTTATTTTATAATGTTTTTAATTTATATCAATATGAACGTATATGCAAAATTTCGTTAAATATTTAAAAAATTTTAACTAATTTAAAAAACTTGTCGGGAGATCCTTTATCAATCAGCCGTAAAGTGTTCAGTAAGCGTACACATCAAATTTGAAATAGATTCCAGGAGACAAGAGCGGTCTATTTTTAAGTTAACTATCTTTTTTAATAATCTTTTTCTTTTATATAAAAAAAAGGTAGGACTTTCTCATATTTTACATTTAATATACAAGCGGCTCTCCGATTTTATTCAATATTATATTAATTAATTAGATTTGGCTGTTGCCCTTGGCATAAAATCGATAAATTCAATACCGGTATTTAATAGACACGCGAAAATATCTCTGACAGTTTTGTAGCCACCTGCAAACAGAAATTTTATGAAACATTGAAAAATATTAAAATTAGAAAGAAAATTTTTCAAAATTCGTACTCAAAATAGTGCATCGCTCAGCGTAGTCCCACTTGTGTCCGTCGTCGGCGATTAAAAAGTACTGCCTGATGTTTTGATTCACAGAATTGTCAGCATTCAACTAAAAAAAATCCGGTTTTTAAGTTCAAAGGCTGCGTATTGTTTTAATTTTCTACAGAAATATTTTCACTCGCACTCACAATATGGTATCTTTTCAGGATGCAAATGGCAAAGTTCTCTAAACTTCCATCTTCTGGCAATATTCTATTTTTTCTTATGTAGTCAACGCTGGCTGTAAAAATGCATTAGCTCA
Organism: Ormyrus thymus; assembly: GCA_035582935.1. NCBI lineage: Eukaryota > Metazoa > Arthropoda > Insecta > Hymenoptera > Ormyridae > Ormyrus > Ormyrus thymus. The sequence continues at coordinate 23,286,554 of JAWWEM010000044.1, read as the reverse complement.
ACTTAACAACTAATTTTAAAATATACGATTTTCTTTTACTTTTTTTTGCAGAATTTATGTAAAACAAAGATTCAGTTCATACCTAATGAATCGCCTGTTTGCTCCCGACATGTATCTTCAATGCGCCGCAATTTAATTTGCAATTGAGGTCCAAACAACCCCTGCAAATATTTTCAACTCATATTATTTATACTAAAAATTATTTTATTTAAACACTCACGTAAGCAGCAGACAAGTAACAACCGAAGATCAAGACGACACAGAGCTTCATGATATATTCTACTTTTCTTCACTTTATATTCAAGTCAGCTTAAACTTTCGCAGTTACAGTCTTATGCAGCAATGATTTGGCCTAAAAAGAAGCTCTCCACGACTGGCTAACGAAAAGAATTGTTTACGAATATATAAGTCTTTAAAATTTTTTTCGAAGTGATAATTGGGATATCGTTTGATGTAAGGTTTAAGTTTTATGAAACGATTTTATCGTGTCCGAAGGTCACTCGTTAATCAAAATATGTCTCTTTGGTTAATTTTATTAGGGGAATGTGTCGCAGAAAAACGCGAGGTTTTGTAATCCCACGTAAAAATAATTTATATCATTTTTACCAAGATTTTATAATTTTATTTTTAAATTTTGTAAAATTTTGATT
>JAWWEM010000044.1:23260784-23285804 GCA_035582935.1 Ormyrus thymus | reverse complement strand
ATAAAGAAACGTGAATAATTTAAGCGCCAAGAAATGAGCTTATAATGTTAAACAAGCGATTATTAACGTGCAATTACTTTCTTATTAAACCCTTTTTTAAACCACTTTTAATTATCTCAACTTTATTTTGCAGTTTAGCATAATTAAAATTTTAAAATCTCTTCGACATTATTTGTAATTATTGAAAAAAGGGGGAAAAAAAACTTTATTGAAGACGAAATAGGGTGTCCACAGTTATCTATTATAAAATATTAATTGAATCTATATGACATCAGATAAGATTGCGAATCCTCAGGTTGACAAAAACGAACGAATTGAACGAACCCACACACGAACGCACCTCGAAATAGATGCGATGTGAAGTTAAATTTTCACCAAATAATATCGATTAGGAGGAATTGATCGGGCGAAAATTGAAATGGTTATATTCTTTGTCGGAAATGGTTATTCGTCGGATGACATCTGGCACTTTGCTGATATTAATTTTTTAAAGCGACGACTTTTCACTTGAAAAATTGATTTCTGCGTGAAGGGATGTTGCTAACCAGGAGGCGTGTTTTATGACATTATTGATTATCGCGTGATTTTGGCTAAAGAGGCTTTTCTGATAAAACGTGGATTATCGTTTGTTAAATAAATCGGTTAAAAATGTTTTATTCGGAAGTTGATAATAAACAATTACGAAACAAAAATTTAAAAAAAAATGAATTTAAAAAGCTGTACTGTTAATCAATCGGTACATTCGATATTTTTAATAAACACAAATTGTATAATGGAAATTGTGTGTTTTTTCCGTCCAAAAATGTGTATTGTGTAAGAACACGTAAATTACCGAAACTGGGCGAGAAAGTGAACGCGAGAGAAGGAGACGGAGAACCAATCGATTAGCGCAATTGTTCCGTTCTATACCCGCTGGAACCTTTACCGAGAATTATTTTATTAACTAGTTTCCTTCGAATTGAAGTAGCTGAATTTTGCATAAACGAAGTTTATCTTGATTAAAACTCGAAAAATGCACGTTTATCGCGAACTGCTTTTCTCCCCTCGCAAATTGGAACAAGTCAATTTTCGAATTAAAATTTTAAAAAATAACCCACCGCAGCTACACTTTTCTAAAACAATCCGAAATGACTCCATTAGATTTCGAAATCTATTTATTGCACTCCTAGAATTATTTATAGCTCAATAGGCGGTCGCGGTATTAATTATACAGGCAATAAATCGTTGAGCTTCGTGCAATTATTATTGGTCCTCGTACTGTGGAGCCTTTCAATCAAAACTTTAATAACGCTGCTTTTCTTCGCGATGAAAAAAAAAAATTGCACGACTTTCAAAGTAGACGCAGAAGACAGTAAAAAATTCACGCGCGACGTTACAATTCGACGTCAAGCTCTCTCCGCTCATTATCATTTTAAGAACTCACTTCGACGGAATCAGTTAAACGTTAAAGCTTCCACTCGAATAACGGATACGAGCGAGATCGCTTGAAAAGGTAGTTATTGTGATCGATTTGAGCGATGTAAAGTGTTTTCAAAACTGCTTAGGGAGTAATACGGTAAAAATATATGTAGCTAAAGTAGGCTTTTGTGTTGTGAAAGCGGACGGATATTGTAATGTGGGAGAGAATATTAATTTTGAAAATGTTTGAAATTTTGCCAAAAAGGTTTAGGTTAATTATTTTGTTTATTTACAAAACTAAATATACATTGGGTGTACTTCTTTTTTTAGTTAATAGCTTTTTAGTTTTATTAATACACTCGCTTGCATTTAATTTTTGTAAAAGCCTAAAGCCCATTTAAATTTTAAAATATTACAGAAAGTTCTTCCAGAAGTTTCAATAGTTAATTAAACCAACACTCTCTATTATGCTATCACACATACACGCGCGTAATTGAATTGTCTAATTGTATTCGTCTGTGAAAAAGGTTAAAAGAGAAATCAGAACTACATGAAAACCATTCCTCAATAGACTGCAATTCGTTACAATGAAACTCATTACGATCAAGACGAAATTTTCGAGCCACGTAATAAAAAACTCAAGATGCAAAAGAGAGCGAGAAAAAATTCAAAAAAAAAAGGAAAGAAAACAGTGGAAGGATGAAAAAGAAAACAATCAGCGATCATTCCGGTAGCGCAATTAAACGAGTAATGAACGGAATAATAAGATAATATCACACGTAACTTCATAATAACTCACTCGTCAGTAGAACTGAAAGAACCGCTAAAGCCCAATCGGCTTTCCTCTCTCCTATTTTCCCAGAAAAAAGCCGCTAACGCTTCGAAAAAAGGGCGCCGAATCGCTCTCGGAATGGAGATAAATTTAGAAATGATGGTGCTATAAAGATCTGTTTTGTAGTACTGCGCGTGAAGCGAAGTAAGAAGACGTCCGACCGAGAGAGCGAGCGAGACGTATAGAGCAAGAGAAGACAGAGACGGAGAGTAGGGATCATACACACGTAGTTAAGAATGCGGCAAACCCTCTCTCTCTCTCTCCCTCTCTCTCTCTCTCTATCTCTCTCTTTCTCGGTCAAGCATAATAATTAACGAGGTACAAGACGAAGCGTCCGACCGGAGAGTTAATCCACGTAACCGAAAACGTAGGCTAGAAATTGAAAAGAGAGCGAATACCTGTTACCTACCTGCAGAGAGCCACTCGCGGCACACGAGCGCCAATAAAAGCAGCCTATGACATTAGAAAGAACGTACGGGCAGACCTGCCTGCCTGCGCGAGTGTACGCTCGCGTACTCACACACTCGCGCGCGGGTAGCTCCTTTTTTCGTGCCATAACGCTCGCGCGCACAAAAAGCACCCAAAGCTTGTACGTAAATTGACGAATACAGGCGCACGCACGTGTGCATTACGCGCGTACGAGTGTGTGCGTGTTGGCGTTACATGGCAGAGGAGAGAGAAACAGTCCGACAAGGACGGACGGAGAGATAATAGAGCAGCAGAGAAAGGAGGGCCCTTTTATGTCGTAGATTCGGAAGGAACGTTGAGTAGAAAAAAGAAGGGCTACCGAAAGTTCGGACTGGCGTTTCTCGGCGCACAGCTGCTCTCGCGGCCGTGGATTCCCGCGGTGGAGGAGCGACTTTATCCTCGTAGGTGTGCGAATGTGTGCGCGCTCTTTACGAGACGATACTCCGCAAGAGGCGAGCTGCTCTTGTTCCGCAGCCCCTGATGCTTAGCTCGCACAGGTCCCATCGATCCGGGATGCTAGAAAACGCTTGAAAAAGCAGCTTTTCGCAGATACGCTCCCGAGTGGAGCCGCGCTAGAGTCCGACCTTTGAAAACTCTCGTTCCGGAGTCCGTCCAGGTCGGTTCTTGGCCGGGGGCTAACCTAAAAAGGAGGGAGAAAAATCAGACGATCGGCCCGGAGACCTCCTGGAAAAAGGTAGATCCTAGGTGCAAAATCGAGTAGAGGATAGTGGAGATCGGTGCTTAAGGGCCTCGAGCTCGGTGGCGGCGTCGGTAAGGTTAGGGTCGTCGGTGGCGACATCGGCGAGGCTCGCCGAAATCGGTGCGCGCGCGCGCCGCGGCGGCGTAGGATGAGCTGCCGCGGCTGGTGCGCGCGGCGACATTTCAGCCGCTGACTTGGCGCGGGGACGTTGTATCTCGAGGAGAGCTCGGCGCGCACGCGCAGTAGAGGGCGCGCCGCTCGTAGCCGCCGTACAGGTTAGGAGAGCGAGACGGAGGACGAGCACAGCACCACCACTACCAACATCACTACTACACAGCAGCAGTAGCGGTCGCAATTCACATACATATATTCGCGCACGCAGAGGGAGGCGCGCGGCCCCGCGCATGTAGGTAGGAACGAGGAGCTGCTGACCATCGGTCGGCGCCACCAGGAGGCGAGCCCCTGAAGAGGCTCAGGAAAAAGCAGGAGGCCGAGGCAAAGCCGACGAGGTAGAGAGTGTGTGCGTGAGCTCGCGCCAGTGGGAGGGCGGGAGGAGGCAAGAGAGGAGAGAGCGTCGCAGTCGTAGTCGTCGTCGGATGGCCTGGGAGGCAGCAGCAGCTACTACTATGCGCCACGCCGGCGCGGGCCGAGTGCCCATCGGCTGCTGCAGCAGCTAGCTCCTGCTAGAGGAGCTGTTCCTGCCCAGCACTGCACTGGAGGAGTGGAGCTTAGGGAAGAGAGGAGTCAACGTAGCCTACAAACATGACCATAATAGTCTTTCTCATCGACACTTCTGCCTCGATGAACCAGAGGGCCTACCTCGGGGGTAGGCCCACACTGCTCGATGTGGCCAAGAGTGCTGTCGAGACTTTTGTCAAGGTACGCTAGAAGCTGACCAGGACTTCTGCTGTACAGTTTCTTATAAGAATTGGAAGATTTGACTGCTGCAAGAGGAATCTACTCTGGTCGAATCAATTAGCATGATAACGAAAGCTCTGTACTATCTTTGTAATAATTATCATTGTACTACTTATCCTGTATGTAAAAACGTAGGAAAGCTCTGTAAAATTTTTTGTCTAAGAGCTACTATGAGATTTGTATTACAATCTTATGTGATACTAGTTGTCCTAAAATAAAAAGGTAGAGCATGTATGATAGTACTGGTTATACAGTACTAAGTAAAAAGATACTGAGTGCTTTACATTTTAGGGTAAGGCTATGTTAAGGTCTTTGTTAAATTCTAGTACACCATAAGAAGTTCAATAAATTCTCATACGGTCTATATCTAAGCTTTATTAAAATATGTACTATATGATGTATTTGTATTTGTTATCATGTTTATTATAATTCTTAGAGAAATTTACAGCAGAGGTATTGTATGAAATCAATTTCTAAAAAAATTTTCATCAATTTGTTTAGTATGATATAAGAGCATTTTTTTTAAATTTTTTTACAAATCTTTTTGCTCCAGTGTAACTTAAATTTTTAGAAATTTCAGTTTCTTAGAAAGGAGAATTTAAGATGTAATAATTTTTTCAGGTACGCCAAAGGTCACCTGAAAGTAGAGGTGATAGATACATGTTATTGACATTTGAAGAAACACCTCATAACATAAAGGTAAAGTATTCTTATTATGGACATTTTTTTTATACCTTTTCTTTTTCAGATCTAAAAATGATTTGAGACTTTCTGATCTTGAGAGGCTTGAATTATCAATCTGGTGGTGTTAAACTTTGACATGAATACAGCACTGCATTGAAAAGTTATGAGTCACCAGTACATGACAATATTTTATAAATATAGAAAAACTTCACCTACTTTTAGGAACTTATGAAATATGCACTTGAAATTTTGTTAATGAAATCATCATTTGTCCTACTGACATAGACAATCAAAAAATAATTAGGTGCTTCATTAATCAATTTCAAATATTAAATTGAACTGAATTGGCTTTTTAAATTAAAGTAGGTTTGAAGTGATTTAAAATTATATCAGATATTCCTAGTTAAATTTTGTCTTTTAATAAAAATATTCTTACATAATTAATTAATTAATTAATTAACATTAATTGATTAACAAAAAGAAAAAAGGATTAAAGAGATTTAAAGGATATTAAAATATATTAAAATAAGATACCATTGAGTATTAATTAATAATAAAGTAAAAATACTTTTCACTAAATAATCAATTAAAATGAAGCATCTATAAAACACCAATACATTAAGTGTATAATTGATGACTGCTATTATAGTGTATACAAATTAATTAGATGGATTTTCCTCAAATTTCGATAAAACAAATTGATTATTATCTACTTTTAATCTCGCACTCCAATTTTATTATAAAATTACGATTTAATTTCGATTTACGAATTTTTCAATGACAAAAAGAAATTGGGACGTCACGGTAGCTCACTTTAAGACAAGTAAAATTAAAAAATTTGAAACTTCGTTAAATAAATTGCTTACGAGAAGCATAATAAACAAGCCAGTCGGGTTAACACGTTTATAACACAAACATCAGAGATAGTAAGTATCTCCCCAAAGCAAAGAAAAACCAGCCATTTTCTTATCCGTCGAAAATCCACCTTGCAACGGCTCCAAAAAAGGCGAAATCCACTAACGGTGGATTCCTGCAAACCCTCTCGCTACATGCACATGTTGATCCGGTGTCTTGGCAAGCCTCCAAAGATCAAGCAAAGTCTCACACTCGCTTGTCACTAACGAGCTGTGCGTTCTTGCAGGCGGGCTGGAAGGAAAACCTGGCGACGTTCATGAACGAGCTGAAGAACCTGCAGTGCGTCGGCCTGACGACCCTCGGCGCCGCGCTAAAGAATGCCTTCGACGTGCTCAATCTGAATCGCATGCAGACCGGCATCGATACCTACGGACAGGGCCGGTGTCCCTTCTACCTCGAGCCGTCGGTTATCGTTGTCATTACGGATGGCGGGAAGTACACCACGACTAATGGAGTCCATCAGGATGTGAGTATTTAGATGAGCAATTCTCGAGATTTTAGCTTTAATTTTCTCATCATATATTTTCATAATCTAGTTTAGGTATAAGTGGATATGAATAGTTCAACTATTCATGCATGTTTTTTTTCTCTTCAAAATAACCCATTCAGTTTTAAATAAATAATATTAAATAATTATTAAAAATATTAATACTATTTTCAAAAGGGTATTATTTAAATCAAAATTTTTAGAGCATCTTCCAATAAGAGAATTACAAAACTAGTAAAAATAAAGTACTGAATACAGTGATCTAAAAGTTTTTTATTTCGTTACTCCCTTCTGTAAATTCGATTAGCGTGACCTACTATAAGGGATGTCTTCCGCAAGACGCTATACATATGTCACCCTCTTGTTTTCAAAGATTGTTATGCATTTACATCAACAAAAATCAGATAGATGCAGTTTTGAAAATCTAGTTTAATGTGATAAATTATTAGTTGACTGCTGACAGCTATTTTTAACTGCTTAAAAACTATTTTGAAAGACATACATTGATAAATCGCATCAATTCGCCATCAAATGTGTAATTAAAAAAGTAGTTTTCCATTCAAGCATTTCATTTCTATAGAAACTTTCAAATTTTAATTCAGTTTATCACTAAAAAAATAAAAAATGTAGTCTAACATTTTTTGTTTTATTTACAGTTCACGTTACCGATGCACGCACCGATTCCCGGCTCAGAACTCACGAAAGAGCCGTTTCGTTGGGACCAACGTCTATTCTCGTTGGTCCTCCGCCTTTCCGGTACCCCTGCCGTCGAGAGGGATACAGGTCTGGTTCCTTCAGACTCGTCGCCTATAGACGCTATGTGTGAGGTAACAGGCGGTCGATCATACTGTATCACCTCCCACCGTATGATGATGCAGTGCATCGACTCGCTCGTACAAAAGGTCCAGTCCGGCGTAGTCATCAACTTCGAGAAGATTGGACCCGACCCACTGCCCGTCGCTAACGAGAACTCCAATGCCCAGCACATGGACGGCGATGAGGACCACCACGACGAAGAGAATGGACACACGCCCAACGGAAATGTTGTGGTGAGAAAGAAAGGCTTGGTTGGTTACGAGATTTTTTTTATTTTTTTTTTATTTTTTTTTATTTTTTTTACGAACTATTTTGTCAATTTCATTGGCAACGTAAAATGATGATTAAAATCCAGATCCATAGTGTAACAATTTTAAAGAAAGTTTAAACATATAAAGCTTTAAAAAAGCTTCTTTATTTACCGATAGTAAAGGAATTTTTGAAGAAGACAATTGGATATAAAAAAAATTAAGGTTAATTTTCTGTTCAAATAACTTTTCAGTAAAGTTTTAAGGGGACCCAAAATTTTATAATGACGCAAATTTTAGAGTACTATTTAAATACTTTTTTTTATAAACATTATAATATGCAGAAAAGAAAATTAAAAAATGTTGACATAGTTTCGATAAAATAAAAAAATCAACCAATAAATACTTGTTACATTTGACAATAACATGGTTATTTGTTACAGGGAAGGAACGGGCATCACCCGAATGCGAATTCCATTCCTGTCAGCGTTCCGAACAATGTGACCAACAACACTGCTTGGCATCAGTGCCGACGGCTAATTTACGTTCCGCGTTCGGCACAGAAAGGCTTCGCCGTAGGCTTCTGGCCTATCCCCGAGAGCTTCTGGCCCGATATTTCCGCAAGTTCTTTACCGCCACGCACAGCGCACCCAAACGTCAAGTTTACTTGCACAAGTCAGGAACCGCTCGTCATCGAGAATCTTCCTTTCGACAAGTACGAACTGGAACCGAGCCCGCTGACGCAGTACATCCTGGCGAGAAAACAACCGACGATATGTTGGCAAGTGTTTATAGCGAATTCGTACAAAAACAGCGAAGTCGGCCACCCGTTCGGATACCTGAAAGCTAGCACGAATCTGTCCTGCGTCAATCTATTCGTCATGCCGTACAATTACCCTATATTGTTACCATTGTTGGATGAACTTTTTAAGGTGCATCGGTTGAAACCGACTAACGAGTGGAGGACTCAGTTTACAAATTACATGAGGACTATGCCTGTTTATTATGCAGTTGTAAGTTTAATTAATCCTTTTACATTTACTTTGAAAAGTAGAATATTTAAAGACTAATTTGATTATACTTGTTTCACAGTCTTTAAGGAGAGCACTCACTAGGATGGGCGCACCTGCAGCTTTAGCGCTAACTCTAATACCCGATAGTATGGATAACACGTTGTCTTACAGTGTTTTAAACTACCTCAAGCGACTGAAAAATAATGCGAGGGTCGAATTCGATCGTCTTTGCATGGAAGTTGTTTCAAAACAACTCAATAAAGGCATTGCTAATGATAGTAATAATGTTCTAGAAGGACTTCGCGTTACTTCAAGAGCCAATATAAAGAAAGATTTGGTAAATATAATAAATATAAATATATAAATTTTAAAATTTATAATATAAAAATTTATTAACTAAATTTTTATTTTAGTTGTTGAATTCGCTGACGGATCTCAGGGATGAACTCAACAAATTTAATGGTTTCGTCGTGGGTTTAGTAAAAAATCACCAGCAGCAGCGTGGAGCCCAAAGTTATCGTAATGCCTTTGACATACCGCGGAAATCTCTACTCGACCAGGTCGTGCGAATGCGCGCAAACTTTTTACAACCTGGCTTATTACATACTAAACTGCTAGATGATGATTATGTACATTCAATGCCAGTATCGCAGATGGGTAACTATCAAGAATACCTCAAGCGCATGACACCGCCATTAAGAGAGATCGAAAGTACGCCTGTGCGACAACACATGTTCGGTTTGTATTCTTACTGTTTTACAACTTGCTTTTATTAAATAAGTTTCGAAGCATAGAGATTTTTACTTTTGCCTTTCCATTCGAATTTCTATGAGCTAAGTGCAGTGAAAGTAGGTCAGAATTGCTGTTACAGCGCCTTACTTTTGGGTCAACGATCTTAACGTTTTTCAGTCAATCTACTATAAACCAAAATTTTACAGATAACATGAAAATAATTCAAAAGTTAATAATCATTTAACTTACCTAGCCTTATTTTATTTTTTTTTAATATTAAAATAATTTTTTTAAGATAATAAATCGATATTATTGACTGCTATGCCTTTGTTTAAATTAGAATTGTAACTAAAACTACCGGTTACTGCAGTCCAATGATCTTTATTATTAACACAATTAGTGATATTATCAACGTGTCGACCTGTTCTAGATCATTGCCTTAATAAAGATGGCTTACTGAAATAATGTGCGTTTGATACTCCCTTAATCTATTATTGCTTCTTAATAAACAATAACAAATATTTGACGCTATTATGTATTTGACTTCTAAATCAATCTACTGTTTACTATGCGTTCACTCACAACAGTGTTCATTGTGTTTAAGTTTAATTTTAGTTCTCATCTGCTGTAAGTTGCCGCTCAAATTGACAGTCTATTTATAATAATAACAATCATTGGACAGCAGTGACCGATGGTTTTATTTAAAAACCTAAAGTAATTTTTTATTTATAAATTAACCCTTAAAGTAACTTGTATATTTTTGTTTGTTTATAGGTAATCCCTTCAAAATTGACAAGCGCATGATGGTTGACGAAGCGGATATCGACATGGTCGGTGCAACAAATTCCTCATCGAAGGGATTAAAGCGTGCTCTTTCAGATTCTGGAAACAGTAACGCTAGCGGAGGTAATTCCTCTCGACCGCCAAATAAACGGAAACCTGGTCCCATCCCGAAGGACGTAATAGTACGTCGCCCAACGTACTCTCCCCCTAATACGCCACCCAGTTCGCCAATACCCTGGTCCGACGACATTAAGAGTCCGATGTCGCCACCATTACCACCGCCACCCGCTGTAAGTGTCTTAAACGACGTCACCAGAAATTTGATGACGAATCTGAATTCCTGCAGCGAATTCCCCATGATTTCGATGGCTACGAGTGTAGTGACGGCCGTGACGTCGACTATAACTTCGAGTAGTACTATGATTAACAGTGGCGTCGCGAATTCAATGATGGTGAACAATGTGCCGACGTTGCCTCGGACTGAACAAAAACTCGTGAATGGAGATCTGTTGGCCGCCGGAGTATTCGATCCTCTAACGCCGCTCGCTGATTCACTTAAAGGTAGTAATTACACTGCGTTCGGTGGTTGTGGTGCTACGAATCACAGTGTAGAGCCTGCGGTGATAAACAACGTCGACGCGATTACGAAGATGAGTGTTGGCAATATTAGTGGTAGTAACGGTAGTGGCAGGATTGACATTAAGCATGAACCCCGGGGGTCTTCTCCGTTAAGCACCGATGGCCAGCACGAAAGTATCAGTGCGGTTAAAATTAAGTGTGAGGTGGAAAGTAGTAGTAGCAGTAGTGTGCCGCACTTGATTACGAATCATGTGGACGAAAAACCAAATAAACTCGAAAAACAAAGGGCTCTCACGGAAATGGAGCTTGAAGAAATCAGAAAACATAATTTGACTGTTAGGAACGTGCTTTACAAGGAGATTCGAAGGAAAGGTTCAAGTAAGTATAAACTTTATTAATTTAATCTTATTTTAAAATATCAAGTCATAAAACTAGTCTGTTGTATTATAGAGTTTAATTTTATTGTTTCAATTCTCTTTTTAGCATTTTTCATGACCAAAACATAATCTCTACTTGTATTGATATCCTGTTTTTATCGACATGAGAGTCGGCTAATTTCAAGTTCATTTATAGCTCACTTAATTCGTGTTAAACATTGTAAGACTTTACAGCTGTTTTAAAAATTTCAACATTTTTTTACTTAAATTTGAACAGCCGTGAAATTGTTCGGTTCATAATGTAGAAAAATATACTTTACAATACAATACTATTATGTAATAGAAACAATTATTTTTTTCTATCTATTTAAAAAAAATTGTTTAAATGTCTCAATCGGTAATGTAGAAAAGTAATTTTAAACAAGTAAAATGTTAACGTTTTTAAATGAACACATGCTTGAATTTTTCATGTAAGAAAATGTACATTTTATTGAATGTAAAAGTATTAAATTTAGAATTTCATTTAACATACTATTAATATTTTATATTTATATGAAAAAAATATATTTTACACCCTAGTAAAATGAATTCAAAGTATTTTAAAACTTTTTAGTTAGAAAAAACTTAATAGCTAAATTTCAAATTGGAAATAAACTTACTTTACACTAAATGGAATTCTGTTCTATTTTTCTATTAAATAAAATTAACGATATACAAACTTTTAAACGAAAAATACAAGAATGAACAATTTAAAGAATTAAAGAGTGATGAAGTGATTACAACTATAATATTTAAAACCTTGGAAAATACATCTGCATTTAAATGTAAACAAACTTAAATGAGCAATTTACCTTTAAATCTTTTTGAATACAAACAAATAACCAAAAGAAATGTTTGGATACATCGCCTCATTTAATATCTGAAAATGTCGCCAACTTACTTTTACAAACTTATTTTTAAATTAAATATTACAAACATAAAAAGTATTATAAAAAGAATTAATAATAAATGATAATGAAGAAGAATTAAAATGTAAATGAACGATACTCGTAATATTTTAAGTGACTGGTCTTTTTATAATTATAGTCTTGACTTTATCTTTAAAACTATATTCATTTTTTATTATCACTATATCTTTGCCTTATCTTGTTCCATCGATCACTACAGACAATATCTGGTTATACTTTTTTAACCTCGCTCGGACATATCGCGTAACTTTACTAAACCTACAGCTTCGTTCGAGATCCTGTTGAAATTCAATATCTACGCTATTACCGAAAGAAATTCGCAGATGAAATAGAGAATGTCGATTTTCAATAATTAAAAACCTTGATTTAAGTTAATTTTAGTTGACATATTTATTTAGCAAATCTTAATAAACAATCGTGCAAATAGTTAATTAATTTTTCAGAAAAGTTAACAAAAATATAATTTTGATAATTAAAAAGGTATAAATACTAATAAAAATTAAACTTTTGATTAAAAGTGCAAAGTTACAGTAATTCTAAAGTTTTATTTGATTCTCACTCCGAAGACTAATACTTTAAGCAGCCATAAAGCAATTTAATTACAGTAACACCGAGCGTTTATGTTCCAAATAAATTTCCGTAGATAATTTTAAGTTTGGGGTTTAAATCACTTTCGTAAATTTTCAAATAAATTGATTAATAAATATTGAACACTTTTATTACAAAAGTGGATATTCCCAAAATAAAAGTTTAATTTTCGTAACCGTTGGATTTTAGGACCAAATAAATAGACGACAACTCGAAATAAAATTATAAAAAGCATTAAACCACAAAAATAATTTAAATAATGAGTTAAAATTAAAGCGCTATAAAAAAATGCTTGCATCTTCTCTGTTTCAGCATTTAAAACGCTCTTCGGGCATCTGCAGACAATCCACGGCAGCCACGAGACTCGGGTGGCTTTCGTGCGTGACATCGTCAAGGAGCTGCTGCGCTTCAAGCGACGCAACCTTGCAAGCCTATTCGAGGAGTACCTGAAGAAGTTGCAGGAGGAGGGCAAGGATGTAATCGTCAACCACAAAACCCTCTTCAACGGCGCCACCAAAATTACCTAATGCGCACGCTGAGGTCCTTCATAAATGCAGGGCCTCGTGTGTCTTTCCTTCACATTTCTTATCAAGATATACATAGCCTGCATAAAAAATATACATATATATACACGTATGAATGTATATATATTCGATGATCGACCCGCAGCAACTGGGACAGTTACTTTTTTTTAATTCTGGGAAGGATTTTTCTACACTTCCGTTCTTCCGTCTTCTCTTATTACTATTATTATCTTCTTTTTTGTATTATTAAAGTTGCGAAGACATTAAGACACTTAACGCGCGAGTACGAACCGTTATTTGTATTTTAAGGGCGCGTATAGATTTTCCTATTGATGGACTTGCAAATTTCTTCTTCGGATATAAGCTCTTGATTTAATAATTTTCTTGTAAAATAATGCAGAAACGCCGATTATTATAATTAACTATTGTACAACCGGGTCGTTAATCTCTGTGTAAATTTTGTTATTATATAAATATATATATCTGTTGACAGCCGGGGAAGAATTAGAACAGAAGTTGATTCATTTTAATCGATCGAAGCGAGAATATCGACAGTTTTCTTTTTTCTAAAAGAAAGCACGATCGTCTTATATGCTGCTTGTAAAAAGTGTAAGAGTGAAGCCCAAAAAAACTAAGCAACACGAAGAACCGTGTAATTTATAAATGGCAAAAAGATAAAAGATTATTGAGTATTTTACAATGTATTTTACTAAATTAAAATATTTGGGAAAAATAATGAAACGTTACATATTTTGATTCTTCTTTTCAAATGAATCTCTCGCGAATTAACTGATGAAATTCCAATTCTTGAGAAGTATGTTTTTGTACATAAAGAACGATAGAAAGAGAGAAAAACGAATATTAAAGTCCCTAACCAAAGTTTTAACTACAGTGCCTGATGTTTTTTCTATAATTCAGAGAATGAATAAAATTTATAAATATGTCGCACGGTGAAATTACAATTAGAGTTTTTCTAAAAATAACTTTTCAAGCAATTTTTAAATGCATCAAGTATTACTTGCATTTTTTTTTGCATTTTATGACAACCTGTATTGTATTTCTTAATCAGTATGATTAATGAATAAATCAAATTATTGAGATTTAGTGGTATTATAAAATATTTTCAGTATATGGAAAAAATGCTTATTAGACAAAGTGTTAGCTGAAATCTTTCGTTTGTAAATAAAAAATATTTTTATCAATAGTACTAAATTCCTTAACATTCATAAAAATGTAGATAAGAATTTCGCCGTTCGATATTTCTAAGGCTAAAAAAGCGACAAATAATAGTTTTCATTCAATCGACACTTTTTTGTTTGTATCTTTTAAATGTAAATAGATAAAAACAAATTTTTTTTAATGAAATTTGAGTAATTTTCATTTTATGAATTTTTTAATTTCATAGTGTTTTACTGTGATGCCAATCACTCTTTTATTTCTGTAAACAAATTTTGCAAAACCTTTAATTTACTTCTATAAACGAATTACATTTCTTTAAATTGCCATGATGGAAAAATTAATAAGATCAAATAATTTTGTAGATATTTGGAATAACTTTTTACAATATTAATTTTTAGTGACTTATCATTCTAAATTGTGTCGGAGCACATAAAAATTAAATAGACGCCGCTCAGAAAAGCATGCTTTGACCATACTACATTATGAAATGCTGTAAAAGGTCAGTTAGTAATAAATGATATTTACAATAATTTCTAGAAAGCTTAAATTGTTCCCAGAAGGTAAATGGAAGTGTGACAGCAGTCTTATCTAATATTAAAATAAATTACTTTTATACCTACAAATATTCCAAATATTATTTAATATATTAGACTACAAATAGTTGCTCCATAAGTTCAAAAAAATAGTTTTCCATCTAGGTAACAAGAAAACCTTATCCTGCCTTTTCATGACGCCATAGCATGAAAGTATCAAAACTTTTACAATGAAGAGTAGTCTCAATTTTCGACTACTCCGGTACGAAAATTATTGAAATTAAAGAAATTTTTTCATAGACTGCCATGGATATTTTGTATCTTATATTTTTAAACATAAAATTGAAAATAAAAGATCTATTAACGTTAAAGCAAGTTCCTTTACATTCATGAAACTTTGTAACCCTAAAATCTTAAACTTTCATAATTTGCACATAAAAATAGCTGCTGTGTTTTCATCTTCTAGTGTGCGTTTTAATTTGAATGACCTCAGTGTATGACAATGGGTATGTCGAGTTTCAATATCCTCGGAATATTAAGAAAAAGGCGCACTATAAGAATTAATTTGCATTTTTTATATCCTTTAATTACTTTTAAAACATTTATTAATTTTAACAGCACATTATGTACAGATTTTAAATTTAAATTTTCATTCATTCAAATAACGTTTATAATAACGTAAAATCATGGCTTTGTGTATGAAAAACTTTCACTTTTCAACAGCACTTTTTGCAAAGAATAACTGAGATGCATAAAGACAAAAAAGACCTTACAAAGGGACTCGGAGGGATCTCAAAAAAGCAAACTTTAAGGGAATCCCCACGCGGACAATGACAAGCTAAATACGCTTATCGGCTACGAATATTTAGCCGAGCACCTTTTTTAACACTAAGTGCGATTTTGTAATTTACCTGAAGCGTCGAAAGTGGAAAGTGTTGCGAGGTCAGAAATTTTTTTCGCAATCGATGAGTCGTATTTGATAAGTAATAACGATTACTATTATTATTATTATTGTTATTATTATTGTTTTTTAGAAATTACATTATTATACATATGCGGAAAAATTTTTGGAAACTTGCATATTTCTGTAATATAAAATTTTACATTTTTGCATAATATTTTGATTGTAAAAAGAAATCGTACTTCTTAAAAAGTAAGAAGGTTTAATATCAAAAAAATCATTAATATGCAAGAGACCAAAGTAAGAAACATTTATGTATTCCTGGTGGAAATATTTAATTATAGGAGATTTTTTAAATTAATAAATTATGTAAAATAATGTAAATTTTTGTAAAAAGAAACTTTAAATAATGTAGTAATTATGGAAATATGTAAATAAATGTCATAATTCAAACAGGTTCGAAATAATATATTAATACATTTTTTTAATTACTTTTTTCTAAATTTTTAAAGGTGTTTTTTTATAATAGAATAAACATTTGGTGGTTCACTTCAATTAGATTTTTTATTCCTTTCCATTTTTTACTAAATGAATTATATTTTTTATGCATAAAAATATTTTCACCAAAGTTATTTAATTTTCAATTTACGAATAAATATAATTCTTTTAGTTCAAGAGAAATTTACGAAAATATCAATTAGTATTAAAACATGTATTGTAACTTTTGATATCATTTATCATTATCATTCATTGATTAAAAATCGATTATGATTAAAATTTTTAGCGCATTAAACACTAGAAAATATTATTGATTTCAAGTAATTTCTCATTACCTCCATTTATTAAGCCTTTCTTGAATCATTGAATTTTCAAAAAGAGTAAGTAGCCAGTAAAGTAAATTACTTTCGAGCACATAAAACGTTTGCACTGATTGTGAATGCATAATTAAAAAATTCTGTGAATTTCCTCAACTTCCAAAATTTTGAAAATACTTTTACTTTAACGATTTTATCTTTTTACGAAATTCACATTTATAAAATTAAAATATTTGTAGAATTATTTGATTATGCATAACTGTACATTGTATAACAAATAGACTAGTCTTCTTAATCTGGAAAATTGTAAATAAATAATTGCATAACATATTTTGTAAAGATGCGTGAAAGTCGATATAATATTAAATTAAGTTTTACAGGGAATCCTCATAGGTTGATTTAATTTGTCGACACGCAATTCAGATAATTTTACAATAGCATTTTCATTAATAAACATCATGTATAAATTTTATTATTAAAGTTTTTATTATTTTATTATTTGTTAAGGTAATAAGTCTTAGTTTAAGGAAACTAATAGTATTAATTTTCAATGTATATTGTTAAATCAAGTTAGTGATTTTCATGCTTTTAACAGATAACGAATCTTTATTTTATCAAGAATTGCGTATTCTCTAAAGTTGTAATCGTATCTTCAGTAATTAATGACTTTCACGTATTCTAAACAAGTCGAGCTTTAAGTAAATTTTCAATGCGACTCATCCGATCGTGACGATAGTAATCTTAAATCGAATAAAAATAAAACGAGCGATAAACGATCTTTATTGTAAAATGGTAAAAAAGGTGAAAGTGTACATAAAAATTAAAGCGTGTACAATTTGTAAATAGAGATAAGATTTTCTTTCAGTAATAAAGCGAATAGACAGAATAGAATATACTTGAATTTCACTTTCTAAAAGCTGTAGAATATAAGCTTTAGTATCACTGGACATTTGTACATTGTTATTTTCGCGTTGTAAATCCCGACAAGTTGGTTCCTTATTTTTATTTAGGAAGTGGAATTCAGAGCGCGAATGAGAAAAAATTTATCTATTCGATTCGTTTATTGCGATACAATGATAGCGGTTATATATACCTTTTAAGTACGTCGATATAGTGCGATTTTAGCGTACAAGATATATAATAAATTGTTTGATTTTCACGTTTATATTTTTGCAGAAATGCCGAGTAAATATGGAAAAAAAATTAAAAAAAAAACAGAAAAAAGTCGACGTTGACCGAACAAATCTATAATAATCGAGAATAAATCCTTTTCGAAATATTATATGGATTATTTCATTTTATGACCTTCATATCAGTTTTTTTTCTCAAAAATAATCATCGATTAAACTAACATGTTTGCTTTATTGTAGGTAGAATATTTAGAGTTGCGATTGCGACGGAAATCAGTAGCGTCACCAAAGCTACCCAAATTACTCGTCTGTATTCCGTATCCAATTACAATCTGCAACGCGCAAGCGTTTTGTGAACGAGAGAATATAAAGAGAAAAAGTAACCTCCAAAATAAATGAATCTTAATCTGCTTCCTTAATTGGAAGAAAAAATAATTTCATGTTTTGTTAGAATGATTCATTTAAAAAAGATTTGTTTAAAGATTTATCACTACTGCAGAACAATTTTATTTATTAAAAGGTATCAATATTTCTATCAGTAAATTACTTCGTGTAAAATACTATTTAAAGATTTAAACTCATTACTTATTCATTGCGTTATGTATGGACACTGCATGAATTCACATATACGTTACTGTTATAATATTCATGCAATCAAGCTTTTTTAATTTATATATTAATACATTATTACTTATATATTATTTATTTTTAAACAGAAGATTAATTTCATTATCTTAAAAAATTACTAATGCTTATTAGAAGAATGCTAATTAGGATATATTACTAATTCCACTAGTAGTTCTAAAAATAACATATATTTATTTTTTTTAACATTATTTATTTGTCTGCAATTAAATTGTTTATTATTGTTTACTGACAATGTGGAAAAAATGTGCATAATAGATGCAGATTCAATTATGTAAAATTAAAAACCATTAAAAATACGAAAAATAACTTAAATGTTTTTAAATGCATTTCTATTTAAATACCTTTTCTCATGGTGCTAAAGATGAGATTTAAATTTTAATTAACGTTTTAACTTTACACATTTTATAAATTATGTAAGTACTACACTCAAAATAAAAAAAAATTAATATATTCCAAAAAGTATCTTCGAATTTTAATCTAAACGCCTACTATTTATAGTATAAAATAAACATAAACAAGTTACAATAACAGATAATGGATTAGTTAATTACGGAATAACTAATCAATCGTTCAAAATCGATCTACATCCACACATAAATCAAAAGTAGCTGCGACAGCTCAGCGGGCGCTATTCTACCCGCGTAAATAACTCTCTCTCTCTCTCTCTCTCTCTCTCTCTCTCTCCCTCCCCCATAAGCTCGGGAGAGCAGAGAGCGCTTGGCGCGTCGTCGGGGCGGCCGACAAAAGGTGTGCCACGCTCGTCGAGTGTTGAGTGCGAGCGAGAGGGAGCGAGAAAGGTCGAGGACCGCCGTGCGCACGCATCGTCGTCTAAGTCCAAGTCCAAGTAGTCGTCGAGTCCCAAAGGCGGCCGCTCATCTCTCACAACGCTGCTCTGCTCTCCTCTCTCTCTCTCTCTTCACATCTCTTGTCGCGGCTGCAGCAGAGCGTAGATGACTCATCGGGCGTTTATTGGAAAAATGGAAACGTCACTTTAACCTATCAAGCCCGCCGCCAGGTTCTCCCTCTCACTCTCTTCGAAGAGAGAGAGAGCAGCAGCAGGGGTGTGGAGCGGCGCTACTTTTTTGTTAGCTGCTGCGTCGCGCGAGAGTCGCAGGGTACGCAACGACGTCGACGATCCCGCGAGCATCCCATGCGTCTGGGGACACGTTCGCGAGCCACGAATACGACGAGCTTCTGAGGCCGCCTGCGCGCTCGTGTATTTATCGCCTTTTTTTATTCCTGGCTTCTTTGTTGCACGAGTTTTGAACCCTTCCTTTGCCTGTGTGTGGATGCTGGCCCGTATGCATCAGGAGAATGCTAAAGGCTGTTGGGCTCTGACTACTCTTGTGGGTGATGTGAAGGAGGACCGAATATTCAAAGAGTGATACCGACTGTGGTTGAGGTTAGAAGTCTAACTTGGAGGAGTGTAAACTATGTGGCTTGTGTGATTGTGGCGTGGATGATTGCTTGGATCTGAAAATATGCATTCCCCAATTTGTCTGAGTTTGAGCAAAAAAAAGCCACGGTTAACCTGTTGATATCTTATACAATTCAAAGCCTCTTAGTTCGTTTGTAGAAATGCCATTGTTTGTGTGTTTAAGACTTCTGGACTTCAGAATTTATTATCCTTGGCATGTTTATTTTTGTTAGATTTTCTCGAATTAATATGCCTGTTGAAAGTTTATTGCCAATAACATTTTTAATTAACAATCCTCGCTAATTTAATTTTGTTCTAAACTTTTATCCTGCTTTTATTTGTCTGTTTTACATGTCTTAAATGAAAAGCTTGAAGCAACTATTCCAAGTTACTTTATTATAACAATGATTTATGTTTTATAAAGTTACCTGTTATGAAATTACCTCTTTTGTTTTAAACTTTTTCTTTAAATGTAATACAACTTCTGATTGTCATGAACATTTATTGTAATTCTTTCTATTTTCAGGTTTTAGAGACTGTTAGCACTGTATGTTAGTGCTTTTGTAAATTGTAACTTTTATTACCAATATGACTGAATACAAACTTGTTGTGGTTGGAGCTGGAGGTGTAGGAAAGTCAGCTCTTACAATTCAGCTGATCCAGAATCACTTTGTGGATGAATATGATCCTACAATAGAAGACTCATACAGAAAACAGGTAAGAAAAATCTTTAAAAAGATTGCTTAGTAATTAGTAAAGCAATACATACTATTTAAAAATAAAAGAAAGAACAATGTAAAGATTATGAGTCTATTTTAAGTAAGCATACAGTAAAATAATTCATGAATCAGCTTATGCTTAAAGCAAGGTTATAACTAAAAGTACTCTGATTTACAGGTTGTTATAGATGGAGAGACATGTTTGTTAGATATTTTAGACACAGCAGGTCAAGAAGAGTACAGTGCAATGAGGGATCAATACATGAGGACAGGTGAAGGATTTTTACTTGTCTTTGCTGTCAACTCAGCAAAAAGTTTTGAGGTATGTTAAATCTCAATTTTTTTAATAACTTTTGCATTTATTGCATTAATAATATAATGACTCATTAATAATATAATCACTCATTAAAAGTATTCATATTAAAAATTGCATGTTTCATCACATTACTATGCACCTTTATTGAAAAATTATTTAACCCCTTGAATGGGAAAAAATTAACAGTGGGCTTTACATTCCAGGATATTGGTACATATCGCGAACAAATTAAAAGGGTAAAGGACGCGGAGGAAGTGCCGATGGTGTTAGTCGGCAACAAGTGTGACCTGCAGCAGTCGTGGGCTGTAAATATGACGCAAGCGAGGGAGGTTGCGCGCCAGTACGGTGTGCCTTTCGTCGAGACATCGGCCAAGACTAGAATGGGGGTCGATGATGCATTTTATACTTTGGTAAGTTTCTGCTAAATATCTCTAAATGATTTATGATTTTTTGCAATAATATCATTTTTTAATAAAAATAGTTATTATAATATAAATAATTCGAATTTTAAAATATTTATATAAATCATATTATAATGAAGTAAATAATTATTAAATTAAAGTTATTTTAATATTTTAATGTTTTTTTTCCTCGCAACATAGAATGCACAAAAATATTTTCTTTCTGTAAATATTGATTAAAATATCTCCTTTTAACATCTTCAATAGAATGATGTCACAAAGTTAAATCATGCTAAAGCATGAGATCACCGAGAAACTATTTAAACTGCATAAACTTCCGCGTGTTTAATCAGTTTGAAAAAAATGCAATTAATGTCACATGCGCTGCAATTTGTCTACGAAAGTTTCTTCGAATTTTCCGATTTTTAAATTATAATCGCATTCTTTTAAATGCATTGCTTAATTTTCTTTAAAAATTAACTTTTTGTTAATTGTAACATTGTACTTTAGGTAAGAGAGATTCGGAAAGATAAGGAGCAAAGAGGCAAAGAAAAGAGAAAACGCATGAAGGCTGGCAACTCAAGTCGCAGGAAACACCGGTGCTGTATTCTTTAAAATAATTGATAATTTTGTTATTCAAGAACTAAAATGTAAGAAGCTTTAGTATGTTTACCTCGTATACTTCGAGTAATTAATATTTGCACAACTCTCAGTTAAGTCACAAAAAATGAGATGAGTGCAAGAACGAGCACAATTTCAACTCTCGATTCGATACGTTTACATGCAAATCTAAAAACCGACCTCTGATTACGATTTTAAACTTGCTTCCTTTTATCCGAAAAACTTTAACTTGGGAGTGCATTACAACATAAGATAATGTTATTTTTCACGTGTTTAATACTTGCTTAAGTGTTTTTAAGTATTGATAATTAAGTATAGATTATATTACGATTGTATTACTTTTATAAATATGAACTTTGTTTCTACGATACAATAGCAAAGTTAACTAAGCACAAACAGTCAAACGTTCAAAGCTCAAGCACTCCTAAGTTGGGCATATTTAAAACAAAGGCAATAAATCTTTTACTGTGATCATCTGGCCTCTAACATCAGTAAATGCATTGATAAAGAAATTTCTATGTAAATTATATAATAATTATGTATAAATCATGTAAGAATCTTATACAGTACTGCTGAAAACTGCAATTTTGCAGATAAAAAGAATCTTAATGAAATTAAAAAATTAAAATATTTTTATTTAAAGTATAAAATAATAAAATAGTTGACTTTTTAATTTGATGCTGTAAAAATGACAAAAGATCAAATACTTAGAAATCAATCTGTTAATTTTTATGTGACAATTTTTAGTACTGTATTATAGTTATGTATGATTATATATATAATTGTGTATGATATATATAAAATTTTCTGGTCCTGAAACACTCTTTTGATCTATTTTTTGTTAAAAAATAAAAAAAAAGGATTATGAAAATAACAAGGATAAAATACATTGGATCAGAAACTTTATTCAATACGCATAGTAACAACGTATCTATTGGAAATCGTTTTCTCCGATGTTGTGTGTGTTTTAATCCAAACTTTTTTAACACATCAATATTTCTATATACTCATCTGTGTAACGATTTAACGATTCATCAAGAGAAAAAAACATTACGAAAAAGACAAAAATCAAGAAAATGAAAAGAAGCGACAGTTAAGGACTTAGCGAAAATAGCAATAAAGTAAAACTTGTAAAGTTTTAACTTAAAACATGGAAAAGAAAACCAACGTGACGATTTTTCTTCTGTGTAATATAAACCAAGTGCATAATTGTTTCTTTGTAATTAATTATAGAATCGTATAAAGTCACATTTTTTCGACAAAACTCTTAGCTCAACTCGTTGTTACGTGTAGTCCGTCTTTTGCTCTTCGCCGAATTTCGCGAAACGTCATCATGATTATAAACTTAACATAAGGATGTCTGTACCTCCTTCTTTTTTGTATTAGCGATTATATTTTTTATATAATATTTTGTATAACGATTCCATGTAGGTCATTTTTTAGACTCGTTTTGACTTCTTTAAGAAAAAGCTACCAATCTCTGTTCTTCCAACGCATATTTTTTGAGGAACATATTGCCATTACATACAATAACGATCGTGCAAGTATACCGTGCAACCTTTACTTTAATTTTCTATTAAAAACGATATTCGTTAGGAACCAGACTAGAATCCTGACGCATCTCACCATTTTCAGAAGCCAATCTGAAAAATCGTCAGGGTTTTGCGTTCCAGAAGGCGCGAGAGCATGACCTGCGAGCAGCGTTGACTCAGTGGAATTCCTACGTTACATTGTGTGTGCGTGTGTCGTTGTTGCAGCACGCCTCTATCGGGTCATGCCTATTTTTAAGTTCGCATGAGCGCGCAAGCAAGCTAACGTTACGGTCTTTCGTTAATTGCAGCAGCACTAAACGGTTGATATCGTTTTAGTGACTCGGGGATTAAAGCTTTACCGTTTTTTGGAACGATGACATTCACGAGTGGCAATTCGTGAATACGCGAAGATCGATTCAGGGGATCACTTACCGTTTCAGAGTATTCTTTTTGTAATTTAGCAATGCTAAATTTGAATTTGAATCATACTTGCGAATACTGAAAAAACTTACGGTGTAAACTATACTCTCTATTATTATTTCTAGTGTAATACTCTTTTTAGAATAAAAACTGACACTGTAGGTTTGACTAATTTTCACGAAATGAGTTTTAATATCTAGATTGACGCGTATGAATATTTTTTAAATTATGTTTGTTATCTTCAAATTTCTTTATTAAGAAACCGCAATACAAATGTGTTTTAAAATTATTACACTTGGTCTTTAAATGAGGTTGGTCTTGATTGTTATGAATGACAATTGAGTAGTTTGATATTCGTAATAAGGATACTACTGATTTTCTTTAAAAAAATTTTTTTTACAACTAGAAATTTTTGTCATTACAATTGTCGAAAGAAAAGAAAAATGTCGTAATTTATACAGTCTTCTCTTAATCTTTTTATTTTTTAAAATCAAAAAACTGTATAAAAAATATTTTTATTATCCAAACATAGTGATAATAAAAGACATACTATTTTGTATAAATCTGAATCTAATGAAATACTCTTTTAACAATATTTTTTTAGACACGTAACGCAAGTTTTGATGAAGGAAACATTTTTAGATTGACGAATTATCCAAACTAATAAAAATGCTATTTTACAAAAAGCCACTAAAAAATAACTTTGACAGGCAGTTGATTAACCCATGAATAATGCGATAGTGTGAAAAGTCTTTGTTTAAATATTCTGTAGAGGTTAGTATTTGCGCTATTTGATTTTCCAGAATGAAGAAAATCATTGTGCTTTTTATTTCTGACAAGAATCGGTAAAGCTTTACCTTAACAAAATAAATGCGTTAGCTCAATTTTGGAAACTAATTTAGGTGGATATGCCAATTCGTTACGATTATTTTGACAATAATTCTGTACATACATAGATACAGTGCCAGGGCTGCGTTTTTTCTCGTTTTTTCTATTGATTGAAAAAATACGAATGTTATGAATAATGATGAATTTTTCTTACTTTAATCTGTTTTATGTTCGAACGAATACTGAAGTTCTTAATTCTAAGTACTGATATCACTTATGGCATATACATATGACGAAAAATAAATTTTATTAAAAATCACACGTTTTGATATTTCATAATAAATGACATGTTTTAGAATAATTGATATCAAATAGCTCTTATCACGCACATTATCATCAAGTGCTTACCAGTTTTATATTTTTTCTTCCAGCTACAAAGTATTTTTTTAACTATATTTTTATCATTTTCTAAGATTTTAAGAAATTTCAAAAAAATAGTTCTAGAATAAAACACAAATTATAAACTTAAG